>QANU01054017.1:25815-98027 GCA_003254905.1 Nissolia schottii
CCTCCTTTCTCAAGTTGAATATTTTGAGAAAATATGAAGGATGATGATGTTTGTTTTCCTTGATGGTGAGTGAAGTAGAATAAGTGAAAATGTGAGGAAACTTGGCTATGGAAAATGGTGGAAGAATGCTTGATTTTTGGTCAAGAAGATGGTGGCTCTTTGGTGGCTTTTCTCCAAGCTTTCTTGAAGAAGTTTTGGAGTGTTTTTGGAAGAATGAAAATGAGAGTGGAGAGGCTGGTGGGGTTCGGCTGAATGGAGAAGAGGAGTGATTAATTTTAGAATTTTAATAAAATGGTGAATAGTTGAAGGTATGGGTAGTAATTAATGAGGGTATGGTGATGGGAATTTGGAAGCACATTTTGGGGAGATATTTTTGACTAAATTTTCTCACAAAAACCGTGCAGCCCCTTCTCTTTGCAGCTGCAGAGATTTTGTTTTCTCCCGGTCCCGGTTCACTCGTGTTTTATCGCTCGCAGTCTTGGTGCGTCGCGCACGGTCGTCCGAAAAATATTCTGTTTGAACCGTCGCGATCCTCTAATTCCCACCTACCTAAGGGTATTTATGTTTGAAGGTGTTTGCGAATTTTTCTCCAGGAGATTATTTTCACGTACATCGTTTTGCGTGCCAAATTTTATCGGCAACCGATGGCGGTTCGGTTGTGCGCCAAATTTTCTACCGCGACACGTCTAAATTCCTAGGGATATTTTAATTTAAAATTTTCCATCTCAATTCTCTAATCATGATTAGAAATTAATTAATCATGATTATTCCCCTAAGAGAAAATTGGGATGTTACATCATTTCCTCGTCAGGAGTAATTGTCCAATACGACGTAAGACGATCGTACAACCTTTTAATTATCTTAGTTAACTTGGTCTTGACAGTTTTGTGATATGGAAGACACCTAAATACAGTATAAAATAGTCAATATTTAATTAATTAATGTTAATAAAAATAAATTAACGAGTAACTAAATAATTTTAGTAATATTTACCCAATACCCATGCGCTCTAATTTGATCCTTATGCGAGAGTCATTGGATGAACCTGCAAAAGCTAGGTCTGGTGGAGCCCGCTTCTGGCTGAGAATCAGATTATGGCAGGTGGGTCGGATCAATCAGTGTTGGAGGAAGAGGATGTGGATGAGTTGTCTCCTCAATGTTGGGCCACATCGACCACCCCTGATTCTGGGACACGTTCGGGCTCGCCCATGTGGATCATACCTTATGTAATCTTTTTTTTTGTGCATATTAACAATAAATAAAAATTAAATTCTTTATAATTTGATTATATTCTATTTCCATTTATGACTTGTGTGTGTGCGCGCTCGTGTGTGTAAACAATAGAAATATAATGTTAGCATAATAACTTATTTGAGAAACTCATCTTAATTTAAATTTAAATTTAAATTAAAATTAAAATAATAAAAATCATAAATATGTGAATTAATGTAAGTTAAATAAAGATTATCCACAATATCGTAACGTGATTTTCAATATCATTTAAAACGTAAGCTTCATTTTTAATGGAAGAATGCTTAAACCAACCCAAACGTACGTAGCCAACAAGCGAGAGAACATAACACTATCAAATAGAGTAATAATAAACAGCTAATAGAATAAATGACAAGATAAAAGATCACCAAAAGAATCATAACACTAACCCCAAGCTACTATCCTCTTCGACAAATTAAGTCATCAAATTCAAAGACCGGAGGTCAGATACCCTTAATAAACTCTCGTCACAATCCCGACCCCTTCAACGAAGACACGAAGCTGGGAAGGGAACATGACTCATGCGAATCAACTCAACCCCACTTAAAATGTAAGTGATACGGATTATCCACAATATCTTGAGTAAGAAATGCTAAATATTCTCTCATCGTATTCAATATGAGAATTTTAGTCTTTTTTAATTATTATTATTATTATTATTATTAATTTATTGCCATTATCCTTCCACGTATATTAAGCCATCTGTCTGGGTAATACTTCAATCGCATGTACGGACGTGCGTGGATACGCATGAATTCCGGTTCAACAAGTAAATAAAACAACATTGGCAATATAGTTTCCACTTTCCACATTATTGTATATATAAAATACTATATTTCTTTGGCTGAAAATTATAGATGAGTATGTATTTAATCTTGTACGTATTGACCTGCAAAAATGGGATATACATGACTGCAATTTATTCGATCACTCCTATGTCACATTGTTCATTTTTTATTTGCATGTGCTTGCTTAATTTGCTTACGTGAAGGACAAGACCGCCAAGATATAATAATAACTTGAATCACTCATCTAAGATCACTATATTATTTAAAAGAAAATACCAAATATTATAAAATCATGATTTTATTAATTATAATATAAATTCCAATTTATTATCAAATATAAACATATAATTTACTATCATTTAGTCACATCCTTAGATGTTATTTAAAGAGCTTAATTATAACTATAACAACATATATATTACTACATTATAAGCCATAATTGTATAATTATATACTTAATGAAAGTTAAAAGATAATAAAGTAAAATACAAATATATTCAATTAATAATATATGTGTGTGTATATATAATGTTATGTACCAAATAATGTGAAGAAAAAAAAATCATAAATTGTATCTATAAAATAAAAAAAAAATTGCACAAATAAGATATGCATGTATATAATCGAAAACAAAACATTAATTGTGTTTTCTGAAAATTCGTCTTCCTCTGCTCATCATATTCTTCTTAATATGTGGACTACATAGTAGTCAGTCAGTAGATTTGTACATACATGTACTGCGCATGTATATGAATAAAAAGAAGCTCCTATATATATATATATATATATATGTGATCCTTATCCCCTGCTTCTTTCTCCTTTTACGTATGCTTCTAGGATCATAATATGAACGGCATTTAGCACTATATATCAATCGATCATGAAAGTTTTGCATCTTAGTTAAGTAAATTTGAAAAGTAAAGGAAGAAATATACGCGAAAGAAAGATAAAGTATGATGATTAATGATTATCATTACACACTATTGCTTAATTAATTAATAAGTTGTTTGATAAACCATTACAAATCTGAATCATAGAATAATTTTCAACACTTCAAAATTTATTGTATTTTTATATCTTTAAAATTTTAAATAGGGTAAAACAATGTATCGATCTCCTTTTTACTATTAAATTTAAGTAGAGAAAAACAAGGTAATAATTTCTTGGGTTTGGATAATCATAAAAATAATTGCATGGGTTTATTATATCCTTTGATAATTACTTTTACTTTTTTATTTTTAAAATAAGTCATTGGAATTAGTTTAATAATAAAAAGGGTTTATATAGTTTGCATGAGATTATAAATTCAAACATCAATGCAATAAATTCAAACATCAAAGATAATTATGTTAAGAACGTTTGTTGAATATATATATACGTCATTCTTAACATTATTATTTTTTATTTATAATTTGTATGTTTTCATTCTCTAATTCAAGTATAATAACTCTTAATATTTTTAGGTTACTCTACAATGCAATACCTAATTATCCATAATAAAATAGATTTTGACAAATATATCCACTAATGAATAATATATTGTATTTTTTTTATCGTTCCAATATATCAAGTAGACTATGCATAGGCCCTCATATACAAGTCAACTATCATTTTTTTCTTTTATTATTATTATATGCTCCCACTTTTTTTATGCTTTTCTTATGCACTTGGAGTGAATTTCACATACGATGAATGCAAATTATAATGTTAATAAAAAATGAATCCATATTATAATTTTACTATTAGTGAATATTAATTGCACATGGAGTGAACTTTACCCCCCCCCCTTCCCCCCCACACACACACATCTCCGTAGGAAAGATGAGATATTATTAATGTGTAAAAGAGACCCTCCGTTAATACTATTTATTCAAAGTCAAACGCCCAATGATAAGATAGATCTAATTAATTTATTCTATTTTAGATATAAATCTGTAAATTCAATTTTGAAGTTCTTAATTTGTCAAATCTTTTTGTTAATACTGCTATATAGCATCATGTGACGTTCAAGTTATATCTTTAGACACATTTAAATTCTTAGGTACGAATCAAAGTCAAATTCAAATAATTTTGCTTGACATTCAATGGCTTCGTATAGCAGTTGACATAGTATTTTTGAGGTTATATTATGCTAAGATAAAATGCAGTATTCTAATTAATTACTCTTTCTTTGCGACTGAATATATTTGACATTGTAGATAGAGAAAAGAATATGATCAAGAACATATTTTTGACACTGACACGTAGTCAGTGATATACTCAGTCACATGCATGTGTCATGTGCAGCATGCAAACGTGTCAAATATCCCTTCTGTAATACATAGGTTTTCAAAATCTATGTGGGGATATGCCTATAGTTGACAAAATAACATGAATGTATAGGACCGTCTTAATTAGTTTTATATATATATATATATATAAGTAATGGAAGGGATTGAATTACAGTCTTTGTAATCAATATATATATTTTTGAAAATAAATACTAAGAGCGCCCCAGATTATTCAACCAAAACTAAGTCAAAACCCTTTATTGGAATATATATTGAGTTTACTTGTGGGACTAATTCAATAAAATTTCATCTTCTTTAAATATTGGAGACCGGGCAAAAAAATCATTTTACTTTAACATGAGAACAGGCCAGAGGGAGGTGACAGGAGAATATAATTATTATGTATAGAAATAGGAAAAACCAAAAAGTTTAATACAGCATACGAATTTATATCTCAATTTTTTTCCTCAAATAATTGTATAATTCATTTTAATTTACTTTTAAAGAGTTAAACCAAATATATGAACTAATTTAGACAGTAAATTATGTATTACAAAGAAAAATAAAATTTAATATATTTCACACACAGTATGTTTGAACTTACTTTTCTGGTTTTTTTTTTTAAATTTAATTTTGATACATTAAAAAAATATTTTACTCTTATAATCATTATATTTAAAGTCTCGCATATAGTAACGTATAATAAATGATATTATAAATCTCGTTACAATATATCTTACGAAGTAATCTAATTAATTAGAGAGTTGCATATAAATACTAAACCCTGATATAGGGTGTCGTTGAGATGGTAATAGATCATGAGATCTAGGCACCATGCAAATGGGGGCTAGTGCACTTACATTGACTCTAATGCCTAAGTGAGCATGAGCACAAGAGTCATGTACAAATGATAATGGAGTGAACGTAGGTCATATGTGGTGGTGGGGGGAATCAGCTGATTGGGATTTGATTCACTTCATTGATCCATTACAATATGTTAGGAGTAAGTTTTTGTGATGCTGGTAATAACTTTATTAAATGATATCTACGTACATTTATTATTGCACGGGGTGGGCAACAGATTCAGTTACGACTGGCTCAGATTCTCCTGCCTTGGAAACCTTGCAAGTAGGTGTGGATGAGACCCAATCTAGACTTGAGCCATTTGGCCAAGATTTCCCTAGGTTTATATGGGCATGCAAAAATTAAAAGAAATAAAAGTAGCTCCGTTGCTTTTAAGGATGTACTCGGGTTATTACTCGGGCTGCCCAATCTGGCTTATTTATCTATATATATATATATATATATATATATATATATAATTTTATTTTTTACTATCCTCACTCTCTTATCTGTGTGTGATAAAATGTATATTTTGTGTTATTGAATTTTATGTATGGTGTCCGACCATGCACAATAATAAAATCCTAGTTGTTGGGTTAGCATTGCGGTTTTTTTCTTCTTCTAAATGCATTACATTTAATATTAAATGCGCTTCAATAGGCAATAGCAAATATGTGTAGAAATTAGACCTAGAATGTGTTTTTTTTCTTGTACTTTTTTTTTTGTAATTGCTAGTTGATGTGGATATGTGTTCTTTCTATGCTAAGTGATGTTCAAAATTATCGGAAAAAAAATTAGAGGAAGAATTTCGGTTTATTTTTACAACTATTTTTTTTATGGTAAATTGGTAGAAAAAGAAAACACACTTCTAAGAGCATTAGTCCGATCAAAGTTCACTTTAGATTTGATGTTAATTTAGCCCAAATATAATTGAGTTTACTTAGACATGTACAAGATCAAGTTTAGGTCAACTCAAGTTTTTCTTGACCTAGTCCATATATGCAAGACAATTTGTATCAAGTCCAACTATAATTAGTTGAGAAATGCTTGGACTTCCTAAATATTTAACATAATTATCTTTCTAACAATCTCATGAAAACACAAGGCAGTTTTTGTGGGCAAAATAAGAAGAATATATAATATTTTTGCAAAGTGCAATCATAGAAGTTGTTAGGAAGATAATTAGAGGACTTAAAACATTTTTGAAATCAGTTATATCTTACTTAGTAATAAGATTTAAATTAATTCCTTTTTTGTTATGGGTTTAAGCATGTTTCATGTCAATATAAAAGATTTAACATTATTATCATCTAGTTCTGTTTTATTTTGTATTTTAAGGATATATCATTGTTCATATGTATTTAATTAACCAACTTTCGGTAATTAATTAAGTGATTTGACATTTATTTTTTCTTTTAAATTCGAGTTTTGTCAATAAAAAAAAATGTAACATTGATAGAATTTTACCATATAATAAGCCAATTCATGAATGCAACGAGGCATTAGTGTCTTTTACTACCATTGACCTTCCTTAAAGAAGATGGTCATAAATGTACTGGGGATTGATGGCAGTATAATCAAATTGGAAATTAAAGAGCAAAAATTAAAACATTTACCGCCCTGTTAGAATGCAACGTTAGTTCCCCAAAAGAGGGTCATTATATGAGTTGGTATCAGTAAGTATCATATCAGTAAAAAAAAAGAATAATAATAACAACTATATTTATTATGAGAAAAGAGAAATATTTATGATTTTGGGACCATTGCCATTAGAGTTGAAAGACTTTTTTTTCCTGCTTTACATTCTTATTGAATGGATCAGTTAGTTTAAGGTGGGTGCCAACCTCATTAATGTAAAAGGTTCAACTCACACCATCACACCTACTCCATATACATTGTTGAATTGGCCAAACACTACACCTCCAACACTTAGAAAATTCTACTTCTATATGAAAAGTTTAGATGTGGTACTAAAATAACATATTAGATATGTTTTAAATTATATAATAAATAATATTTTATAGTTAATTATCTTAAAACAAAAATTAAAATATCATTTATATTGTGATTTAAATCATATTTTAATTACTGTTTCTGATATCAAAAGAATTTCTCCTCGCTTTATATCTGTCTCTCCTAAGTTTGTCAGTGAGTAACAGCCCATATTGACCCATACCGCAAAATTAATTAAAACACAGAAACAGGCCCTCTTTTTTCTGTGTCCTAAAATGAGTCGCTGCTTCAACTTTGCTGTAACTATAGATGTTGGGCAGAAAGTAAAAAATAAAAAATAAAAAATAATAATAAATAAAAGAAGAAGAAGGATGACAAGGAATCAAAGAATTAGCACTCCCACGTAATTGCATCACAACTTAAAAAAACAAACACAAATTAAAATAACAGAATCCACATGGTACGGAAAATTGTAGTGACACAAAAAGGTCTCTTCAAGTTCCCCTTTTGGCTTTGGCTTTTGTCTTGCTTAAGGGTCATTCTTACACTCTCTCTCTCTCATCAATTAATTAATCAAAATAAAGGTCCCATTTTTATTTTTTATCCCCTTTTCCCAACAAGCAGATACACTACCCCATCATCATACATACACATATACGGTCAACCAAACTCTTTTAACTCGTTAACATGTATTTGTACACTCTCCTGTGCCACATGGTCCCTGTTCCTTTCTCTTTCTCTTTCTCTCTCTTCCTCCATCACAGAGAGAGAGAGAAATAAATTAGACCAAATACTTGAATGAGCTGGAGGGAGATTCCGTGTGTGGGAATCGAGCTGTAATTGAAAGCCTCATCCCCTTGTTCTTTTTTTTTCCCCCTCCTTCCCCCTCTCTTCCTACTCCAACATGCTTTCACTCCCCACTCATTAACTCTTCATAAACAGCCTATAAATACATCAAATGTTTCAACTCGTCTCGTCACACACCTTCTATTTCCTCTTGTTCATTCATTACTACACTCCCTTCACTACTCTAACTTGCATAAAAAAAAATGGAGCCAAGCACCGTGTTCTTCTTGATTGCTTCTATTCTCCTCATTGTTGTGTTCAGGAGACTCCTCAAAACCGTTGTCTCAAAAGGCAAGGAGTTGCCTCTCCCACCTGGCTCCATGGGTTGGCCTTACATAGGTGAAACCTTCCAAATGTACTCTCAAGACCCTAGTGTCTTCTTCGCCACAAAAATCAAGAGGTTCATGCCATGACCCCAATTCTTGTTCGACAAGACTTAAAACCAATTTTTTTTTATTTTTGAGACTAGGCTTACATGGACAAGTCTCACTTGCATGTACTGTTTTGTTCATTTCTCTTTGCATCTTTTACAGGTATGGTTCCATGTTCAAGTCCCACATTTTGGGCTGCCCATGCGTGATGATTTCGAGCCCGGAAGCGGCGAAATTCGTGCTGAACAAGGCTCAGATGTTCAAGCCGACGTTCCCTGCGAGCAAAGAGAGGATGCTGGGGAAACAGGCCATCTTCTTTCACCAAGGAGCATACCATGCTAACTTGAGGAGGCTCGTCCTTCGCACCTTCATGCCCGAAGCTATCAGAAACATTGTTCCCAACATTGAATCCATCGCCAAAGACTGCCTCAAGTCATGGGAAGGCCGCTTGATCACCACTTTCCTTGAAATGAAGACGGTGAGAGCACTAAAACAGAGCAATCCCCTGTTTTCTCACAATAACAATTACACAAAAACTAATTCATTCAACACTCTACCAAATCCTAATTCCTTGTTGAGTTATATTAAACTCTACCAAATTAAATAATGGGCTTTTTGTTTCTCTTTCCAGTTCACCTTCAACGTTGCCCTGCTCTCAATTTTCGGCAAAGACGAGATTCTGTACAGGGAGGATCTGAAGCGGTGCTACTACACGCTCGAACAGGGGTACAACTCGATGCCGATTAACCTTCCGGGGACACTGTTCCACAAGGCCATGAAGGCGAGGAAGGAGCTGGCGCAGATCCTGGCGCAGATAATCTGTTGCAGGAGGCAGAGCAAGGAGGAGTACAAGGACTTGCTTGGTTCCTTCATGGAGGAGAAGGCCGGTCTCACCGACGAGCAGATAGCGGATAACATAATTGGCGTCATATTCGCAGCTCGTGACACCACAGCTAGTGTGCTTACGTGGATTGTCAAGTACCTCGGTGAAAACCCCACTGTCCTCCAAGCTGTCACAGTAAGTATCCCCTGCCTCCTACCTGCCCTTTTTGTTATGGTCCTCAAATTGGTTCTTTATTTCGAGTAGCCGAGATGTCGTTAGTCACGTGGTGGTCTGAAATATATTCAATAATATTACAGCACATTCTCAACTTTAGATTAATTTCTTCATTGGGGTCGTGGCTTTACAGGAGGAGCAAGAGTCCATATCCATATTGAAGGGAAAGGTAGAAGAAAGTGGTGATGAGGAGGGACTGAATTGGGAAGATGCCAAGAAGATGCCAATAACTTCGAGGGTCATACAGGAGACTCTCAGGGTTGCTTCAATTTTGTCTTTTACTTTCAGAGAAGCAGTGGAAGATGTTGAGTATCAAGGTCAATACAATAACCATATTAGATATACATGATACCTTATGTTTTCCTTTTTAATGTCTCCTTTTACTTCTTTCTCAATTTGGACTCACATGGAATCTGTGTTTCGAATTATTTCCTTCAGGGTATCTTATACCAAAAGGGTGGAAAGTGTTGCCACTATTCAGAAACATACACCATAGTCCAGACAACTTCAAGGACCCAGAGAAGTTTGATCCCTCAAGATTTGAGGTAATTAAATCATGCTTTTTTTATTCATTACCTACCAATTTTTTATTTTTATTTTTCTCTTTCGGTCATATTCATGGGTGATACCAAGTTGCTTAAGAAGATTCTCTATGTAATTATTTTTGCCAGGTTGCTCCAAAACCCAATACATTTATGCCATTTGGCAGTGGGATCCACATGTGTCCAGGGAATGAATTGGCCAAGTTGGAGATCTTGGTGCTCCTACATCATCTGACCACAAAGTACAGGTACTACTTAGCAACAAGTCTCAATGAGTGGGGAGACAGATTCCAAGCTTAGAATGTTTTTACAATGTTTCTAAATTTGTTTTTTGCTTTGTGGTTCAAGGTGGTCTGTTGTTGGTGCAAAGAATGGGATTCAGTATGGCCCTTTTGCTCTTCCCCAAAATGGCTTGCCCATCACATTATATGCCAAGAAGTAGAGATCCAAAGTTCTACTGGCAACATTCTAAATATGGAAAGAGTGGCTACATAGCTTCTCAAGATTGGATTCAACTTTCTAGAGGAAAAAAAATGATGATGATGACAAAGACAAAGACCATGTTGCAAAATCTATAACAAAAACAAGGGAGATAAAGACTCTTCGTTTTCTTTTTGGCCTTGGAGACAAAAACCCAAAGGGGAAGTCTTTGAGGATCACATACATATAGCGATCATGTCAACTGTACATAGGGAGGTTTCATAGGCAGAGCAGATAGTATGAAGTTCTTTTCATTCTTCACTTTTTGTTATTTTTTATTTTAATTTTAATTTTAATTTTTGTTATTTGGAGGAAAAGTCCTCATAAGATTGTATTGATGAATTCAACTAACTAGTTTTTGTATCCACAATCATGCCGCAAGGCCAGAGAATAAAGTGAAAATTTTGGTTCTAAGATGAGTGAAAAGGAAAGAACCAAGAATTTTGTGGTTAAAGCTAAGTCTACATAAACTAGTCCTATATTCAGTTGGTGCAAAGACACTTCATGTATCTTATAAAATGGAAAATAGTAGCGGTGATTATACATGCTTCCCATCTCACAAACATGCGTTCAATGGTATTTTAATTTTTGACTAATGTCACACTTTCATGTATTGCATGTTTATCAAACTCTGGCCTTCCATAATCCCAAACATGTCGTTTCAAGAATATCAGTACTACTCAGCAGATACTCCCCTCTAAATGGTTGCACTTGCTCCTCTGTCTTCTTTGATCAATTATTCCTTTTTCACCTTATTAGGCCTTTGAATATTAAAATTTAAAACTACAAAAAAAAAATACAGTCATTTTGAGCAGTTGAAAACAACTCATTTTCATTTAGGAGGCTTTTGGTAAGAGGTAATTCATTTAAGCACCATTATTAACATTATTCAAAATGGTACATTACCATTACAATGGGTGCTATGCTATATGGATTATCACCTATATGACCATCCTTTAATTTTTATTTGCATAATACTTAATGACACGAAAATGAAATCTTTCAATGCCTATTGATACCCCAATATGTAACAATAGACATTAGTGCAAGAGCCCTATTCCGCGAAGGGAGCTCTGCCTCGCTAAAGGAAGTCTCACTGAGTAGATTTTTCTTAGGTGTTGGACGAGGTACCAACTCTAAGGAAGTACTAATGAGTAGATTGTGCCAATCTTTGAGAACGTATCAGTTTCGATGTGCCCTTTAGTATCTCCACGCTAGCACATTGGATCCTTCGTCAGCTCATGACAACTTATTAGACAGAGAGGTTGTATACCCAAAAAAAAAAGAATTACTTGAAAAATGGATATCATGGTCAGAGATTCCGTATATGTTATTGGCTAAGTAACAATGTCCATGCATTAGTGAAAAGTTACCTTCAACATTAATGGTTTTTGTCTCTTTTGGAGGAAACTGTCCATAAAAGGACCCAAGGTGTAAAAAGATGAAGAACAAGAACAACTAATTGAATAATCATAGATGTCACACCAAAACACACGTAAAATATAGTAGAAACAAAGCAATGTAATGTTGAAAGCGTCCTCCCAAATCTACCATGAAGTTTCATCTATTATTGTCTAAGCCACTGTAGCTGGAATTCACGTCATTCTCTTACGTCTCTAAAGCTTGCGGACTTAATCTGTAATTACCGAAATCATGTATCAACAACGACAAAACGTAAAAATATAACACAATAGTAGTGAAGTGCAATTTGTTTGTGTCCTTCGCATTCTCTCTCTTCTCCTTAATTTTTTATCCAACTTTTAAATGATCATCAATCATCTGTAACATTTTGTGAAAATCTTTTGTATTGCACTAATAACATTTTTTTTTTAATTTTTCACAATAATGTCTCTGACTATCACTATTACCATCACCACTATCGCTATCACCCTTGTAATCTTTACCATTGTCACCACATCACCATTCGACCTCCGTCATCGTTGCCACTGCCATCGTAACTATTGTCATTACCATCATATTTAAAAAAAAATTATTAATATTACTAACAATTTAAAAAGTGACTTTTTTTTTTATAATCTAAGTTACTGATTTTATTAGACATTAGTCAATTGTCACTTTAACTCCTCTAACCCACCTTGTCTAGTGAGACAATGTCAACTAAAAGAAAAACGGGTTCATTCTATCACTTGATGGAAATATCTTCAAGGATTAAATTAATATTTTCAGAGCTTTAATAAATATTTACTCAACTATCTACAAGCTGAAAAATACAAAATTGTGAGTATTGTGCACTATGATTTCCAATCTTCTATACTACTTGCCACTCATACATGAAAAGATACTTCAACAATCATTTCTTCATATTGACCTTCTACAACTTGGCACATGTTAAGATCAAAATATGTTTCTACTCAACTTTAGTGACTTAGTATTTTGGTAACCTAACCTTTGCTCCATGCTCATACACATATAGTTTCCTATACTCTTTGTCTAAATGCAGATATTTAAGGCATTGGTCGGTGCTGCCATCATCTATATCCAAAGATGAGAAGTCGTGGTTCCTAATTGTTGTCTATATTTGTAACAAGACAAACGACCCTTTTATACGGTTTCATAATTTTGTGCATTTCCAAAGTTGGTGATGAGCATGTCATAGTTATCTAATTCCACCCTCCACATGTCGAAGAGATGTGGCTGTAAATGAAATTACGTAGGAAAGCTAAAATGCATATTTTCATTTTTATTTATTTTTCCAACCAAAACTTTCCTGGAGAAATTATATCGAAATTTAATTTCATGGATATCTTTTCCTTTGAAGTCGAGAAGAAAATGGTAGGTTAGTGGGGGTCCTTAAACTGCCCCCGCTTAGCTGTTAATGACAATCACAAGTATAATCAAAGTACGGCACGGCAAGAAGATATTTCTATATATTGTTTTATAATATCTTTTCTCATAATTAATTAATCAATCAATTAATCAATCAAATTACTTGTGACCCAACTTGAATGGCATTTAATTTGGAACATTCCCTTAACCAAATGTCAGAAGTTTAATTCTTAACTTTAGATATGAAGTATTTTTAAATCTTTGAGTTAATTATCCCATACTTAGAGATGTCTACAAGTCAATAACAAATTAATTACCAGACTCACATGGGTGGTAAATACCCTAGACGTGTAAAACAAACTTAAATGTTATATAAGCTCAAAGTCATTTTTTTAAATGAGAGAAAAACACCTTCATTTATAGTTAAACATAACAATTCTTATAAATTAAAAATGATACATTAGATTTAACGTTAATAAGATATTAGTACATTATGCATTCTGAACTAATGGTAGATTGCCCTATCAATGTCTAATTATCTTTTATGTCTGAGACCAATACTATAAGTATTGTATTTTAATGAATGCACAACATCTCTTTTCGCAATATAT
Source organism: Nissolia schottii (assembly GCA_003254905.1). Lineage (NCBI taxonomy): Eukaryota > Viridiplantae > Streptophyta > Magnoliopsida > Fabales > Fabaceae > Nissolia > Nissolia schottii. Next base: position 39,636 of record QANU01054017.1, read on the forward strand.
AGATTTGAATATTTTCATTATTGGTAAAACTCTCTATGAAAGAAATACACCACAAAAGATATTAAGAATTGAGTGACCTAACTCAACCCCAAAAGCTAACTCTTGGGGTGATGAACGCTTCACACTTATAAATCCTATTTAGACCTTATCTCTAAGCAATGTGATATTATAATACACCCCCCTTCATGCTTGGATATCCGTAGTGTGAAATTCGCAAACATCTACAGGTGACCCGACAATTGTCTAAGAGTAGATTATGATACCATATTGAAAATTGAGCGACCCAACTTAACCGTAAAAGCTAACTCAAAGAGGGAGATGTCTTTAGAGTCCCACATTGCTTAGAGATAAAGTCTAAGTAAACTTTATAAGTGTGAGACATCCATCACTCTATGAGCTAACCTTTTGGATTAAATTAAACTACTCAATTATCTATTATGGTATTAGAGTCCACTCAAAGATAATTGTTGAGCCACTCACAGTTAAAAAGCAATAATGATGACAACCCATAAAAATACTAAAAAAACAAAGATTAAAAAAAAAAGTTGAGAGAGCAAATAAGGATTTAAGTCATAAATCTTTCTTGAAAAACCAAGTTGAATCAAACAATATCATCTTAGAATGAGTCACACCTAATTTAATCTCAATAGTTAGTTTATAAGAGAGAAAAGTCTAACTCTGTAAAAAAATCATCTAAATTTTATCACTTAATAAGACTTATTGGTTTACTTACATAAGGTTGATCCAATGGTAAACAAGTTGATTTTCTTTCAAAAAGATCTTGGGTTTGACACAGAAAAAAAAAAGAAGAAAAAATCAATGCAAGAAAAAAAAATTATACTGATAAAAAAGATCCGTCAATAAACCCTCACCAATAATTAGTTATTTAATTATGCCGATAGAATTTATTTCTGTTAATAATTTTCGACGGTATTTTTGACGAAATTTAATTATAATTTTGTTGAAATATATCTACAAAACCGTCTTCAAATTTTCCTTTTCGATATTCAAATCGTCTTTGATTTTGTCGGCTTCAAAATATTACTGATGAATTTTAATTATTACCGACAAAATATTTCATCACTAATATTATTAATTAAAATTATAAATTAATTCCTAAAAGCAAATCCATAAAAAAATATTTATTTAAATTAACCAAATAATTAATTAATAAATTTTTATCGTCGAAATGATCTGTCAATAAATATAAAATATTTTATTTGAACTATTAATAAACTCTCATTTTTTTACGTAATAAGTTCTCTTTATACATTAAGGATCTTTTGAGATCCATTAACGTTAATTTGACTCTATAAATTTAATTGCTGTCACTTAATTTGTTAAATGAGTTTTAACTTACCTTAAAAATTTCTTTCCATGTGGAAAGTATAATTTGTGTGTGTTTACATTATTTCTTAAAACATAGGTTCAACAAATGCTACTGCTTCTTAATCTCAATTTGGAAAATAGAAATAATCTTTCTTATGAATTTTCAAATCAAGAGTTTTTGTCTATTTCACATTTAAATTATTAAAATAAGACTTATATATATTTTTATTTTACTGATGAGAAGGTAAAAACTAGATCATTCTCTTGTCTAAACAACATTTGGACCATTTTATTGCTCTTATGTTCTTCGAACTTAAAGTACAAGAGCTTGAGGTCCATCCAAAACTGACATCGCATTTCAACCTCTCGCATACTTGTAGTCCTCATGTAATGACTAACTAAAGTCATAATGATATGATTTCAATAATCATTATTAACCATTAATTAAAATATTATAACAATCCAAATATTCGATAGTATTTAAAGAGTTTCCAATTTTCTTCGTTTCCTTCCATCTATAAGAATGATAAATTAGGAAAGGTGGGACATCCAAACCTAAATAGTTCATATTACCCTCCTCTACTCGAAGTGAGATAACAATAAAAACTCTCACTTTCTTGATTGAAGTAAAATTCTCATCTTAAAAATTCAAATCCATTACGTGATATCTAGAGACATTTACCAGGTGCAACCAATTTTGCATGATCTTTTGCTCAGTCTTTTCTTTCATCAGGTGTAGGTTGGTCTTATGTCTGATTTTTTTAACAATAAAATGCGGTCCGAACTAAAAATAAATAAATAAAAAAAAGGCCATTATCATCTCCGCGTTCAAAGGCTCTACAACTAAGAGTGGTAACTACTAACTACCCACATTCTTCAACTATTACCTGCCTTATTTGAACAATCTTCACTGTAGGGCCTTGATCAACCATACATATTAACTCTCCTAACATTTTTTTCAATGTTTTGTCACATAGTCTGGTTGACAACCTCTATTAACATTTGATTTTAATCGACCATGAACGAGCCATCTTGGTTGACTGTCTTATTAATTAATTTAATTAATTACCCTGTTTGATTTAAAGCTCTTAATTGTCGATCTTCTCCTCTTATTTATTGACTTCTAAATTAGTCGATCGAGGTAGCTAGGTCCCAAGATTGAAAGCTTTTTGAATATATCTCCTATCCTTTTTCTTACTTCTCAATATCATTGCCTTATATTGACTGATTTTGAGTTTTCGTCTTCCTAGACTACTTTCATCTTTCGACTAATTCTTAATTTTGAAAAAAAAAAATCTATCCTAACAATGTGTAAGTATTTAAAAATTAATGGTGGACATTATATATCATCAGTCTTAACTAATCATAGAGTAAAACATAAACTTTTCCACTATCAACAAACAATTCATTGTTCTTCCCGTTTCGCTCTTTTGTTTGATAAGTTAATCTAAAGTTGCTTTACTTTATTCTCTTTATTCTACTCTTTCTTTATCTTTTTCTATCTCTCATTTAATTTTTATTTATTTGGTTGAAGGTACTTATCCATAACCTTATTGAATTGTTGATTAAGTGTGTATGTGTATAATTTTTCTTCTTAAATTTATGATAATGTTATATTCGGATACAAGAAAGATAGGATATACAAAATAATTGATGTGCCGAACCGAGAAGTTGTATTTTTTTCTTCTCCAAGTAATTAAACAAGTCATATTCTTAAAATAAAATATGAATTAATTATACCTATAGAAAGTTGTATCTTTAATTTTTTCCCTCACCAAATAAAGCATTGCCATATTCTTAAAATAAATTAGTAGTGTTTAGTATGAAGCTAATGGCTTACAACCCACAAGAGAATTAATGATAAAAGGTAAAAAGTGGGACCAATTAAATATAACTTCATGAAGCTGTCAAATTCTAATCATTTGTCATTTTCCTTATAAATCATCTTTTTAGTAACTTAAAAAAAAGTGTGTACATTAGGACTTTGCCATAATTAAATTCTAAAATCTTAGCCAAAATTGCTGACTCAGAGCCCCATAACTCTCACAACAGGAGCACAAGTGTCAAATATGTGTTCTTTGACGTTGTTGTGTCTTAATTGTATGACGGTGATAGATCTCCTTAAGGTAAATTTCAAATCCATGACAGCTATACAAAGTGATTCTTTTCTAGTTTGTCGACATCTTGGAATTAAGTTTAGCTTGGGTCTATATTGATTTATATTATATTTATTATTAGATAAAATTTTATTAACATTTCATTTAGAATGAGGCAATTTTCTTTTGGATAACACAAATTTACAACCTCTTCTTTAAACACATTTACAATAAAATTAATAAAATTTATAAATAAATATATCTTAATTAATAAAGATAATACCATAAAAAAAACTTGTATCCTTGTAAAAATCTCTCATATTATGCGGCTATTGCGATGTTTATGGTACTTTTTTCCTGAAGACCACACCTCAAATGAAAGTCACTCATTTTATAGGTAATAAACTATTATGGAGTAAATGTAAATTTTGGTTTCTGTAAAATGATGAGCCAATTTGATCTTAAACAAAGAAAGTGTTCAATTTAATTCCAATTAATTTTTAATTTGAACTAATTATTTGTTCTCAAACAAATAAAAAGATTTAATTTGGTCTATGTTAATTTTAAATTTAGACCAAGTTAATTTCTCTATACTTAGTCACATTTAATAAATATGATTAAACGCTTTTTTAAAAATATTTTCGTTATTTTTTCCTTCTCTTCTATTTTAGCCTCTGTTTCTTTTTTTCTTAACCCATGTGCCATTTTTCACCATTTTTCGTTTCTTACACACCTATGTGTATGAATATGTATGTGTGTATGTGCGTGTGCTACTAACGTTGTTAGCTTGGCAAATAGTCTCATTTTGAACTCTTGGATGTCAACATCCTCCACATGGTGAAAGCCCATTGAGTTAACCATTCCTTGTCATTACTAAGCTGCTTGAAATTTCAAATATTTGAATGTCATCAAATTAGAGAACTAAATGAGAGTGACTCGGTATCTGTCTACAAGTTTAAGGTTGAAGAGTCTTTCATTGTATGAAAGATTCAAAACTATGTTTCTAAATTAGTGTTATTGTGAATGTGTCTACCCTTTGGCATGTCCTAGCTAGACACACATGCTCTGAAGTTTCACTAGATTTCTAGCCAATAAGCAAGTTTAGAAGTGTTCTTCGGTGACTATGGTCAAGAATCATATTTGTCTTATTTTTAGTGTCCTTTGACACACGCATGCATATACATATACATACATACACACACATATATATATATATAATGAGAATTTCATGTTAATAATAAGAAAATGGGTACATCAAAGCCTAAGTAATAATATTGTATTCACATTCTCTCCAATTCTCTTCTTATCAAAGTAAAATCTCTATTACTAATTATGTCTCAACAGTGATTAAAGTTGTATGTCTGCCAGTTAATTATATAAAAATTGCTTGGAAACCTAACTAATAGAGATTATCTTTTAGTTTGTCCACATCTTGGTTCTACCATGTCAAGTGTTGTAGGGAAGGGAGAGCTACCTCATATCACTAGGCTACATGCTCTCTTTGAAATTATGTGTAAATAATTATATATATTATATATAAACTTTATTAAATTGTTAATTATATCTAGTTCAACAAATAACTCAATGACTCAATAAAGTGACCAGACCAAATCCCAAATCAAGTTTAATAATTATGTGTTCATCATAATATATAAGTTGATTTATTAAGCATTGGTTTAATTATATCACTAAGCATGTTTTTAACAAAGTGGATTGCAGTTAAATCATTTCTATTTTATCAAGATGTAAAAAAAAAATAAAAAATATACTGTCATTGAATTAAATTCTCTCCTACACATAACATTTAAAGTAGTGGGAGTATAGAGAAATTCATGTCTAAACATAAATTTAATACCTCATTTTTAAATATATTCACAATAAAAATAAATCCCATTAACTTTATTTTAGATACATTCACTTATTTATAAATTTAACTAACTTTTATATGTGTGTCTAAAGAGTAAAGATTTAATTTGATCCCTTTCAAATATATTGATGGGTCAATATGATCTCTAACCAAAAAAAGAATAAATCTAAACTAATTTTTATCATTTCTAAACATAAATCAAAGTGGCGATTATATTTTTAATATATTTAATTATACTTCTAAAATTACAGTTAATTACATTTAAGAAATGTGATTTAATACATTTGACGCATGTTTAAGAATGACACGAATTAAATTGGCTTATAATTTTTTCTACCAAATTAGTCCATCTGTCATTTCAAAAACCGAAACCAAACCAACGGGGATTGGTCCAAGTGGTCAGCGGCTTGGTATCGCTTAAGTAAGGTCTCGAGTTCGAGACCTTGTGTACGCATTTATCATCGCTAAAAGATTCACCCGCCATATTTAACCTTTACTTAATAAGAATCACGTAGCACACAATTTTCCGGTGGCAAGAAATGATAATAAAATGAAATGACAACAAAGGATGGAAATAACAGGGTAAACGACGGCATCAATTTTTGTGTTTTTACAGTAGTGTACGATAGGAATAGATTTTTCTTTTTAAATGTTAAAATTAGTCATATTTAATTATGTAAAATAAAAAACACAAAATTATGATATAGGATAGATTATTAGGTGGGCGGGTAGGCTTACGTGCAGATGACGAGGCGGGGTTGGAGATATTAAGGAAATGAAGGGAAGATTTGGGCAATCTTGAATAGTTGCAAAGATGGTCCTAATTTAGTTAGTATATGGTGGCAGAGTACTCTGAAAAATGGAGGTAGTGGAGAGTTCGTACGCTGTACTGTCTGAAAGCAATGATGCTATTACAACGTGCGATGTCTGTAACATCCAGCAAGAGTGGTGGAAGAAACAAGGGACACGTATAGCATCGTAGCCTTCCACTTGAGCTACCTGGTTATTTATGTATGTATGTTATGTTATGTTATCATTTCTTGACGTGCTTCTCACGTTTTTGTTACCTTGGCCATGGAGCTCTATGTACTCTTTGATTAGTTTAAATGGTTTTACATTTATTTTTCTTGAATTTTATAAATAAATAAAAAACTAATATTAAGAGAGATTTATCTTTATAGAGAATTGACCTAACTCGAATCAGATTAAATAAAGTTAAACGAGCTCTGAATACTAATAATTTTGATTAAATCTTAGGTTTTTGGGTTTGACAATGTTAATTGAAATAAATATTATCACATTTTAAAAAATATTTAAGATATTAATTAATTACATTTATTCTTTTACTTCATTTAATATGATCAATAAATTTTAGAAGAATTTGGATAATGTGGATAATGGTGAGTAAAAAAGGATTTTATTAACAAGTGTCAAAAATTGTTAAGAAAACATAAATAGTAATTTTGTATTGAGAAGAGTGAAATTTGTATTTTTTAATGATATTCAATACTCTAAAAACTTAATCTTTCTCATTTTAACTTTCATAACTAATGTCTTTAGGTTATTTAGTTAGAGAAATCCAAAAAGAAAAAAAAAATTAGCTTGGATAAAGAAAATCATGATCTTACACGCTTTTTTAAGGTTAATGACATGCACATTAATTAAGGGGACAAATATCCAGCAGCATTATGAAATCTTTTGAATTTTGGGAAGATTTTTTCTGCGGATTTATGTTGTGACTCAAAACAGAAGCTCAACTTGGGACTGTCAATTCAACTGGGATCCATTGTCTCAGTTTCAATTATAGGCATCAGTAAGTTGGCAATGTCTGGTAATGTCAGATCATCAAGTACATATAATTTCTCTGGTGGTGGACTATATGCATAATAAGCGAAGCAATGTAGTACAAATATTGCCACTGCATTTCAATTTTCATATGATGGATTGAGATTAAACTTTTGAATAAGCACATCAATGAAGTACGTTTTGTCACTGCATTTCAATTTTCAATCATAGATTAAGGTTAAACTTTTGAATTATATTATTTGTACTTATTATTTATGGGATACTGAGTCAATTCATTATTAAATGAAATTTCAATAAGTCTAAAATCCTATCTAATAATAAATAATACGTGAAATAATACAGTGTCTTATATATAATAAGTAAAATTAACATTTCTTTAAACTTTTCAGGTGCTTGTACGTTAAAAAATAGAGTTATGTTACATATATACCACATAATCAATCATCGTATTGCCACTCACGGTTTTAATACGTTTGGGATCCACCTCCTTTACTCCTTAACCAATTGCTTCCACTACCGTGTTCACTCCACTACACGAATGCGTGCACACATGCACATTAAAAAAGAAATTGTTTGCGCTTAACACTAAATACTAAAGGACCAAAACAATGAAATGAGTAGTGCACAAATATTTGAAACACTACTGCACAAACAGATACAACATAAGTGTACAAACATATGAACACAATAAACACTAAATACTAAAAGATCAAATCAAAGAAATGGATACTGCACAAACATTTGTAGGCACAAACATATGCAACATAAGTGCACAAAATATGAACACAATTAACACTTAATATTAAAAGATTAAACCAGGGAAATGAGTATTACACAAAAATTTGTCACACTACTGCACAAATATATATAAAATACGTGCACAAACTTTAATTACTATATTGCACAGACATTTCAAATAAATGCACAAACATAACACGCAATTTAATACAAATTAGTATTTTAAGAAAACAAAAGAAAAGATACATGTTACACAAACTTTTATTACCATATTGCACAAACATGACAAATATACATGCACAAATATATCACGTAATTAGATGCGTCATTTGATTGATGAGTTAAACCTTGTTCATCACATCGATTTGATCAGCATAATCTATTGATGAATTTGATAGGATTATGTTTTCATGCACAAACTTTTTACGTGATACACACATTAGAGGATGAGGAGGACATTTCCCATGTTTTGTATTGTAAATAAAAAAGAATAAGAAGAAGGAAAAGTATGACAAAGAAGAACAAAGAACAAAATACAAACGTGTAGAGCAGAGGAGAAGGAGGAAGAGAAAGAAGAGATGGATGAGGAGGAGGAGTCAAGGAGAAGAGAACACACCTAAAAAAAAAGATGGAGATAGAGTGCTCGTGAGTGAGTAGATGAAAAGAAGAGAGAAAAATACAAAAGTTTATATATTATATGTTAGTAGTAATTGAGTAGCATACAAGAATTTTTTTAAAAAATAAATGTTATTAGAGTGTATCATTGAATAGAAAATTTCTTGTTCTAAGAATAATAAGAAAATTTCCAATTTCATATTTAACATTCCAAGTTTGTGAACTATCATTGTCTTACACTGGAATTTAACAAGGTACGTAATTGAGACATTTAATATAAAATGTTACATGACAAGTACATTTTCTTGCTTTAGTAACACTAATAGCATGTAAGAAATTCGTGAATTCGGAATCAATCATATGATCATAGACTCTGACAACAATAACAAAAGTAGACCAAAATGTGAATGTCACCTAACATAGGCGAAGGTTTACAAAGACAATACTCAAGCAGTAGCAACTAGGATGGCAACAAAATTTCCTCTGCTTTTGCCTGCATTTTAAACCACAGAAAGTGATCCTAGATAGAACTATTCCTTTGATAAGATTGACATGCGAATGCCTGAATATTCAGAAGCTTTGGGACAACATACGAAGAAAATGATCCACTAGAGCATAAAATGAATAATCTTGGTCAATTTACAAGATAAATGGGCTAGGTGTGATAGACACATGGATCCTTTACCATTGTTAGCTAAAAATGGAATCTAAATGTGTTTCGTTACTAGAGATTTCAAGTCTCTTCATTCACATGTATGCCCTTATTTTGATAAAAACATTATTTGTATACTTAAAAAATTGACATACTTGTACACTCACATAAAGAAACAAACATTATGAAATAAAAAAATAAACATTGTTACCAAGCATTTATGCGTACATAGGCACGCGTGAGATTAATATTACTCGTTTACGTGTTTAATAATGTTTGTTTCTATATTTTGTGTATACAAACACGCGAATGTTTAATAATGCTTGTTCATGTGTTTGATAATGCTTATTTTTTTGGTCTTATAATATTAATTATTTGTCTATGTAATGTACACGTAATGTCAATTTTTGTAGTGTACTAGTTTGATGGTCACGTTTACAATATGCCCTCAAGTTTTGGCACATTGAATGCCCCCAATCGTTGCCATTAATGACAAGACAAATGATCCAAGGATAGAGTAGTTACACAATAATGTTAATCGTGCTACCACGCATGATGGAATTACGGTACTCCACTGGTTACAATTTTAAACATACAAAATATGTACTAAATGAAATTAATATTCACTGCTTGGATACGAGACATCCATAGAGCATCTAAACCATCCAACTCAAAATTGGCCATAGCTTTTGTCAAGTCAAGTGTCTTAATGAGGCCCACACTCTTTTTTGTCGAGTATTGTTGAGTCTGATAACTTTAAGTTGTCTTTTTTTATGTTTCATTTACCTATTTTAAGATTGATTAATAAAAGTTATGAACTAAAAAAAAAGAAGAAAAAAGCATTATCCAGTGAAGATAGGCTAAGCGTGGATTAGCGATGCCTTTTGCCATCTCTCACGGCGGACGAATGCCACAAGGAGAGCAGCAACCCAAACACGTACACAGAACGTGCGACTCAGCAGCAACAATTCCAGGCATCCTCGCAGCAGTTATGGATGACAAGCAAGACTCTAAACACATTCCTCTTCACTAGAGAAGGCACCATGGAAGATGTAGCATGGTAGCCCAAACCGGTGGCGCGATTGTGGTTGGACTAAGCGGTAGTGGTTAAGAACACCAACGATGGACCCAAGACAGTGGTTGAGAACACGGCAGTGGTCTCAGCTTCAAGCGATTGCTGTCGATGGTTTGCAAAAAAGAGTGGCTTACTGGAACAACGAGCAACGACTTGTGATACAAGTCAGACAGCGACGAGGTGATTGCTTGCGGTGGAGCAACGACGAGACCTCCAAGTTAAAATTCAATTTAACACTAAGGGTACAAAATTCTTTTCTTAATTACTAAAAAGAAAATAAAATAGAAAAGCTTGGTATGACAGGTAATAATTGAGGGCACACCCAATGTGGCAATATGCCAAAATTTGGGAGCACGTTGTAAACGCGACCTATTTTGTTTGGTTAATATTATTAATGGTTTTCTTTTAAATTGTGGGTTGCAATATTTAGTGCCTGCATTGTCCATGCTCATGTTAAAATAGAGATTCATAACAATAGGAAATGGTTACATTATCATTTAATGTGACACCATTATAAAAATTCAACCTCTCATGTAATCTTTATCATTATGAAATGAAATTCGCGAAAGTTTTACTAAGTGAATGAATCAAAGTCAATAGAATTCACGGCAGCATAGGTAGCTAAACAAGTCCATTTTTAGATGTAAACTATCCTCAAGCATCATGATTTAGGATTGGCTTTGTAAACAGATTACCCAAACAAATCCTTGAACAAGTATAAATTTTCAAATAATCACTTTTTGAAAGAAAGAATTCTACATAAAATAAAAACCAAATTGTCAGTTCTTAACTTCTTATATTACGGTCCAACTTCTAACCGTCCACTGTACAAGTAGAACCATGCACCAACTGCTGCAAGGGCATGGCAATAACATCAACTAAGAAATGACAGTGAATACAAAACTGTTTCTGTAACAAAACTACTATTTTTTTTTAACAAAACATATATCTTTGCTGAAATTGGCTGAGAAGTGAGAAAAATGCAGGAACTCACCGTGCTTCAAGTTACAATGACGCTGACCAGTCTTTGAAGTCAGAAAACAGCGTTAATGACAGAGAATAGGAAGTAGTGCAGCTTTGAAGTCATCATAAAACCGCTGCTCAGAAAACCTCCTCGCTCGTCTCCTTGCAGCAGCAGCCATCTCGAGTCTCTCTATCTCCCGCATCCTTATAACTCTCAAAATAGCATCTGCATATTCTTCAACGGTGCAGGCAAGAAATCCTGTTTGCTGTCCATCTTCGTCTAATACAATGTCCATTTTTGGTCCAGCAGAATTATGAGCTGACATGAAAACATTACGAGAACAATTAGCGCGTGTAAGGGCACACAAGATAGGGAAATGAAAAAGCATAATTACTGAAAGGTAGAATTGCATAGAACACCCACCAATTGGAATGGCACCAGCAGCCATATATTCCACAACACTAATGCCAAAATGTTCATCTGTCATGGAGTGGATGCCAGCAACAGCACCCGCTAAAAGTCCCACCAAATCTCTGTAGGTTATGGCAATAATCTTATATACGGTATGACAGCATTTAAAATATAAGTTCTACAAGCACAAACTAGATCAACAAATTAACTATGCCAAAAATGAGATAAAAGCGATCATCTAAATTTGTTGAGATACTTATCAGTCATTTGTCCAGATTTATTAATTGATTCAAATCCCAATTAATAATCCATGCTATTGACCTTTTTTTCTCTCCTCGTATTGCGGTCAGGTAGTCTCTGAACATATTATGTTATGTGAATCTCAACTGATACACCTTCCCATTCTAGTCAAAGTCCCATCAACTACATGACTAAAGGATTTACAGAAAATTCCTTGCAGCCATTAGTCTTTGATTGAATGAGTGCACCTTAGAGGAGTTATATCCAATCCTAAGAAGTTCAAGCTAAGTAACAAGACAAACGAGCCAAATACCCATCATATTCCATTAACTGAAGAATAAAAGGTATGCATTCTACAGAACAATTTTATAAATTGTATAATCTTTTGAGGAAGCACATTTTAGGAGCATTAGGGAGAAGTAAGAACAACAAGAATTTGACGTAAAGCCAGTGGTACCGACCTGTATGTTATATTCTTGTGAAATTCTACTTGTTCATTCACGTTCAGCTCAACTGCTTTCTCTTTTAACATTTGAAGTCTTTCCTCGTCTGATTTATTTCTACAGCTACCCACAAATTGGAGCCTAGGTTTTGGCAAGCTAGAATCTAATCTCTTAACAGCAGCTGAAAAAGCCTCAAGTTGGAGACTGTGAGCCTACAATGAAAAGAAACATGTAAACTTGGTATAATCAACAAAGGCCCAATCAAGCCAACAAAAATGGATGTACCTAAGATTGATAGGAGAATGCCCACCTTCTCTGGTCGGAATTGTGCAACAGATATTATCACAGGAGTTTCAGCTGATCTTTCCAACGGAAGAACCTACCATATATATGCTTAACTTTTAGAATCCATCAGTGATTACCACAAACACAAAGGCAAATAACATATATAGATGGTATATAATACTGTATATAATTCTGTGAGATGAAGTTATGCAAGAAGCTAACTACTAACCAACACATTAATCGATATCAGCATATGTGACGATTATGCCTAAATTGCAGGAACAATTGTCTGACTGCTGAGATTAAATTTTAACTAATTATGCCCATTTTTAACCGTTGCTAAATATAGTACTCCAAGGGGGAAAACATGAGAAAAGGACAATAAGAGCCTTCAATGTAAAGTAACATGCAATACAGGATAGTTATCCAACCAACCAAAAGAGACAAGGGATAGAGGGATCTGAATGCATGCAAACAACAATTTCAAGATAATAAAGAACAAATTACAAACCTGGAGCCCTGAAGTATCACAAGGAGGATAAACTCGTTTAATACGATCTGGAACTCCCCAAAGCTTTTCAATATGGGATTTGGTCCAAGACGAATTGACCATAGCTAGGTCTGCAAAAGATCCTACAATCCCATACAAGCAGCTGAAGATTGTGTAATAGATTATTTTGCACCGTGAAAGCCAAACACTGCCAGAAAATTGTTGCCAGGTTCCTTAGAAGAGGAAAAAATGCAAAACAAAGTGTTGCAGTTTCATAATTATTAAAAATTAAAGATCATTAACAGAAATCTCATAAATTGTAATATAAATATCGCTTTAAGCTCAGAACAACTTCTGAATCCCAAAATCTGTTAAAACTTTGAAAATTTAGTGCATATTAAAACATAGAAATATGTATGAGTTAAAGGGTAAGGGAAACAATGCGTCCAAGGTTATCAAACTCGAGAGTTTAAGTAAACTTGTGGAGCCTCCGTAAACTCGTACGAGTTTACCTATTATTAAAAAATGTTAAAAAATATTTTAAAAAACTATTATGCTACAAAAATATATTTAATAAAACTTAAAATTCATAAATACTTTTAACTCCGTAACAAAGCACAAATAAAGATGAAATATGAGTTGTAAGTTCAATTCATACATAATACATAATACATATGTTTGAACCAGAACATATCCTCCTCCACATAAACTTAATGACAAGCAAAATCTATCAACACAAGAGAGAGGCGGTGTGTTGAGCAACCAACATAGCAAATCTATATAAAGAACAATGTCACTCATTCTTGACAGAAGTAGCCTGCTTCGAGCCGACAACCTTTGTTTTTGGAACAATGTCACTCACTCAAGCTTGGTGATGACTTTGAGGGGCAAGCCCTTTGTTGAAACTTTTAAGAACACAAATATCCAGGAGATGACACGCACAACAACATAAACACCGAAGATACCAGCGAGTCTCATAGTACTGAGCATCACAAGAAGCCAGTATGTGACGATGATGTCTCCAATCCAAAACACTAAAGCACATATAGCGATGTAGAGGTCACGCACCCTGGTAGGAAAGATCTCCGAGCAAAGGATGAAATATATACGATAGATTAGCGACGGAGCACGACGGAGGAGCACAACGGAGCACGATGGCACGACGAAGCACGATTGCAGGCACAACTGTGAATGGCAACTCTAAAACACTAAACAACCTAAATCTAAAAACTCAGAGACGTACAAAACGACGACGTCGTTTTGCTTGTTTTGTCCTTTAAAAAAAAAACCCACAATTTGGTAAACTCGCGATTTTATGCTAGTTTACACGAGTTTACCCCAAGTTTATCCAAAAACGAGTTTACATGCGAGTTAGCTCGATGTTACTACCTTAAAACGTAAACTCGTATGAGTTTACGAGTTAACACGCGATTTTGATAATCATTAATGCGTCTCTGCGGAAGGAATCAGTCAATAGAAAAGGAAAACATCCACAGCTACAAACTTTAACTTCAATAATCTATATGCCAAAAAGATTAAATTTAAAAAAAAAATGCATATCAGGAGTATAAGGTGCAACTTCTTTTAGAGAACCTTCCTTCCCATCTCCCTTCGCCTTCAATATAATTTGGATAAGCTATAATGTTCAAGTTTACGAAATATTGAAAACATAGGATCAATACCTTTACTACCCAAGTAAAGTTCATGATGTATTGCACAAAAAAGTTCATGAAGTATAGTATAACTTAAATCAGAAGAGGGAAACAACATGCAAAATCCAATCATTATAAATCTAACCTTTTTGCAACCAAGGCATCATTATTATACATCATGTTCCGCTGACGAACACGAGAAAGCATGTCTGAACTTATAGTAGGGTAGTGTGTATAGCAAATAACTTTGCATCCAAACAGCCGAGCAAGTGGATATGTAAATGCATATCCACTTGTGTCAAAATAATATAAAGGGGTTAACTTGCACAAAGCTTCCCATGCAAGATACATAGAGCCCAGACTTTGACCAATCATGGTAAAGTGTGGATAAGTTGTTTCTTCAATCCACTTTCTCTTGTTCAAATGCACCACCTTTGAATCGAGGAGAACAGGAAGCAGAGGTTACTAAGCTTTCTATCAAATCATTGCAGTATAGCATAATAAGTTCCAAAATAAGTGCTATGTACCATTGCCACAACATTCAACATATAAACAAATAATTGTCTGATTTATTTTTGTACAATGGCTAAGTGTTGAATAATGCTGCTAAGCAATTAATTTCACGCTTCACTACCTTTCCCTGGGTCACTTCACTAAGAATGGGAGTTCCTGTTCAAGAATAGTTGAAGGTTTATGCCAGGGAATGGTCCAGTCAGTTCTGAAATCATATGGGATCTATAGTGACTGCCATTTTAACAGAACTTAGCTAAGAACATTCAGAATATATACTCTGCTCCAACACTGTACCAATATATCTTCTGGTGTTTCTTCAACAAAGGGTGTGTTTGGTATAGGGTAAAAATGGAGTAGAACTAAAAGTTTTCGTGGATGTTGATTTCATGGATGTTACAAATGAATGAACCTCATCCATGAAAACTTCTCCCCCATCTTTACTCCATACCAAACACACACAGTTCTGACTAAATTAGACTTAATCCAAGGACGGGGAATACTACCACACAAACCCATTATCCCACATACCTGCACAATTCTATTCAATAATTTCCCTTTCCATTCCATCTAACCCCATATTTAAGGCAAAAATTTGGGGCCACATTCCTGGCATTTACCAAAGTGTTGATTGATTCATAGAATAGAATTGGACCCTAAGCAAACTTGAAATCTGTCAACAACTCAGCAATTCATCCTAGCAAATACAATGATCATTCATTTCTTCCTTGATCTTAATCAACTTCTTCTTTAACTCAAGATAAGAATCACCAATTGATGAATGACAGTGTTTTAATTGAATCAAGTACACCTAAACTTCGAATATTCTATAACAGCATAGAGCAGTAAGTTAAATTTGAGTAAAACTTCAAATTCATTCCCAAGGTTGACAGCATCGGTCAAGTTGATCCCCAAGGTTGGCATCAAAGCTCGGGGCCCAACTTGACCAACGTTGGGACACTCAAAATATGTCTAGCTTGCACACAGCTCATTTCATTTATTACACCATACAGAAGCAAACCAAGGACTAATTAAGCAATAACTACAGTACAGAAGGAAATAGGAATTAACAAAATCCTATTTCCATTATGAAGAAGAAAAAAAAGGTTAATAAAAAAATGAAACCAGATCACGGAATGAAGAAAGGACCCAAATACCCTAACCTTAGGAGGGCAGAGGAGGGTGACCCCAAAGCGATCAAGGGCTCGAGCCATCAAGTTCTGAGGGGTGGCGTCGTGATCTCCGGTGTAAACGAAGCAGTCAAGGTCAGGGCTCACGTCTTGGATGGCTCTGACGGCGCACCACAGAACCCTTTCCCCGCCGCCGCCGTCGTTGGTGTACGGGTGGAAGAACCCCACGGCTCTCTTCCTGTTCGTTCTGCCGCTGAATGCGCGGAGAAGGAATCCCAGAATTATGGAAGCGAATGCAGTGATGAGCGCAGGGACGATGAACCTCATTGCCATGAGAAGACTTACAATGTAGGATTCAATCTAATTTTGCGTAAAGGCGCCGCTCATATCAAACCCACACTGTTTTGCTATTATATTTTTGTCTATTGTTTTCGCATTTTTTTATTAATTGCATTAAATTATTATTATTATTATTATTATTATTATTTGTATGTTGGTGTTTTTTTATGCCTTATTAACAATGAAAGAAAATGTATTTTACACTCATTAGAGCTCTGGTGGATGACTGGATGTTATGTCTCGGACACGATAGGTTGGCTCGTTCGCTGACGTTATATTAAAATATAAAAAATAAAAACATAAATTGAGAAGAAAAAAAATCATTAAAAAAAAATTTGTGTTGATTTATTTTAGATTTGTGAATATGATTTATTTTTTAGATATGTGTGGTTTTTTTTTGTTTTTTTTATTTTTTTGGCGTATTGTGTATTATTTTAGTTTCATTGTTAAACTTTATATATATTTTTAATTTGTACTCTAGCTCGTAGGCAAGCCTACCAACTCGCAGGTCAAGGCGAACATGAATTTTTGGCTGGCATAAAACATTGACCTACCCTGTCCTGTTTATACGCAAGTTAAACGCGAGTCAACCCATCCTGTCTCGCCTCGTCTTTTTTGTCATCCCTACCAATTTTAATCTCATTTTAAACCTCATTACATACTCACATCAATATTTGTGGATCAATGCGTTATAAATGTAAAATTATCTAAAAATGGGACTTTTCACTCCAATAAAAAATCATAACTTTGATCTTAAAAATGAGACTATTCTCTCAATCATATATGCCAAGTATTTACATGATAATTGAGAATCAAATAAATTCTCATTCTAATTAGGAGGGACGGAAACTTATCCCACATTTTCAATCTCAATTTATTTTACTCCAATAAATATTTCAAAAATGAAATTGCCTTGGTGAGTTTCCAAATCGGACTAAGACTCTAAAATCATGCACCGAAGATGCTTATTACGGATTTTTTTTTTCCTCTGTTAAGATCTGTCGTTTGTTAGGGGCGTTAGCCCCCTATCAACACCCCTAATCATTTTATCTCAATTTATTTAAATGTGATATCATAGAGAATAATAAACATCCAATAATTCATGAGCAGAACCCTCATCATTCTCGCATCTATGGAAGTGTTTGTATTTTTTCCCTCCAAATAGAACGTTATCGTATGACATTCTTCACATAAATTATTGTTTAGTATGAAGCTAATGCCGGCAACAGCCCACAACAGAATTAATGACACTGCCATAAATTCTAAAATCTTAGCCAAAATTGCTTAGTGCTGACTCAAACCCCATAAATGCACCCAAAAAAAAAGGCCGTGGTTGTCAAATATGTGTTCTTTGATCCTGCTGTGACTTCGGATGACGTTGATATATCTCCAAGGTAAATTTCCATTATTTGCAATATACAAATAGACAAGGTAATTTAGTGCGTGCATTGTCGATGGTCATGTCAAAATATAGATTTTTAATAACAGGAGAACGTCACACTATCATTTATTGTCAAACCAATAGAAAAATTCAACCTCGTGTAATCTGTCATAATGATCTAAGACTCCTGAAAAATGATAATCCAAAATTTTACTATAAGTGAATAATAAAGTAGATAGGATACATGGCAGCATGGATAGCAAAACAGAGACTCAACATCAGGAGCAGAAAGACAGAGAAAGAGACACTTGAAGGCAACAAAAGAAATACGACTGGGAATGGTATTCCACAAAGGAATAGACGAACCTATCTTCATTATCACTCTAAAATTATCACCGAGTACAAATGACATACACATCCAACTGATTATTAACCACAGTATCAAGCTTCTCGTTGTTGGGAAACCATTATATAGACATAGAAAAATGCACAAAAATATTTCTCATAAAAAGTACAGCTTTTGTTTAGAAACAAAGATAGCCCGGAACTTCCTACGAAGTGTAAACGTCAATGAAATGACAGTGGACAACAGTACCCTTCCTTCAAAGGCCAAAGGGGAACCAAAACCAGGACGCAGCGAGGCAAACCTCGAGCAATCAATTGCTACAAAAGCTCTTCTTCAATGAGTACAAGTCTTTACCTGGCTCTGCGATCGTTTCTGGATTTAAACTATCTTCAAGCATCATGATTTAGAATTGGCTTTGCAAACAGATGATTACCCAAGTAAGTCCTTGAACAAGTTGGGATTCTGAGTTGAGGGGTTCACACCCATCTGCCTCACTAATGCATCCTTCTCTAAAGCATCTTTAGTATTTGGACCCTTCACAGATTGTGGCAAAGTCGTCACAATTGTTTCTCCAGTAGTAGCACTGACAGCCGCACTTGACAACTCAGATAAAAGATTTACACTATCCCCACTCACAGGGATAGAATAGCCACCACCACTGCCACTCTGTCCACTTGCAGTAGTCCCTCCATAGAGTGCCATAAAATCAGGCGCATTTGTAGCAACACCTGCATTATGATTTGTTGTAGAACTTGTACCAGGGTCAAGAAGTCCTTCCAATTGCATGAAGGGGTCCACCACAGAGGAAGGGGCAGTGGTAGCAGTTGGTTCACCCAAGTCAAGCAAATCCGGAGGAGGAGGTTGATGAACTGTTTTCTCCACGGCTACTTCACCTGTAGCTTTTGATCCCTGAGATCCGTCTGCAGCACCAGCACTAGCTTTCGGAACCTTATGACTAGTGGATGATCTTTTCTCAGGTTTGGATGAACCACCACCAAACAACGAAGCCGCAAGCTTCTGCTTTTCTGGATTAATTTCAACCTGTGTCTTTCTTGAATCATGACTATCACGTGCTTTTGAATAGACAGCTGTTGCACTATCCACCTGAGTAGCCCCATTTGCTGGTTTTTGGGAAGTAGAATATGAGGTAGTAGATGATGTTGGAGACGAATAAGTTGGCCTGCCCCACTTCTTCTGAACACCATCAAGACGGAGCTTAAGGTCTGATGACCCAACCTCCGATGCTGATCCCACCGATGATGTCTGGTGGGTCTCCCTATAAGACAATGCCTCCGGTACAGGAACAATGTCTGTTGAGGACACAAATGAATTTGGAGCAGCTTTTGATTGCACCGGAGGCTTTGGAAGTTCATATGCCTCAAATCTCAGACCATGCTGCAAAGATTCATGCTGGTCTTGGCTTCTGAAGTTGTTCATATTCCCCATTCCATCGCGCACATCCTCAGGAATGTAGGGCTGAGCACCCCTTTCTAGAGCTTGTTGTACATAACCATTGAGAAAAGAAAGGTTTTTATCAACCTGCATATCAGATTCAGCTCGTCAATAATGTTGGAGCAGAAAACAAATTTAATATGCATGGTTCCCGGGCACATTATTGTCAAAAAGACTTGAATGTGTTCAATACAAATTTAAATTGCTCTGTCATGTAAATATGTCAAGGAGATGAAACTGCTGTGTGACAACCAAGGTGTGTTGCATATTTGTTCTAGCCTAGTTTTTCATGAAAAGTACCAAGCATGTAGAGATTAATTGACATTTGTTCGAGAGAAGGTTCTCTCAGTGGAATAACAACTGATTCTATCAATTCCAATAAACAGCTAGTTGACATGTTCACTAAGTCCTTTACAGGACCTCAGGTTGAATATAATTGTAACAAAGCTTGACACACGTCACATATGCTCCAGCTTAAGGGGGTGTCAGAATGAAGCACTTGTTAATCATGTGGCTTTTACATACTGATAGAGTAGCTAATTATTCCTAGTTATCATGTGGCTTTTACATATTCATAGAGTAGCTAATTATTGCTAGTTTCTAGTGCTAATTGATTAATGTCTTGTATACATTAAAGGTCTTCCTGACAATCTGGTTTTTGATAATGCTTAACATCAATTGATCTGTGTAGCCAACCCCATATACAGAAATCAGGTTTGGCTGCTGTTAAAAAGGGCGACCCAGCGCATGGTGATGAGGCTTGGTTGTTATGGTTCTGAAACCATCAATCCTCAGTGATGCAATAGACATATATATCATTCAGAATCATCTTTACTAGGTTGTAAGGTTTGTTACGGAATGAAAGGCATATGAAAGAGGGAGAGAAAGCAAAAGAGAATGCTAGACAAACAATCTAACCAGTTAGAAATTTTACTCACTGCAGGATTCCAAAAGGATAAAGCACAAAAGGAGATGCTTAAATTAGGATCTGTTGAACTTAAATCAGTTATTAAAACAGAAAGACATCAGATCACAATGGAAAAGACTACTAAGAAAAGGAGTGCAATCTAAACACTGCTCTAGAAACTTTGTGTTGGGTGGGTTGAAGCCTACTGTATTTTCTTAGGAATTCTAAGACTTGTATCAGAGAAACTTTATTGGCTTTCTTAGGATGCCTCAGGAGGGACTGCGGTTTGATTAATAAATAAAGAATAACTAGACATATTCAAATTGCATAGGATCCTGCAGCAGCTAACAATTATAGAATAGTTATGAATGGTAGGAATTGTAGGAGCTACCGAAACAATAAATTGTAGAAAAACATGGACTGTCTTTATCAAGAAACACTAATGGATGCTGAAATATGGTTTTTTATGAATGAGGCTTTTCTTGACCGCTTTTACTTCATGCACTAAACACCAAAAGTGGTACACATTAATACAAATGATAACAGATAAAATATTATAATTCAACAGATTAGAAGATCATAGAATCAGCAATAACCTCAATGTCTTCACAACTTGCATCTCGTGGCAATATTGTTTCAACAGCTTGTGCATCCAAACCAATAAGGGCTTGCAATTCATAAGCACGTTGCTGCAAATCTGACGAGTGAGATGCTAATAATTCTTCAATAAAAGATTGACACTGCAAGTGGACAAGAAAATGTTACTCATCTTGTCATCAGTGTATCAGCCAAATTTCAGCATCATTTAGTAATCAAAAACATGATTCTGATGACATTTGAAAGAAATCTGTCAATTTCAATAGTGAAAAACAATTATATTCGGAGTCGTTAGTTCAGCTTGACTGTCTCATGGACTACAATTCATCATAGAAAAGATGCTCACAAATTCATAAACACAATATAACTTGATTAAAGAAATGTTTCCAGGAAATTTAAAGAAACATTAAATTTTAATATCTAATCTCATTGTTGACTCTAAAATGTTAAATTACCAACCAAAGAAAATAAAATTTTAGGAATTGACAATACCATTCATGCAATTGGCAAACACCTAAGAAGGGCTTACAATAGGAAATATCATTTGGTTGGAATTCTTTTGTATGATCTCTATGCTGGGGTACCATAATACACTTCACAAGGGATAGCCAAAAGTTGGATTGCATAAGATTCAGCTATTCATTTCGATCACAGAAAGCCTGTGAGATTTACAAGGGGAAGAAAATCATATTTTTGACTTAAAAGTCTTTCGGCATATACCTCAGGTAGCATATCCACTTTCCTTCCAGCTGCTACTTCAAAAGCATAAATTTTCATCAATGCTGAAATTGCATATGCCTTCACAAAAGCAATTAATTAGTCCAGTTCAAACTTATGCAAGCAGAAAGGTGTAATACACTTAGGTTTAGTAAATACATAAGGATCCAACAGAACTAAAACATGACAAAAATAGTTATATGATACACCAAAGTTTATGCAGAAAACACATCACCAATAAATAAACTAAGGCATTCCATGATATATTTCATGGACCAGCCATAATAGATGCCCAACCGCTATTACCAGTGCCAAAACAACCCATCTTATCAACAAACTAAACATAACAATGAAACAGCTAGCATATATTTAATGAAAATAATGTTCCCTGTAAGCCGGTGTTAGGAACCTCGGACCTCCTCTAATCCATAAACCCAAAAAGGACCATTGTCTATGAGAGGAAAAGAAGAGCACAGGTTGGGCCCAAGCAACAGCAGTAGCTAACAAGAGAAAAATAACTAACTTGCTGAGTTGGCTTGGTAGGAGAGAGAAAGAGAGTTGGTGAAATCCAGGAACTATATGCATATGGGGAGGGGAATGTGAGAGGTACGAAAAGTTAGTGGAATAGGGAGAGTGGTGGCCTCTCAAAGAGCCTCAGCCTATACTATTTCATTGCTTTTCTTCTTGTAACTTCTTTTCCTTCAAGCTCCAGTATATCATACTGATACTTATGCAGACGAGTTTAATTCAGAACATATTTTCTGTATATAGTCTTCTTTCTGGTGGTACCATACCAGTTTTATCAGAGGGAATGCCCACTGAAAAATCATTGCATGCTCACCCAACTCTTTCAATCAGAAATGTAAAAACTAACAAAACACAACGTCTGTATGTATATATTTTAAAATAATTACGCTAAACAGCATGCTACTCTTTAACACAAACCATATGTAGATTTGGACAGACAAGCATTTTAAGCTATCATCAAAGTAAACTAAGTACTTGATTCTTGAAAATCGAATTAGTTGGATTATAGACAGAGAGAGATCCAAAGCAGAAGTGGGGCAAAGAAAGGAGAAGAAGAGTAGCGATCCTAATCTACTTTTGACTAATTTCCCCAAAATACTATGATGCATCTTTTAAACAGAAAGGGAAGTTAGATTAAGCTTCAAACATAAGAAGCCTTATTGTGCCTAATTTCAAATTGATAGCACATGACTACGATATTGATATCTAAATTAAAAACAACCATAAAATAGAAAGAAACTATTCATTGAGAATAAAAAATTCTGTGAATCAAACAAATTTTGATTTTTCCCACCTTTCCTTATTAGTAAAAGGCTAACTTTTAATGAATACCTTAACAGTTTCATCATTTGAATATGCCTCTGCGATGTCACATAACTTCCCACTGATATAAGAAGCAGAATACTTTCCATCAGCTGTGGCATATTCTCCCAGAACCCAACAGATGACCTGTAATCAGTACTTAACATTATTCTGACAAACATGTTTAACTTCTTTAGAAAGTTAAAAAAAAGGGAAAAGTTAAAACATAAGTAGGAAAGAAAGTACCTGAAGAAACACAGATGGAAGCTTTGGCTCTCCAATAATGCGCAAATATGACTCAACCTACACAAAACGGCTTTCATTGAGTAACATGCACATCTGCAATTGTTTTGGCGGACATACTGAATAAACCAGTGCAATTATAAAAAATAAACATACAGCAAATGATCTCAACTCGCTATCTGCAGCACCATCATCCTCTCCAAATCCTTCAGCAATCAACCGCATTAAATTATGCGCCACTTTAATATTCACAAGATCTCCAGCATGCTCAAAAACTTTATTCATAGTCTGCATAATCAAAGTACCACATTAGTAGTTATCAATGAATGGTTGTCAAAACAAAAAAATGCAAAATCAAGAATATGAAAACAACAATTTCAATTACCTGTATAAACCAATGATTACTTGGTGCAAATTGCTCAGCAAGTTCCACACATCGAGATGCTATATAGGTTTTATAATGGTCATCACTTATGCTAATCATGTAGTCAACCATTCGGTCAACAATCACTTCTACATTGGAGGACTTAGTCATTTTGTATAGCAATTCAAAAGTCTTTCGCTTCAAAGTATCATCAGGGTCCTGCATCACAATAATCCAAACTCCGAGTTCAAGCATGAACACAAAAAACAGGGTGCACAGTGACTTCATGTGACGAACACAATCAGGGATAATTATGCACAACTGTACGTTATTTAAAAAAAAATTGAAACTGCATACTACTTCTCTAGCTAGAATTTGTTAGCAAATCATTCACAAGGAATTTCTAAGACATGATGACATCCATGGTCAATGGTATTGAATACTAATCTAGCATTAAACCTTAATATACAAGAAACAGGTACAGCATGGCATTGTCCAGGACAATTATTATTCAGAGAATGCATCAAATAATTCATTGTTTGTTTAATGTTGCAAACTCACAGCAAGCAGGTGATCATCTAGACAGGTCACATGTGTCAACGCTACATGTTACAATACCAAATGCGTACTTTTTAGACATCTAAGCCCCCCTTTATCCATGACTATACACATGCTCAACAAATATATCATCCAAACAAAGTTATCCATTACCCTCACAAAGGAGAATATGGAAAACATTCCAGAAATTCTTTTGTACCTATACTAGAAAAAGAAAGGTGAATCCACCAAAAAAATTAAATCTCCTCAGTTATAGTACAATAATATAAATTCAGCAGCATTCAACATCATATGGTTTGCAGACTAAATTTGAAAAACATGGAAGACAGACAAACATAGAATGATCTATAGACCAGAGCTAAATCATTTCAAGGACTTATTGAACACACAAAACAGAGTCTTCTTAAATCTTAGGCATTTACGAGGAATATCCTCACCTCTAAGCAGTCAATCACAGCCAGTTGGTGTTGTTCTGCAATCTGGGGACTCAATTTTATCAGCCGACCAAGAGCATCAATGCCCATGTATTTGAGATTATGACTGTCACTCTGGCCACACAACAATGACAACAACCCATGTAATTTAACACAAAACAGTTGAACCTGCCAAAACATAGCGCAGCGTAAACTCTATAACACAATTCACACCAAAAACAAACCTTCAAGAATTTCGCAATAACATCTGCAGCGGATTCTAACAACTTGGTATTGGGATATATGGAAGACACGCAGCATATGCATTCATAGAGAACAGCATTCCCTATATTCGTCGACGAATCACTCTTCCTGATTATATCACCAAGAACCATATACATGCTCTCACTAGCTTGCTTGTCCCCACTCCCCAACAATGCAAGTATCTTCAGCAACTTAACCTGCACACTCACAATAACACCTAACCTAAGCAACCAACAAAATGAGCATAAGCATAATAACACCTAATGTAAGCATAATCTAACCAAGAACACCTAATTTCTGCATAAGCATAATAACCTGCACAATCACAATTACAGTTAAACCAATCAACAAGATAACCGTCGCAATGCTACATCTTTTAGCCCTCGAATCAATAAAAATCAACATCATCAAGCAGAACCGTAATAACAACTAATCTAACCACAATCTAAGCAATAACAACTTGTAACATGCACGCTCACAACAAGGCCTAATCTAAGCAACCAACAACAAAACCATCACAATGCCACATCTTTTAGGGCCTCTCTCTCTCTCAGCCAATCAAAATAGACCTGAATGAACGGCGCGGGCATCTGATGATAATCATAGCTCTTGGGCAACCTCCGTTCCGCCACCTGCTTCAGAATACTAACGAAGCTGCTCACAAGGTCCTTGTACGAGTTGGCATCAATCGCCACGAGATCAAAGAGCGGGCAAAGCGAAGCCCCCATAACCCCAGGATCATTATCACACAGCTTCTTCCGGAAATGCGACACCAAATGCGCCACGGCCGAAGGCGACTTCTGGTAGAACCGGTGCAGCGCCATAACCGCCTTCTTCCTAACGGCCTCCTTGGAATGCCCCAGCAGCTCAACGACCTGAGGCAAAACGGCGGGTATCGTCTCGTCGTTTATGAGCTTGCAAACGGCGTGGAGAGCGGCGCAAACGACGAGGTAGTTATCGGAGCGGAGGTCCTTCTGGATGGTGTTGACGATGAGGATGATGAGGTCGTGGTCGTCGCTGAGGAAGAGAGTGACGGCGAGGTAGCCGGTGCGCTTGAGGGGGAGGGAGTCGTCGTGGGTCATCTTGACGGCGTGGATGTAGCCGAAGGAGGAGTCGTGGCCGAGCATCTCGACGTAGAGGAGGCGGATGATGTACTCCTTCATCTTGCGCTTGGGGATGTCCGGGTCGAGGAGGCGGCGCTTGAGGGTGTCGATCTCGCGGAGGACGATGCGGTCCTCCTCCGCCTTGGATCGGGCCTCGCCGATGGACTTGACCAGATCTAGGAACTCCTTGGATTGGCCGAAGCCGCCCTGGGAGCCCATGGCGAGCTCGCGACCGATGGTCTTCAACTGCTCCATGGGAGCATTCAACCTCACCGCTCAATTTGGGGATCTGGAAGGGTTTTTGGAGTGCGGCTGGTGGATGGAGATTGGAGGCGAGGCAGTCTCTGTTTTCGCCAAATAATAATAATTGGCCCTATTGGTACCCCGGCCCCAAGTTAACAGTGCTTAGTTACTAATTCAAAATGAAATTACACAGCGCAAGCGTTGGATGTCGCTTCTCTTGCACTCGACCTACTCATATCATGCTAATGTTTCCCAACATTTTCAAATCATTTATTTTATTTTTAGCTTAAGGACTATTTAAGACATCAAAGAAAACATTTTAACAATGTGTACTTTTGTCTCATATCCGCATCAAAATTCTAAAAGAGGTCAATTGTGAGTACCTGCAATTTTCTCTCTCAGTTTTACATTATTGATTGCCTTTGGTGTTCTAAATTCATATATCTATATCATCTAAGTCATCCATAAAATACGTGTAATTATTACAAATTATTTGTTCCTGAAAAATAAAAACCTTCGGCACTGGACGTAAGAGAAAACAATCGATCTCAATTGCTGATTGCCGAATCCGCTTGACAAGTTTTATTCAATCTGCATTGGAAGGAAATGCCATGTGTTTCTCGTGTGTGGACATAGGTGATAAGGTGTACTATGGGTGATAAATGTTAACAAGCATGGAAAAAGAAAATTGCACGTGTGTCGCGAGTGTGGAGAAACCAACAAGGTTGAGAATTATTCACCATTTATTTATTTTTATATATTACTCACCAATTATAATTTACTTACGCATAAAATAATAAAAACAATGATTGAGACCTAACAAATTAACTCATCAATTTTTATGAATGACATTTGACACTCAAGAAAATAGTAAGAAAAAATGTCAAATGTTATTTATAACAGTGAATAAATTGATTTGTAGGTTGATTTATGAATTTTTTCAAACATTTAAAAGAAAAACCAATTATGATTTCCCGAGAAAATTGACTGGTCTTACTTGGTTTCATTATTTTTTTAATAATTAGAACATCGTGTTTTAAAATTTGTTTTGTAGCATGATAACACCTTTATCATAAATTATAAAATAATTGTACTTCAATTTCATAGTACTCTTGTAGTGTGATACATCTAGAAACTTTATTAGCATTTCACTATCTAGCAAAATATATATAGTTATTAAAATTTTAAATTAAACCTAGCTGTTATATTTTTTTTCTATTAAAAATGTGATGCTATAAAAGCCCAAAATTAGATTGGGCTAGCCCAAATTTAAAAACCCCAAAATCAAAATATACGTTTTTCGGATCATTGCATGGCCATGGCCAAGGCTGATTGCTGTAATTAGTTAAAAAAGAGGAGGAGGCAAACTGATTGAAGGGCTCATTAAGACCCAAAATAAAAAGGGGCTTATTGGAATGGTAGACCCTTACTTTAGGAATTCGGATTATCCTCCCCGAGGAAGGTGGTTTTATATTTTTCCCCTTCTCTTTGTACACTTTGGTTTGAGTTATAAAAGAACATAATGATGTGTTTAATTTGAGTTTTCATTTTTAAATTTTTTATTTTTAAGATTTTGTGAATATAATAGTGAAAATTATAAAATTTAATTGTTTATTTTCATTTTCAGTTTTCACTGTTTCTTTTATAAAATTCTAAAAATGAAATCTAAAACAAACACACTCTAAGGCTACATTTGATTGTTGAGACAAGATAAAAATACAGAGTCATGAGGACAAAAATATAAAAATGAGAGGACATAAAAATAAGTTAAACATTATTTATTAATTAAGATTTTTTTTAATTGCATACCTCACATTTTTATATTCACTTAATTTCACAATTCCTTTTTAAGTCTCTCTTAAGCATAATAGATGACTAGATAGGAACTGCGAAATTGCATAAGAAAGAGATAAAGAAGAGTTGTAAAATTTGTTTGAAAGTGAAAATATTACAAACATAATTAAAAAAAATATCTTAATAATAAATGATGTATAACTCTATTATTATCCAAAGATGTCCCTATACATTTTTAAAAAAAAACTGTGAGCATAATTTTTCTGTATATTGGGCATTCATTTATATAGAAAATATGACAATTTTTTAATACCAATTTACCAATTTAGGTGTCATTCCCTTTATTCCTCTGTTCTCTCTCATCACCTTGTGCTATAAAAATAGCTGCAAATTGAATATGCATTGATTATTGGATATATATATATATATAGGTGATTTTTTAGCTATCCTATTAGGTAAATACCATATGATATATAATTTAACCACTTTTAATAATTTTTACAACTAAATTCGTTGATTTTTGTTATTATTTCATAATATAATATGACATATTGATGAATTACATGATTCAATATGATAAATTAATACTTTTTAAGGCAATATTTGTAGAGAGGTGCATCGTAAGCTCAAATGACTCGCGAATCTATGAACCTCTTATACGTTGGCTCTTTCAATGATTTGATTAATAAAAAATTTATTATATCATATAAAACATGGCATAGTAACAAAAATCAATGAATTTAGTTGTAAAAATTATTAAAAATAGTTAAATTAGATACCATAGGATATTTACCCCATAGGGTAGCTAAGAAATCACTACATAGTTATTAGTTAATGTAAGAGTATAGAACTCTTATAGAGATTTGGAATTGAAGGGAGATCTAGTAATTTGCAAGTCAATGTAATAGGCCAATACTTAATATAATTTTAGAGTAATAACCCATACAAAATTGAAAACAAGGGATTGTGAAGCCAAATAAGGAATTGCCCAGCTAGCTTTATCACACATGCGGTATGGAAGAGCAAGGGAATCAGTAGATGGGGAATAAAGAGAGATTAATAGAAGAAAAGAGTACAGAGAGAAAGAGAGAAGTCATACATTGGTTATGCCTATTTTGGAGTGTAACATTCTCACCTTTTATGATCCTTCACAGTTCGTCAACTCTTTATCTTTTCCACTATATGTGAATCCATTGCTACGTTGCTATTAGGCATAACTAATTCGCTCGTTTGTTCATTGTGTCCCTCATTCCCTAGCTCATTATCATTTTTTTCTCATTACAATATTCCCTCGGTGGAAATGAACCTTTTCCTCAAGGTTAAAAACTGGGAAAGCTTGCTTTCATATCTTCCCAAGTTGCAAAAGTGTTCAGAATTTCACTTGGAACTAGCAACTCAATAACAACCTGTGGATTCATGGGAAGTAGCATGTAAGGAGAGGGTGCCTGCCTGTGAAAGGCCTTGAGAACAAAGACATGGAAGACATTGTGGATATAGGGCCCTTGTTGGTGAGTCAAGCCTATAAGCCACTAAACCAATCCATTCCACAACCTTAAATGGTCCAAAGAATTTGTGATCCAACTTTTGGTTAAGTCGAAGAGCCACCGAATGTTGGCGATACGGTTGTAACTTCACGACAACCAATTATCCCACATCGAAGTGCACGTCTCGACGTTTATTGTCCACATATATCTTCTTGAAATTCTAAGCGCGTTCCAAATGTAGTTTTAGGGCACGCAACAAGGTATCTCGCTGCTGAAGGTGGTTTTGAACCAAGGGTGAATTAGTGGGCTCACTTGATAACGAGTGGGTTTGGCTTCCTATACTTGATCAAACATGGAGGAAAATGGGATAAATGGTCGATACTACTGGAAGGATTCCTCTTTGGATAATAGGTACTATAATTGATATTTTCTTTTATGGTTCATATTCTGGATTTGGCTCATCCCTAAAGTAATCAAATGAATTGAATTTTTAAAACAAACATGTAAGACGAACTCAACAGAGATCCACTCTTTTTTTGATGAATTCGAGGGGGTCCATTCTTGTTCTTATCTTAATAAAAATAAGATTTTTTATTCGTATAAATGACTCGATGGATAACTTTTTCCGATGTTTCACAAAAGTTCATTTCTTTTTTTTTTAATGAACTTCATTTATTGATTTGACAAATATTTCCTAGAAAATATCTGTCAATCATCTTTTTTAAAATAAAAAATGAAATAAAAGTAAAAAAAAAGGGTAACTTGATTTACTTCTTCGGGGTATCCCATACTCTAATAAAAATAATGAGTGTTATTATATATTATATAGGAATTTCCTATTATATAGAAAATAGGAATAATTCTATTGTAATGTATTCTTTACTCTATTATATATGTTTTTCTATTCTAAACAAGTTAATTGAAGAAGTTGTATTTGATTTTGTCAATCAAATTCCATCTCCTTCTTGTTAATTTGTTCATATGCATTATATTATATGCATGTAATAATATTATTTGATTTCTACAGTGCTTAATATTTTTTGCCTATTTTTTTAGTACCGAGTCAAATTTTCTTATATTATAATATAAAAACTAGTAATTGTTTTATATTTTATTACATTGAAATATGAAAATAGTGACAAAATCATACTACTCTAATTTATCGGGGTTGAAAAAAAAAAGACTCAAAAGAATCAAAGGTCCTTCCATAAATTTTTGTTTATACAAAATAAAATTAAAGAATTTATCAACATATTATATTAAGCTGGTAAAAAGAACTAAATTTGAGTTGGTAAATTCGCAAACTTAAAAATTAGAAATTCATCTCAGAAAATTGTACCTTCTCAAATTGTTTCTTGTTAAGAACCAAAAAGATTTGTACCAAAATAATGGATGCCAAGAAGAACAAGAGACTTTGAACACATAATGGATCTTGAAGTACTATTTTTGCATCCCCTAACCAAATCCACCCACATTAGGATTACTCGTTAACGGTTGATCAAGTTTGATAGATTCACCATCTGAAACAAGAAGTTCTCGTCCTAGAGGTATAATATCAATCACCTCACGTCCATTTGATGCATCCACAATAGTTATTTCGTACCCCCTTTTTTATGTTTGTATGATTTCGTTTACGATACCTACTGCATTATACACATTATTACTACCCTTGCTCCCATTGGGATAAATTTGATCCCTACCCCTATTTCTGTCTATGTATATAGGATATTTTAAGAAATTAATATCTCTATCAGTAGCAAGATGGAAGAAAAAATAAAAAAAGTGATTTTACTATATTTCTGAACAAGAACGGACCTACCACAGAAATATTTTTCTTTGTTTTTTTTAAAATTATAGGACTACCCCTGTTTCTGTTGACGTGACAGGATTCGCTAACGCTTTTGGCAAATTCAGGACAAAGAATTTAGGACAAGGATTCACCAATATGGGACTAGAGCTTTTGTGTATTAATTGAACAGAATATTTTTCCATCTTTTGCATGCTATCCTTCAAAGCCTTATCTTAGTTGTTGAAGGATTAAAGATAATTTCTTTCTTGGATGAGATCACTCGTTGATTCAGAAAAACAAGGCTACAATGCATTGTCCTTTCAACAGCACATAACAACATCTCATCACATCAACTGAAAATTTCGGTTTTAATATCATGATACATGAATTAAATCACATATGCCCTGTTGAAGGATATGAATTGCAAAGGTTCGTTGAATTTGAGAACTCACGAGGCAATTAGCATGCATGTGATTCCAAGCAGCTGAAGTCTTTGAGTTTCAATGTAATTTCTGGAGAGAAACCAATCTATGACTTGTATACCCTTCTGTCTTCTTTTCTCCTCTTCTTTAATATTTGTTCTTTCATTGGGAATTTTTTGTTTCCTTCTTACAAGTCCATGAACAAACTGAGCTGTGTAATGAAAGCTTTAGTTATGCATTGTCTATAAATTCTTTAACATTCTTTATAAATTCTTTAACATTCTTTTTCCAATTATATGGATATTTTTTGCTGCAGTCAATGAAGTCGCATATGTTGATCTGCACTGCTATTTTGAAAAAAAAAAAGGTGGTTTTGTGAAATGTTATAGTCCCACATTTTAGTTTATAAACCTTTTAAGTGTTTATATATCTTTAGTAGTTGTTGTTTTGGTAAAAAGAGTTAAAAAGAGAGTTGGGCTCGCGCACATGAGGCCAAGTCGTTTGGGTCCTTCGAATTCCAAACTGATGGATTTTTTCTCACGTGCACGAGCGTCCTGACCTTTTTACAAGATTATTTTTTAAATCTTTGTAATTTACTCGCGAACCCACGATTTTCGCCATAACGCATGTACCAACGTTAACTTTAATTTTAATAGAATTGGAACAAAAGAGTAAAATACTCGGAATTGGAACACCTGCTTCAATACAGGGAAGCACATTTGGTGGAACTTCAATATCCCGGGGCTTATTACCTAAATGGCAATTGGCCCGCTTTTCATCGGTTAGTTATTTGTCCTCTTTCTTACACACACAGACAGCACAATACGAAAATACACATGGCCATCCATGCTTTCGCTCCTCTCAACTTTTTCTTCACAACACACAACACCCATTGTTCATTCAGCCCAACCACAAACCCTAATCGTCCAACCTTACATTAAAAAATCAATAAATTTCCGTTCTCTTTTCCCTCACTTTCCTTTGTTTTCCCACTTCCCTCGAATTCTCTCCTTCCACCGCCATTTTCAGTCTTCGAAACGCCGCTATGGCGAGTGAATCCGCCGCGAAAGCTCCTCTGGCTCCGCCGTCGTCGAACAACGCGGATTCCTATATCGGCTCCTTCATAAGCTTGGTTTCCAAGTGCGAGATTCGTTACGAGGGCGTTCTCTACTTCCTCAACGTCCACGATTCCACCATCGGCTTGAAGAACGGTACGTCCGCGCACACGCAAGGTTCTTTTTTTTATGTTGAATGCGAGCGTTTGAGTTGAGTGTTTTGGCGTGGTTTAGAGCTTCCGATTCTGAGGCTGGCTTTGATTTGGATGAGGAATGGTTGATAAGATAAGATGTTGTTTGGATTGGAAAAGTAAAAAAATAAAAATGCTAAATGATTAGAGCAATCAATGGTTGCTCTGTTTGTTTTAAATGAAATGTGAGAATATTCTTTTGAGTTTTGCATAGAGTTTTAGAAAAGAGGAATGGCATTGAGTGTGTTTGTATGGATAGTGGAAATTTGAACACACCCAAGGTTATACAGAATATTATACTGTATAGACTGAGTTTGCTGGTGAATGGTGATACTATTTTGGTTATGGAAACTTCAGAAGATTTGCTTAGGTTGTTGCTGCCTGTATGACTAGAATGCTGATAATGGATGGAGATTCAAGAATTAATATGCTGACAATGGCACGGATTTTTTTTCCTGATGTTTGGAATGGAACTGCTATTATTATACTAGGATAGCAATGTATTACACAATGGTGTTATACCAATGATGTTGGGATGGGCGGGATTGACTACCATGATATTACACAATCTTCTGAGAATTTGACCTTAGTCTGAAATAACTAATTGTTTTGATTCGGAATGCATATGCTTAAAATCTTATTTAGAATTGATAATTTCATGTTAGACATTCAGCTAATTGATTTATAACTTTTAGATGGTTTTCTGTTGCAATCTTAGTCCTAGTCCAATTCCACTGACAGTTGTAGTTGGTTATTGTAAGAGTTTCTATCTAACCTGGAAATCCTTGTGATATGAGATTACAGTTAGATCCTATGGAACAGAAGGGAGAAGAAAAGATGGTCCACAAGTTCCTCCAAGTGATAAGGTTTTTGAGTACATTCTTTTCCGAGGAAATGACATAAAGGTAATTATAGTATTAAATTGATTTGCATTCTGGTACTAGCAAGAGAAATAAGTATACGGTGGAATATTTCTGATTTATTGCTGTGAGGTTTCTCCGCTCACCTAGCGGGAAAAAGTTTGGTTGATGTTGCAGTGCTGTGAATATATTAGTTTTTGGTGTTCTAAAGTACCATTCTAATTTATTTACAAATTGTGTTTGGGGATTTACTTTTTCTCTTTGTCCTTTCATTCATTCATCAGCAAGTTTTTGTTGATCATAAATTCATAATAGATGACATTTCTGTTGGTGTGCTTTATTTTTTTATTGCATATTGCAATATTTTTTTTATTGCATATTGCAATATTGCTCTTAGTTTTACGAGTAATTGATGGATTTGGGGGGTTCCTTCAATTTATATGATCTTCCTTTTTGTTTCTAGAATTCTCCTCTTTAGGTTGATCACATTCTTTTTGGTCAGTGATGTGCCATATTAAAACCTTCAAGAATATTTGATTGTCCTCTCATTGGTTCTGTTTAGACATTCATCTGCTTGATTTTGAACAAAATGAAATTGACCAAGGAAAGCCAGACACTGAAGGTTTGATCAACCCTTCTCCTTAGTTTTGTTAGACATGTAAATTCTACAAAAACAGATGAAGCTCAGCTTCTATAGGGATGGAGTGGAGCTTCAAGAAGTGGGGATTTGCAAAAAGATAAAATGAAAGTCTAGAATAACCAAGAATAAGGCCAAATGGACTGCAATCCATGAAACAGTCATCTGAAATTGCTAACTTATTTTGCCTCTAATGAATGTAATTATTGGGTGGGTATGTATAGTGAATCCCCATCAATAGCAGTCAAGGAGCCATTTGGTCACAAGAACTTGTGCTATATGCTTGTCAAATCTGCTTATCTAAGCTGGACATGTCCTTATGAATTTTTACCATTTCAGAATTTGCAGATCAAGTCTCCCCCGACATCTGCCAAATCAGAAGAGCAGACATTTAGTGATCCAGCTATTATTCAGGTACTTGTGTTTAATGAAAATTGGAAAAGGAAAAAAAAATTCATACTTTGCTCACATCTACTTGTGAATGAATTTGTTATTTGTTCTAATTAGACCATTCTTTTTTTCTTTTGGCCCTTCCCAGTCACAATATTCTGAGGTGCTTAGTTCTCCAATGACCTCAGTTGGTGGGAGAAGTTTAACAGAATCACTTCTGAGGCAAGATACTCCTGCTGTAACCAGTAAAACCTGTCCTGTTGGGTTGCCTTCTCAACTGAGCTCTTCAAATCAATCTGCTGCTACTCAGGTTGCTGGTCATCCATCTTTTTCTAGCCCAATGTATTGGCAAGGACTCAGTGGAATATCAAGCAATAGCTCTAAATCTCTTCTACAATCTAGTTCTCTTCAGTCCCCATCAATGATATCACCCTTATCTATCCAGAATCGGATGCAAACTCCAGAAACTCAGGCACCTACAAAAGTGGGACGGACAATTTTATCAGAGTGTGGTCTACCTGTATCTTCTGCTACGGCTTCTTCTCTTGTAAACCTGACTCGGTCACCTTCTCCTACCTCTTTACAAATTTCTGATTCGCCTAATGTTCCATCCCTCTTCCCTGCTAATACACCCATGCCATATTCTACATCCATGACTTTTAATGGATCAAACATGCATTCATTTTCTTCACCTCTCCAAGACATTGATTCTATTGATGGTCAATTATCTGAAAAAATTTATCCTGACTCGAGGTCAGTTTATCCTGGACATTCTGTCCATCATCCTGCTTTTGTAGGTTCTACTTCAGGCCCCCTTTCAACACCTCCATCTTTATTAACTCCTGATCAGTTTGCACATCCTAAAGGACCATTGTCTCCTTTAACACAGAATTTGACCCCTAAATGGAAGGATATGGGCGATATGATTCCAACATCATCTGGTTCCTCTGCATTGATGCCTTCTCCAGCATCTCAAGCACCATTACTGCCACTGCCAAATTTGGTGCAAAAGGTTAGAAAATCTCATCTTTTGTTCTTACGGGTGGTGGTGCAGGTGGGGTGGGGTGAGGCTGGATATTATGTTTGAGTTCATTATTTATTGTGTGTTTTTCAAGTCGGAATTGCATGCAAATAGTTGTGTACAATGACTTACTTAATACTCACTGAGTCTTAAAAAATACTTGACTTTTTATCAGAAATAGCTCAGCCTCACATGCTGTTATGTTCATTTGTATTTTTAATGTTTTTTGGACTGAATTGAAGATCTTACAGGATGTGGAGGGGGGCTTAAGAGAGGTTAATCTTCCTATTTAATCTGCAACCTTTGCATTTGTGTTAAAAAGTGGAAATTTAATGGCGAGATTGTTAAAATTCAATGTGTTGCTCATATACCAAATTTATCTAACACAGCTTTGCCTGCTGGGTAGCACTTTGAAATTTTAGAAAACTTTGTCATTGTTCAGTAGTCATAATTAAATGAGAAATCTGTTAAAAATACCAATTGCAGAAGTTGTCACTAATTAAGTGTTAAATTTTGCAACCAAATATGAGTGTTAAAAATTAAGCGGGAGTGATTAATTTTTGGAAAATGTATGCGCTATTAGTGTAAAAGAGTTTTATATTACCATCCAATCATGAGTTGATGTATGTGATACTTTTGAGGTAGTGGACATGGGACTCAACTTTTGCTGATGTGGCAATGCATGATTGGATGATAGTGTAAAACTCTTTTACATTAACAATGCATAGCAATTATACTCTTTTTAGAATGTATTGGAAGAGTATTTCTTGTTTCCCAAATCCCACCTGTAGTTCCATTGATTAGTATGATGGAGATGTTATCTACTAACTTGAACATACATGTATGTTCTTTTTTCACAAATTGATAATAAGAATAGGTATGTTGGCTAAATTTTCTTGGGTTGCATGCATCTTAGTGACCGCAGTTTTGTACATTCTAGTTACCTATCAAAACAAACATCTTTTCTCTGTTATACTGTATTACTAGAATTAGAATAAAGATTTAGAAAATTGAGGTTGTTTTTACCAATTTGGATTAATTTCATTACTTGGATAATTATAAAATGGTGGTTCAGTGGATGAGGCTCCCGCCACTGTAGAGTTTGAGAGGGTTAGTGTCTGCACCGGTGCAGCCTAATCCTGCGAATTGAGAGATTGTTTCATTACTAGAAACATGTGATCAATTTGTCACAAGGTAGAAACCTATGAGTGGATAACTAATACATCTAAATATTATATTACATTATTATACATGAATAAATATTAAATTCTATTATAATTATATTTATGTTTCTTTATTTTTGCAGCCCCAGTCAGCAGCTTCACAGTTCACTGAAGAGTTTGATTTTGAGGCCATGAATGAAAAGTTCAAAAAGGATGAAGTATGGGGTTCTCTGGGAAAGGCAACCACGAGTATAGAGGGGACGGATGATAGTGATTCTCCCATCAGCTTGGGTGACAGAGAAATTCATGGGATAATACCAAATCCTAAGGTAGGGCTTGGAATGTTTAATGGCAAAGACTTCTTAGCGTTGCATGTGGCGCTTTTGGTAGTGTAAATCAAGTAATGTTTGAACTTGAATGAAAACTTCTATTATTGCTTTCCCTTGCAGTCTTCGTACAAGAAAGATGACTTTTTTGACACAATATCGTGTAACTCTATGACTCGTGGAAGGAAGGGACAAAATCGTTTATCTGAGAGGATGAAACTAGATACTCAGGTCTGCCAACACAATTAGAATTGAAATTGCTTAGTATGAAATTATCCTGAAACTACAAGGTGATATTGATGTATTGTGTATCTCTTTTGTTTCCAGACATTTGGCAATTTTCAACAGAGGCCTAATGTTGGTTATGGTGGCTACGGTGGTGGGAGGGGTGCAGGTTTCAGGGACTCGTATAATTCGGGAAGAGGTTATGGTTATGGTTATGGTGGGAGAGGGCGTGGCCCAAACTTTCCATTCTAGGGGTATCCATGCTTCCTGCTGAGCTCCTTTCGGCCTAGGCTGCCCGCTAATTCACTCACATGTTCTGTTTTATGTTTGGCTTTATGTCAATCACGTTTACATGTTTTTTTTTAAACTTTCATGATTGGTTGTTTGAATGGCAACCTTGCAAATTACCAGCAGGTTCATGTTATTTTAGGGCGCATGAGCTGGTGTTTAACATCTACTTTGAAGTAATTACCATCTATAATACATAGCAAGCAATAGCTAGAGGAACACTTTACCCCCATTAAGGATCAGTTTCCCCGGCCCCTTCCTTTTCAAAAGAAAAAGAAGAGTTATCTTTTCCAGGTTCAAATGTTCAAGCGACCTTGGCAGAGGATATATCATATATCTATACATAGATTTGTGCTAACAAAAGCTTTTAAATGCTGAGGTTGCTTTCTTTTTCTTTTCTTTTTATCACAATTCAATGTACATCCCATCATGACGTTTCTTTTGTACTACTTTTGGAATCAATTCAGCACGTTCGGTGAACTTCATTATTTGTTTATTTTCCTAGCGTTTGAAGCAGGTCCATATTTGTATTTTCCTCTTTTCAACGTTTTCAGAAATTCTTTTGAGACGCCGTATTTTGGGGGGCGTAACATTAGCCTTATATGTATTTTCGGTTTTTTTTTTGGGGGGGGGGTGGAGAGGGTTTATAAGAGCACAATTATTGGAGTCTTAAGTTGTATACAATACAACGTATACATGTGATTCCATTTAAGTTTAATCACTTAAAAACTTTTCCTATCAAATTCAGTTTGCGCATATTTGTCTCTCCATTTGTTGTGGGAAAGTGCTCAGTTACTGTATACCCTGTGTGCCTGGAATACATTTTTTTTTACCTTATAATTCATGTTGAACTATTGCCGCAACTGTTTGTGCATCTCAGGAAAAGATAAAGGAGTCAAACTAATTATGATATCATTATTGAGAATCGAATTGTATTCTTGAAATACTGGCCAGGGCCCAAGCATACTTCAAGAATGATACAATCTGGCCTAGCTCCTAGAATCGTGTTTTTGCGGGCATAACTATCATTCCTTGCGTGGCCGGGGACTCGTACCAATTGTAAATAAAAATATAAAAATAAAACAACGAATGCAACTGAGCTGTTGAAAAATATAAATACAATTATTAATGTATGCAGATGGTATCCAAAATGAGTTCCTATACGAGGCAGTGGCTACCTCGGAGAGAATCTGTACAAATGAAATGTCTCTTTCGTGTAAGTTGCAAAAATAAAGTTATATTCCTTAGGACAATGGATAAGCAATATAAACCTTAGTTGGCTGCTGCACCTTTTCCTTTTTCTAACTTCACAAACTCTTGAAGATTATTAGTATTCCTTTGGAAGCCTCTTGTTGGTCTTGGATTCTTTATTTTTCCCTCAGCAACTTGTAAGGCTTCTTTTCTAGGTGCAGTTGATAAGATCTTCCTCATCCTCAACCCCTTTTTGTTTTATTGCTTGTTGTTTTGCATAAAAAAGATTGACTCTGTTGACCTCTTACTGTATATGTTTCCTAGTAAAAATCCCTGACTAACAATTGTGTTTGTGTCACCCCATCTGTGCATGTATTTTTCCTCCTTGATCTGCTTGATTGGCCTTTATTGTGAACAAAGCTGAACCAATTACCGAACCTACTGTAACTAGGACCAATGTGCCTGATCCGGCATAAGTCCCACCTTTGACTAGGTAGCACTCACCATTCAACCACCCTATCCCATAGGGCTGCCTTCTACTCATACTTGTGGCTGCTAACAATAACATTACTGCAATTCCAAAGCTAAGCCTGCCAATCATGACCCGATACCAATTTTAGACTTATACTAGATTCTATACCCGCGCGGGTATATAAAACATGCTAATATATAGACATGTAGAGTATTGTACTATTTAGTATTTAATCATAATAACGCTATTATAAATTACAAATATTTATATTCAGTTCATTTCAAAGGCAAAATAAATTACAAATATAGCATCTAGATTTATCCTTTACTAATATAATCATGGAGTACTATCTTAAATATGTTGTTGATGATCTAACAACACATAGTATGACATATCAGCTTTAAGTGGTGAATCATCCCAAGATAAAAGCTAAAATGTCATTCTGTAAATGGTCAAGAACTTATTTAAAATGACATTTCATGAAAAGTATTTCTAGCAAGAAAAATAATTCTAAACCGATAAGCTGTCCCACATTCATACTCAAAAAATTAAAAGTCATGTGGTCTCCCTCATAAAAATGATTCAACTTGGAAACATGTGGCCAACAAATGGAAAGACACATGGCACCCAGTTTCACATATATGACCCAGCCTTCATTTCATTTTCATAACCGATACAGATCACAAGAAAGAAAAAAATGGATTTTGACAACTAGATAGATGGTTGGTGGTTTGTCCACTTCCTAGAACTTGGTTCCAGAAATCAAAGCTTCTTTCTAGAGCTAATATGTCCTAATCCTAACAGCAGGTAAGTGATGCTCATGTCCAAACCAACAATTAAGCAATCTGTTTTTTTCTTTTCCATTTTTTCCCATCAATTTGTACTTGCTAAATTGTGAAGTAACAA
This sequence comes from Nissolia schottii, assembly GCA_003254905.1. Classification (NCBI taxonomy): domain Eukaryota; kingdom Viridiplantae; phylum Streptophyta; class Magnoliopsida; order Fabales; family Fabaceae; genus Nissolia; species Nissolia schottii. The sequence goes on from QANU01054017.1 coordinate 80,409, forward strand.
CTAACAACAGATGTGGAAGAGATTGATAGCCTACCAAGAGATCAGAAGCAGAAGCTTTGCAATGACAGGTAACTTGTACTGGGAGTTTCTTTTCCCTCCTGAACAACAATTCTTGAACAATGTACAATTCCCAATGATCTGAGCCAAAAGTAAACACACCAAAGCTGCAACACCAAATACAAATGCTTGGCTTGATGGCAAATAACATAGTTTACCATTCCATCTGAGATCCTCCTTCTGAATAAACAGAACAAAGCATCATAACCCTTTTCTAGAGAAAGAAAAAAAAAAGCATAAAACTTCTTAACTGCAGGACATAATGAATTCAAATGAATAACTCTTTATGCACACTACCTTGTTCCTCTTAATCTCTGATGCTATGCACAAGAAGAATGACACTAAGCCAAGTGCGAGGGATATGATGATGGAGAATATCACTGCAAACTGGCATCTAGTAGGACTCTCCATGATGGAATATTGGTTGCTGTTGTTGTTGTTGTTTCTGTGAAGAGACTTAAGAAGAGAGAATAGGGGATGCAATTTTGGAAGCAACTCAAGAAATAGAAAAAAGATGGCTTGGTGGTTCCTTGAAGGTGGTGTTGGCCATCATCTTCTTTGTGTTCCTTCCTTTGTGGTAGTTGAGACTTCCTTCCCAACAAGTCTATCATTGTTTTGAAGGAGATACCATTCCTAACTGCAAGTAGCTTGTGTTGGGAAAAAACTGCTATAAACTGTCCATTCTTGATTTGGAGCTTGGTCAACACAAGCATGAGAATCTCTCCCAAACCAGTGAGTGACAGAATTATGCACAAAATATATTATAAAGTTGTAAACAAGAGTTATTATCTGTTTAGAATGGTCAATTTTGTGCAAAGCTGATGTATAAGGTATAGAGGTTTCCAATTTTCTCTACTTTATCTATAATAGGCAACCTATATTGGTAATTAAGCATATTTAATTATGAGTTTAATGGTTGGACATAACAAAGTGTAAATTTTTTTTTACATTTTCATCTAATTAAATCTTATTATATAAGTAAAGATGGTTGATTTTTTTCATTCATTAATTTAAAAGTCATTTATATAAAATAATTTAATATATGGAAGTGTAAAAAACTTTTTAGTGATAATGGCTAATTGTATAACAATTAAACTCTTTAATTATTTGCCAGTTGCCACCTTTATAGGAAGGCTTCTATTCGGTTCATGCGGTGAAGGTTCTCTTTATGCCACTTCTTATGACAAAAGAAAAAGCCCATTTTTTCAAAGTTATAAAACACACACGACAGAGTAGAAGTCTCTTATCTCTTTGTGGAGTTGTGTGGGGCCATTGACATGTATTGTAAAACAAAAAAAAGTTGTCACCTCCAAGGTGTTCTTAAAGTGTAAATATAGTATTTTTATTTTAATAACTTTTGATTCGATTCCATTGGAGGCATGTGGGCTTAATGAGAAAGCATGAATAGCATCTACATATTCTTTCATGTTGCAAGTTTTCAAATTGACTTGGGATTTGTTTAATTGTGGAAACCCAATTCCCAACTCCAAAATGATTCAGAATGCTGGTGGGTTTCTCAACGTTAAAAATTGCAACTTTCTTCAGATTTTCAGGATTTTTCATATTTAAATATTCAAGAAGGCTTGCAAATGGGTACTATGATTGAGAATATTAATTTTTATAGTTTCTTTTTTCTTCCCTCTTCATCTGGGTCACGCTATGCTTCTCTTCTTCCTTCACCCTTCCCACAAAGAATAAGGAACTGAAAGCTTTTGTTATTTGTTGATAATGGTTGCAGGGATGAAAACTACTACTTAAGTTTCAAATTTCAATGACAGTGGTCCTTTACCAATTAGTACTAATCACCACTCCCCAAAAACAGATGGGGTTACTTTTCCTGCTAGCTAGTGTTAAAGGTTACCTTATTTGTTGATTGTAATTTCAATTAAAAAACAAGATCTACTGGCTATTAGCAAATACCTGATTAACCTAAAATTCCTGGAAAGGCAATTTTACATTTATTTATAATTAGAGGCAAGCAATCATGGTCAGGAAGTTGCAAGTTCCACACACAAAAAAAAAAGCCATTTGGGAAATTCTAATTCATGTTGCAATTGTGTAAGGATTGGAATGGAATTAGAAATTTTGAAACAAGATAACGCAACTAACATATAGTTGAGAAAATAGAAATTGACACAATATATTTTACATGAAAAATCCTCAAATAAAATAATAAGATAAAAATCACGTGATAATCTTCAAAAAATATTACATTGCATTTAAGAATAACCACAATATATCCTCCCAATTGGTATGATTCTCTCCATTGATTCGCTTGCTTCTTTATACACACACACATATATATATATATAAAATGAAAAAAAATATATATAAAGGACATGATTGTCCACTTATAATTATAAAAATAATGTGGTCATGCTCTTTAATTAATATTTATTTAGGTCCTTTATAATAATTTTAATGTAATTGGGCTTTATTCTTAATTAATGTGTATTAATGCTCCTTTATGCTAATTTCCCCAATTATTATTCAGCTGTTCTATAGCCAAGTACAAAATTCGCATTGGGCCAGTGCTAGTGTCATTAGATTGTTCGTAGTCTAGTAAAATTTAGTGCAGGTGAGGTGAGGTTGTTCCTTTTGACATCAAATGATCTACGAACTACCTTTTTGGCCGTCTGCACAAGGAAAGAAGAAATACTCTGATTATTGAATTGAGAACATATTGTTGTTGACATATTGGTCTATGAACCACAGAGACATCAGGTTAAAAGTAAAATTCATTAGAACGCGTAATGCAAATCTGGCAATAACAATGCTGATAGAGAAGCAGAGGAGGAGTTGTTATTTCTATATTCACCTACGTCTCTTCCTTCTGAGAACCTGAAGAACAGATTGAGCAGTGCAATAAGCTATAGCCTGAACAGTGATCATTGGATTGACCCCCAAAGCTGTAGGGAAGACACTTGAATCGGCCACATAAAGGCCCTCCACTTCCCACGTCTCCCCTGCCTGATTCACCACCGACCCCTTTGCATTGCATCCCATCCTGCAGCTTCCCATCTGATGCGCCGAGCACAGCGGCGTGGAAACGCCCGACAAGGCCCTTGAACTCTCCTCCTTAACGAACTTGTCAAACTCGTGGTAGCTGGCTTCCTTCACATTCAAGCTCCTTCCCTTGCTGTGGTGCGTCCCGATCTCATGGGCTCCGGCAGCCGCCAGAATCCTCAAAGCCTTGTCAATTCCCTTTTGTAAACTCGCTTCATCTGAACCTTCCATCTGATAAGTGATGTTGCTCGGTGAATGCACGGTCCCCGACCCTTGATCCCGTGCCAGTGCGAACACATGGGCTGTCCTAGAAAACTTGCGCATTCGATCTTTGATGTCGCTTCCGGAGATCCACGGCATGACAATCGAGAACATTCCAGGGTGCAGTGAGGGTGTTTGGATGACTGCGCCGTACCCGGATTTCTCAAACTCTGCCACAACAGGGGACATTGCCGTCATTATCCCTCCTTCGTAGCTCTTCTTCCGGGGCTCCGGCCACACCTCGGATCCATTCGCCGCAGCATCCGGGAAGTGCCCCCAGGCCATTGTCACCGGATGAAGATGCAAGTGCCTCCCTATGTTACCGTTCTTCAAGCCGCTCCTCTTGAGCAATGCCGGCGTGCTTAGTGCTCCGCATGCTACAATTGTGACCTTGGACTCCACCACGCACATGTCCTTGGCCCCCTTGTATTCGAACTCGAAAGCCACGCCCCGCGCCGCCTTCCGCTCCCTCCCTCCCTTCTTAAAATGCAACACTTTAATCGCCTCGCAACCTGGAAGAATTGCTCCGTTCCCTGATTTGACCAAGTCCACCAACCATGTCTCAGAGGTACCTTTCTTCCTCCCATCCTTACAGCCCATGCAGCACCACCCACAGTAGTGATCCGGCGGCGAGTTCCGCGGGATGTTGCTCACCGGATACCCCATCTCCTCACACCCTCTCCTCAGCACTGCATTGTTGAACCCTTCATCTTCAATCTCTGACTGAACCCCCATTCTCTCACACACCGCATCCATTGCCTCTCTGTACAAATCACTCTCAAACAGTTCTAGCTGATGCTTCTCACACCACTCCCTGCGCACATGATCAGGGGTTTTGATGCACGCTGACCAGTTCACTGCAGACCCTCCTCCAACAGTTGACCCTGACAGTATCAGCACTCCCATGTCGTCGGTCGCAACCAAGCCCCCGGAGAGGTACATTTGGTCCATGCTGGGCCCTTCAAGAAGGGACAGATTGTTCCTTGCAGAGTACCCCCCTTTCTCCAACACCAGCACCTTGTAGCCGGCTTTCGCCAGAACCCCGGCCACCACGCCGCCTCCTGAGCCGGAACCAACCACCACAGCATCACATTGGATCACTAATGAAGGGGAGGACAGGTTGGCGGCGGCTTTAGGCTGCTTCCGGCGGATGACGGAAACTTGGAATCCAAGCTGTCTTAGGGAATCCGCAGTGATGTCTCTTGGGTTGTTCATGTGGACTAGTCCCTTGTAGAGTGGTCCTATGAGATCTTCGGCGGCAGCATCATCATCTTCCTCCTCCTTGTGATCTTCTCCTTGCCCACCTGATCTTGATGTTCCTTGCAAGAAATGGTCCTTTATCTGTGCTTTGAACTCTGGATCAGGTCCACAGTATCCAATTGCCTTCCATGATGGGTTTTCTTCTGATTCATCTACCTGAAAGAAAAATATAAGTGTCACATTTATATTTAATAATAGGTTTAAGTTGTTTCAGATTATATGATCTTCTAATTGAACCACAGTTGCAGTTTAATTTAGCAATAGCAAAGTGTCACATTTTTTTCCTTCCCCTGCATAAAGAAACATTCTGTTTCTTTTGACATGATGTACATAATGCTAGACACACATAACTTTCATGACATTTTTATATAATGCTAGAGACATCTTTATTTATATGAGTAAATATGAATGTAAAAAAAAATTGATTTGAACATAATTATAACTAAATGGTGAGATGCGATTGTGCAAGAGTTCTGTTTTGTTTGTGGAAGGACTGCACAAGTTTTCCATATAATTTTTGCATTTCGCATTGCTTGCTTAACTGTTTTTGACACAGGATGATGTAAATAAAAATATCATCACATTGGAATCCAAGTGAATTAGTTTCCACAGTTAATGTGTTCCCCTAATTCTAGGAGTACTGTCATTTTGATTTTTCCTATTTTTGTGGGGACAGTCTTACATAGGTACTAACTTCAGGTAATGCTACCAGATCAATTGTTTTATTTAAAGCTACAGTGTACAACAACAACAACTGCAGCAGGATTTCTTTTATGAATGCAACAAGGAAACAATTAAGGAAGAAAGAACTAGAACCACTAAAATTCATCCCAAAGCTCAACTGTATTCAGTTATAAACATAATAATTGTGCGATGAGAAGAAAAACATGGATGGCCATTATGCAAGGACAGTGTCCCTACCTAAAACAATAGGGTCAACGCAAGGAGCTGTGTTATACTATGATTTATAGCCACCAGAACACAATGCAATTTCATTTCAATCAATTCTCCAAAAATCACATTTAAAAAATTCCGAAAGTTTTGATTTTTTTTTTTAAAGCCACTCAATAACTGTTTATATTGTTTAGCAGATAGCAAAGAAAAATCAGTCATAACTTTTTTTTTTTTAAGTATACTTAAGTGGATTCGCTCATTTAAATTTTTTTATTGTGTGAGATTATGTGTAATCTTTTACATTTTTTTGTTGTTACTTATGTCACGTAAGTGAGAGTTTTTATTCTTAAATCAATAAAATAAAAAATGGGATATATTTTTATTTAATTGATCTAACGATAACAAGTTTCACTCTACTCTTTAAAAGTAATTTCTTCTATTTAAAAAATCAAAATCTTTAATTAATAGTGAAAAATCTGATACAACTTCATGTGACAAGAAATTTAATTAAGAAGATTCATTTTCTCAAATCTCTTAAGCGTGTGATATTGAATCTGATCCTAAAAATTTGAGTGTAAGAAAAGAACAATATTAGAAGGATTCCTAGACTAAATGAAAGAGATTAGTTACTCACACGTTAAGTGAGGAAAATAGTCTTAAAAAAAATACTTAAAAATCACACAGACCCAAATAAACGGCCTTAATTAAATATTGTGCCGTCTAATTAAGACAGAGGACCTCTCGACTGAAATTGTGTGATCCACAACCCCTTTCCCTTCTTATTAGAATCATCAGGTCCCAATTAGCTGACTTCATGCTAGTTGCTATGTTCAGTCTATCCTAGTATGACCCTACTCATTGCACACACAAACAATCACGTAAATATTATAGGTCCTATTGCCATGTGTTTTGTCCCCTCTATTAAGTTTTATCAATTTGTATGAAAATGGAACAAAACAAACAAAATATACCTTTTTCCAAAGGTAACTAATTGAGTGAGTTTATATTAAAAAAAAAAATTTCAACAAGAAAACAAATAATATTTGCCATTTTGAAACCAAATTTTACCACGGTTTAAGAATAATGATTACAGTTTAAACTATCTAGAATTTCATAATTGAAATTATAAGTAGTTTAACTATCATTTTAAAACATTCAGATCTTTTCTTAATTATTATTTTATAATAAATTAAAACTTTGCTAAGTAAATAAATATCTCTACTTTTTTTTGTTGTGATAAAGATTTTTTTTTTTTTTTGTTGGTAAAAGTAATAGATTCAGAGAATATCCGAGTAGTAGGGTACCCTTGGTTTTAAAAGAAGATATACGTACGAGATTGTCTACCCAAAAAAGGGGTATATGAGTTGTGTGTGTAGTGATTTGGTGAAAAATCTGTCACGTCCAACTTGAGATGCATACATGTGAGTATGTATGAGTGTCATTTTCAACTTTCAACCCTTCCTACTATCAAACGCTACATGGAAATTATGGATATGATCATCACCCTCACCAACTATATATGAATGAGGTATCATTTTCAACTTTCAACCCTTACTACTTTAAATTAACTTGCACCAAAGCAATAGCTTCTTGCTTCTGTATAATATGTAAAGGCGTATAAAAAGTCAACAAAAATATTAATGCATGCTAGCTCTTCAAATTAAATTATCTAGATTCAAAATATCGTTGTCTCCATAGTTGGCAAAACAAAGTAAAAGTGAGAACGAAAACAGGCACACAACAGATAATTAGAAAGGATGGTCACATATTTACCTAGCGCCGACAATTAATTATAGCTCACATTCATACCCATTATCATAGTAGACACGTCTTATTACACTGCAAACGTGTGTATATATATATATATATATATATATATATATATATATTTCAAAATCATATATAAAATATTGAAATCTCGATCTGAATGCTTAAAAAGAGTGATATACGTGGCTTTTTCTCCTATCATACACATAAAAAATTAGTCTCATAATAAGAGTGACGTGGTTCTCTCTCCTATTATACACATAAAAATTGGTTTATATTATATTATATTATATTATATTATCAGTTGTGTTATTTATCTACCTTATCTCTAAAATATGGTTGTGTACAAATAAAAATTGGAGCCATTGGACAATTCAGTGGCAAGAGAGAAGCAGATGAAAGCAATAAAAAAATTTAAAATGTACGAAAAAATAAAAAAAATACAAATTTAAAATAACATAATGTAATATATAAAGACGTGGGCAGAAGAAATAGAAGTAACTTAAAGAAAATAAATAAAAGAAAACAGTAGAAGACAATATTAAATGCTTTAATTTTAAACCCGTCTTTAATACGTGAGTTGTGTTACACGTACACCAAAAATTATATACCATACATACACCTTGTACTTATATATATAAAGTTTGTGTCTTAATTCATGTAATGTTTGTGCACTTAATTAAATATAGTTGAGAGTATCATTTACAAGTTTGTAATGTTTGTGCACTCGTGAGAATAAAGTTTGTGCATTATTAATAGTGTATGTATGAGTGTATAAAAATGAGCGTACATGTAGCATTTTTGTTAATAGGTGTGTAGGTAGCTCTAGCTAGCTAGAGTTTGAGATGAATGAGGAAACGTACTATATTATAATAATTAACTACCTGAGTGAAGAAGACAAGGAGAGTGAGGAGCTTGATAGTCCTGAACAACATCCTGAAGTGACGAAAGTAACCAAGAGACCAATACTTCATAATCTCTTGGCGTCTCTGGAGGGGAAGGTCAGGGAAGCTGTGGATGAAAGGGAACCGCGTTGAGAGGCATAACACCCCACAGAATATGAATGTACCAAACCATGTTGACAGAAGCCATAGCGTCAATTTTAGTAACCCTGTTGATGGGTGTTCCAGTCTCTCACTTATAACACCCGCAACCTGCACGTGTATGTATGTATAACAAATTATTAATTAACCATCCAAAATTCATTGATTAAACTAGTATGTATGTATGAATGAATGAAGAAAAAGAAATGAAGTAATGATGATGAATAGGGTACACGTTGGTGTGTTCCAGCCATGGAGGCCGAAGTGCGGTAGAAGGTGGCAACACAAAGATCATCATCAGAGTGATTGGTTGTATTGAGAGAAGGCAAGACAGTGTCACACATGGCAGTGAGGGACCTCATCTGGGTGGGAGAGAGTGTGTTGGTGAGAGTCCTCTGCTTCACCGCCTCTCTCTGATCACCACCAACGCCGCTGCCAATAAGGAGAAGCCTCTGTGTGTCAATACTGCCCAGTTCAACCACTGTCTGCTCTCTTCTCCCAGATCCCATACCCAACCTAATGCTACCCTTTCTTGACCAGCTGCTATTATTATTATTATTATTCTTGTTTTCCATGCTTTTATTTTGCTTTCAAGATATCAAGGCTGGCTACACAGATAGATAGTTCTAATACCTTCTCATACAGTGAGATGAAACCTTTATTTGCAGTTTATATAGTGTACCCGTTTGAGGGATAGGATAGCCATATATATTTTTCCCCCCATTGTTTATTTGTTTAGGAAGAGAGAGAGTGTGAGAGTAAAGGGCAGACCGGGTAATTAATTCTTTCATCTATATATTACCAAAAAAAAAAAAAACCTGCTAATCAATTGATGAGTAATATTATTTTATATTTTTCATTTAAAAAAAAAAGAAGAGGCTAAAAACAATATATCAATATCGTCCAACTGAGTCCCTACACGTGCAATAATCTTTTGTAAATTAGGAAGTACATACATTTCGTCATATTGCAATGTCCACACATATATATTAGATCCACTAGGAAACTGACACGTGTTCAAAAAATGCCTAACTAAAAAGTTTATAATTGGTTGTGTCCATACACTATATTTAAAAAAAATTTGTTTGTGTTTGAGTCATGTGTAAGAAAAAAATATTTTAAATAGGATTAAATATATTTTTAATCTCTGTAAAGTTAAAATTTTTGTATTTGGTTCTTGAAAATTTTTTCGTTAGGAATTAGTCTCTAAAAAAATGTTAGGTTTTAGTCCATGCTGTTAGAAGGAGATGTTAAGTATTGACTTGGCCTTTAAATGTGACACGTGACACCGTTAAATGTGCTACATGACATGTCACGTGTGGTGCCATGTGACACATTTAATGGGTCACGTCAACGACAATAACTAAAACCTACCAAAATTTTTCTAGGACTTATTCTTAACAAAAAAAAATTCGAGATCCAAAAGCAAAATTTTTAATTTTACAGGGATTAAAAACATATTTAACCCTTTTAAATATTAAATAATTTACAATAATACAGACCAGAAAACTATCTTGAATGCTTCACATATTTTGAAAGGGACTTAGAAAATATTAAAAATTAATAGTTTGACACCAATAAGAATATCAAGATATCATTATAAATTTTTAATTTTATACATTTATGTTGTGTTTGTATCCTATAAATATTTGAAGTGTGTCCATGTGTCCTGGCCGCGTCTGTGTTTCATAATTTATGAATAAGAGTACATTTGGAAAAATAAATTAAAAGAAATTTATCATAAAATGAGCTTAACACAAAATATCTTTTATATATGAAAAATAATAACTTATAAATAAGTTATTATGTATTTGAATATGTATTAACATAAACATTTATTTTAAGTGTTTAATGGTTGTTCTTATAAAGTTGTGGAATAGATTTTTTTTATAAGCTAAATACTTTAACATCCAAAAAAAAAACACTAAAATAACCTTTTAAGAAGCTGTAAGTTGTAGAATTAATTAATTTGACTTAAAAAAAAATCCCAAATAAGGTTATCTAAACGGATCTGAGTTCATATCTCATATCATAGTGTGTCATTTGTCACGTAATAGCCTCATATACAAGTGAAATATTGAGAACATCATACTTTATTAGCTATGTACATGGGATATTGATTCACTAGCGGGTTATAACACTTCTTGACATTGTTATAACTTTAGTTGACATTGTTTACTAGATTACTATGTAAAGAACGACAGACCATGGACTCCTTTACAAAATGTTGCACATTAATTGTAGAGGCTGATTTATGCATTTTTTTTAGGAACTAATTAAATTCAAAATCAATTACACGTGTAAAGAGCAAAAATATATTTTAGCCAAAAGAAAATTAGGTTGAGAGAGATAGAGAGAGAATGATTGAAAAAGAGGAGGGTAAAGATAAAGATTCATTGGGCTTCAACCCTCTTATATAAAGAAAAAAGAGGTAAAGAATCATATACAGACCAACATTTTGTTCGTTTGACCCTTATTTTCTTAAATAATATTTTAGACTCAAGTTTTGTAAATTAAAAAAATATGTGTTGAGATTTGGTTCAAATTGAATTAGTTTTTTTTTACCAAAATATTTTTCAACCTTACTATTAGATAATAAGACGAATTTTTTAGATGCATGCATAGTTAAATTTATTCTTTCGATTGATTTTTTTTAGGAATTAAATCAAAATCTTTTTATTAAAGTAGTGTTCCGAAGTATGCACCTCGGTATAAGCTCTGGATCCTGAGGCTATGGGATGGGTTGAAGACACTGGCTCTGACACGATTGATCTCTGGACTCGCAGTTGCGGTGGGTACCTGCAATCACTCCAACGCTCAAGTAAGCAAGGGTGTAAGGAGTATAGTGAATGATTATTGGATGATCTTCATACCTGAGGTGCTGGCTATTATATAACTGAGGCGATTGAGGAGGTTCCGCGTATCGCGGTGGTGGGGGATATCTTGATCCCGCGTTATGCTCTCTGTCTGCGGATCCCGGAGTGAGTTATCTTATCTTGGATAGATAACTGGGATCTCGGGGGCAGCTTATCTTGAACGGTTAAGAGAGCGGTGATCTCGGTGCGGCCTATCCCGAGTGGTTGGGTCGGGTCCACGGATGTGGGCCCGGGTGAGTGGGTCGCTTGGATGGGCCTTTATGGCCCAATCCGTAACAAGTAGTAATGTGCATCTATCATTATATCATTATGATAATATTCTTCTTGATCAAATCAAATTAGTTTGAGTCTTATAAATTTAAATACGAGTGGTTTAGAAAGTAAAAAATAAAATTAAGAAACATAGAAATAAGAAAAGAAGTCATATTAAAGCATTTGAGAGAGAACCCAAAGATACAAGAGTGAGACACAAGTTAGATTTTTTTATAATGTGTGTGTGTGTTGAAAAAGATTCTTAAAGATTTGAGAGAGACAGAGGAACACGTTGCAAGGATAACGAGCCAAAAAAGAAAAAAAAAAAAACGACGAAGAAGGGAAGGGGAAGACATTGAAGAAGAAAAAAAGCTTTGGAATAAATGCAACGAATAACGGTACGTATTTAAGTACTCTCATCTGCCACCATTTAATTTCCCGTGTTTGATTTTAATTCGGTATCTCTTAATAAAGAAATAATATTGCTAAATCGCTCTAGAATATAGTATTAATGAATAACTTCATTGGTGTAGCTTTGCCGAATCAAGCACTGGCTCAATGCGAATTTTATACTTGGCTATAGAACAATTGCATTAAATTGGTTCAATATTCTCGACCTAAGGTGTTTGGATTTATTATATATTATATATTATACTCTACAAATTAGAGGTTCATTATGAATTATATACATCAATCTTTTTCATGAGTACACGTACTACTCTTCTCAATCAATTATTTGATTGCTTTTCATTGTTTTCTAATTAACATTTGTTTCCATTTCTTGACATAAGTCAATGTTGATTAAGCTGATAGAAAATAAATCATTTCTCTTCAAACTTTCAACAAATTTTGATTCTTGTTGTCAACAAGTACAACCTTTAAATAGGACCAGAATTCAAATTTATTAGCAACACTTAAAAAGACTCGTAGTAACAGTTTCAAAGAGTAAAATCAGAACCTGAAAATATTTCTCGCATATGACATATCCCACTGGCAAACTTATCTGCACAAATATCTCTACGAATTATATTAACCCTTAAATCCTTAATTTCATGTTCATTTTTTACCGCATGGTTTTTTCTTTTCTACTCAATTATCATATGATTATTTCACTACAAGAAAAACTCTGCCACAAACCTGCGCCGCTTGCCAAAAAATTGCGACGGACTTGGGTCCGCTGGAAATGTTTGCCGAAAATCTCTCTTGTTTCGTAACTTCTTCACAAAATAAACAGCAAAATTATATTAAAATAAGAGTTATGTTATTTGTACATAATTTTTTTAACATCAAATACAATACCATTTTTTTTATATATAAATGTACACTAGTATCTTTTATTTCAATATATATATACACATACAATGTCATGCATATATAATACCTATATGTTTTGTGTTGATTTATTTTGTTATTTCCACGTTGATATGTGAAAAGAGAAACTACAATGCGCTGTCTCAAATCTTACATAGAGGCATAGCAAAAAAAAACGGGTTTTTTACATTTGTATGGATGCAAAAATAAGTTAATCCAGATGTATGGGTGAGGAAAAAATATTACGAATGTATGGTTCAACGTTCTGAATTTGTCACCCCATGTGACAAATTTAGAACTACAATTTTTTTTTTTATTCAGAATTGTGATGTGGCAAATTCAGAACAGTGCCCATACATTGGTAATTTCTTATTCTGACCCATATTTTCGGATTCCAATACCCCTAAACCCATATATATGTCTCCCCCCCCCAAAAAAAAACCTCTGGTGCATAAGGAGAAGAGTACTCTTTAATTAGTGTGACGAAGTTTAGTTTTCGATTGATCAATAATCCTAATATAATTAAGATTCTTCTTTTCCTTATAAATGCTAGTAATTGCTCGCAATTATGAACGTGGTTTTCAGGAGTTCAGCTGCCTTTATATGATGGTTGGATCGCAGTTATAACTTTAAATTAGTACTGTGTTGCTTTTTTGAGGGTTTACCTTAGCGTTAGTATGGAATATGTTTTCCATTGGACTTGGTCTTTCTTTCTTTGTTGGTGATCTGGATTGGCAGCTCCCATTTCTTTCAGGAACTATTCCAACCATCTTAATTTAGTTTAGTTATATATACGCTCTATCTTTTGACTGAGTATGAGGAACAAATATCAAGTCCTCCGGATTGTGAGTTTTAGATCCATTCCTTAGGATATGCTTGAAAAAAAACAAAATTAAGAGAAAAAAAAAAGCTTTAAAAGAAATTCACAACACTTTAAAATTAGAAAAGGTATATCAAATCAAAATTTAAATAAAAAAAATGCATTTTATACCATAAACTTATCAACGATATGCGACTCTATTCATTGTTTAAAGGATGTCAATATTTTATATTAGAGATAAACACAAAATGCAACTTTGTAAAATATATTATGCCTCATTTCAAAATAAATATGAACAGTTTTGTTATAAAAAAGAGCATCAAAATATAAATGCCCAATAAACCAAAACACTCATAATGGAGATAACAAGAATATCTACATAGTGAACAATAAAGGAACAAATTACACAAAAATCTATTTCAACTTCAACTTTTTCAACTTTTTGTGCATCCATTTCAACTTTTTCTTGTCCCTAAAGCTGCATGTTAACCTCATGGCGGCCGTTTTCTCGCAACTCACAAGTCACCTTTAATGTCATGGGTTTTATGTTTAGCATAATTTTATTTAAGTAACCATCGAAAATCATAGTTAATTAATGTTAGTTCCAACTAAAAAGAGCTTTCGTTTTCCCTTTTCTATTTTGTCTTGAGTTTTAATCTACTTGGAAGTTCACAAAAGCTGAATGGAAAAATTTTAGAAATAAAACATTAAATTTACTCCATTCCTCAAATGAATAAATTTACAAGTTGTTCGCAAAATAAACAATTTTCTCTATAAAGGGGGTCGATTCAAATCGACTCCCATTTTACTTCTTTTTTTAACCAAGAGCCGATTCAAATCAACTTCTGTAATCACAATTTTAATTTTTTTTTAAATAGGAGTCGATTCAACTTGACTCTTAAAGAAGTCTATTTGAATTGACTTTTAAATGAGTCTATTTGAATTGACTCCTTTGGGAGGTGATGATCCTGACGAGGCTGCCCCAACGCCACCTTTAGTTGCAATCTCAACTCTCGCTCCTGACTGGTGTACACTACCAGTTAGGAGGAGGGGAGGGATGCGTGCATCCCAGTGGCAGTACAAAGACCCTGATGACTTTGATATCGAGGATTTTGATATTCTGATGGATGATAAGCTCGAGCCCCCCAAGCAGCAGCAGTCATATGCGGATTCTGGTGTGGATGACGAGTCGACCGAGCTCGCGCCCCTAGCAACAACTATATGCTTCTAGCAGTCACTATTCAGGAGGGGAGGCGTCAGTGGGGTTTTGGCAGCACCAAGAGTCATATCCTAGATTTTTCGTTGCATCGATTCTCTGTTTCAAGTCAGGTTGACACTAGACTATTTTTAGGCGAAGTGTTCTCACCGAAGTAGCAGACTCCAGTGGGCGATGGCGATGTCTATCGACCTCAGCCACACACGCCAGCTGTACCACATTGGGAAGATGGGTTATTGGGACCGACGCGATGGTCTTTTTGTTATCATCCCCCACATCAGGTGTTGGTGCTAGGCCCAGCTCTCCCCCCTCGACACAATTGCTATGGAGTAGGATCTTCTTAGTGCCTTGGAGCATGTAGCATCTCCTCCACCGTCTCCACTGCGATCATAGGGTGAAGATGGGCCCAGGGGGAGCTTAGCATTAGCATCCACCTCGCTCAAGTCGTCCGAGGTACACGCCAACATGCCACACGAGGGAAAAATATCATGTCCCAAGAGATCTACACCCTGATGCCCCAGATAGATAGTTTATTACCCTAAACTATCTATGTTACTTTATAAAGTATGTTACTTTATTATGTAATTCATTTCGTTGAATTTGTTATTTCTTTATGACGGATTTGTTTACATATGAATAAAGAATAAAGTTTGTAATAACAACTAAACAAATTAAAAAGCGACATAACAAGTAATAACAAAATGCATCCATAAAAAGACCATAAACACGCATATCATACGTTAACGAAATCTTATTTTTCTCCTAAAGAATAAAGTTAGTAACAACAACAACTAAAAAATGACGTAACAATTAACAAGTAATAATAAAACGCATTCATAAACAGGCATAAACACACATATCATACAATGAAACCTTACTTTTCTCCTAGCTAAAACTTGGTACACAGTGAAAAAAAATTATGTTTTTTGGTTTTTCTTTCAAAGGAGTCGATTCAAATAGAGTCCTTTATGAGTCAATTTGAATTGACTCCTAGTTAAAAAAAAAAGTAAAACGGGGTCGATTTGAATTAACTTACTTTATAGGAAAAATAGTTTATTTTGAGAAATGGGGTAATTTTAATGTTTTATTTCTGAAATTTTTCCAAGTTGAATATTCCCTTAAATTCAATAATCATGTCATAGAATTTTAGAGCAAACCAGTCGTCGAGAGCCTTCGACTTACCCCCATATAAAATTTAGTTTGACCTAATCCATTTAATTATCAACTTAGACTCCTTTCTAAAAGCATTTTAAACTAAAAGACCTTATAGTCATTTATGAAAAGGTTAGTCAAACTTGATGGGCCAATCTATTTATAAAATAATATTAATATTTTCATTATTTTTATTATTATTGTTATTATATATTAATTATTGAAATTGTATTATATTATTATGCTATTTGACCTATTTAAAAAGCCCTCTAGTTTTAGTTATTTATAAATAGGTTTACTGACCTATTTACAAGTCTTTGAACCTATTTAAGAGTAAAATTTTAAATATATTTATTAAATAGAGCTCTAAATAGGCATATAGGCCAGAACAGATTTTTATATCAAGCTAATATGTCAAATTCAAGCTCATAACATATGTTAGGTCTTCATTTGAGTAACAGTCTAGTCTGGTATAACCTATTGCCACTCTTCTGGGTCTGAGGTTCAATCCATGCATGCCCACCATTCCACTTATCCCCTAGCTCCTCCAAGAGATCTGACAAAACAAATTAAAAAAAATGGAAGAACTAAATAATAGTAGTATACATGAATGTTTATGCATGGACAATTTTAAGAATGAAAACATGCGCAGTTACAGTCGTGGTGGGCCTGGTGGCTGCGACGCAAATGAAAAACAAAAGGGTTAAATGAGAAAAAAAAAGTTAAATATATTTTTAATCTTTAAAATATTATAAAATTTATGTTTTATCTTTAAAAAAAATTGTTAAAAGATTGTCTTTGACGAAATTTTTGGGTAGGACTATCGTTAAGTTGTACTGTTATGACAATTAATTTGACATTGTGGTAATTAAGTCATGTGTTCACACAAAATTAAATACTGACGTAGAAGTTAACTTGACATTGTGATAGGCCACGTGTTCACACAAAATTAACACGTGGCGTTGCACGTGACATGATCAAGTTAACTATCACGTCAATAGTTAGCGACACAACTTGACGGTAGAGACTAAATTCTACCAAAAAATTTGTCAATGATTATTTATTAACAATTTTTTTAAAGATAAAATACAAAATTTATAATTTTAAGAGAGACTAAAAACATGTTTAACAAAAATAAAAAAGAAAAAAAGAAGACAAAGATTCAACTTATAAGCTTTAGTCTCCTTTTGGTTAATTAATTTCCCTTTGAACTGGCTGTGTCTGAGTCACTAAGAAAGGTACTCAAATAAATGTAAAGAAAAACATGCATGCAAGTTTTAAAACAAGTGCTTATACAATATCACCGTACACCTATTTTGCCGACATGCAATGCACACCATAAGATTGTTGCTAGGCTGAATGAATTAAATTAGCTAGCTAGCTGTACCACGAAACGATCTAAAACTTTATATTTTGGGACCATATCATTATAATGCCATAAGTTCATAACATATAGTTTTTCGTTATATATAGCTCTCTACGCACTCTTCCTAATTGCCAAGTTATGATCATAAGGCCATTGCGTCTCTTTATATGTCGTTGTATGTATTGTATGCCATATGAACTTAATTGCACATCCAAAATTAATCAAAGCCACATATAGAACAATATAGGGTTCGAAATATAAATGATATATATACAGCTAGACTATATATCATTACTTGGTTGTCAGACATTCTTGCTTTCGATCCATATATAATCATT
>QANU01054017.1:98038-121657 GCA_003254905.1 Nissolia schottii
CCCCCCCCCCCCCCCCCCATTTTTCTTAAACACTCCAAAGCACATTAATTTCTGCCACTAAGATCAACTACTCTCTCAAACCTCCATTTATAAACAGAAGTAGTCAAAACTCACCATTTCAAGCCACATAAACAAAACTACTCCCCGTAAACCAAAGTAAACCAAATCAAAAGCTCAGAAACAACAATGGAGAAAATAACCTAACAACCTAGCCCTTGCTCAGCCTACCACTACCAGCTGCAACAACCATGCCGGCCCTCCACCGCCGTCACCAACTATTGTTGTCCTCAACCACCTTGTCCAAATTATTTAGAACATGAAGTTTTGTGGTATTAGATATTTGTGAGTATCCTATATCAAATACGTGATAGGTTTTGATATACCATATCAATTAATCATCTTTCCCAAAAAGATTAAGTTTTATTATAAAAGCATTAAATAGTTTTATATTTGAATATGTCATTCACAAAAGTTTTTTTTTCCCTTGAAGTGGTGACAATATTTTAAAAGTTTCAAACCTTAATCCCCCAAATTAGGACCACATATGCAAGAAATAACTGGCAAATTAAACCCCAACTCCCTAAAAGTGGGGTAATTATATGATATTAGGGTTCGAATTAAGGGAAATAAGAGAAATGCAATTTGGTCTTAAAAATGATCATATTCATAGCTCGTAATCGACTTCTCTTAGTCATGGACAGAAAAGTTAACAAAAGGCCTAAAATCCATATTTAAACAAGTTTAGGGATCAATACAAATATTTTTCGTTTAAATATGTTTTTAGTTCCTGAAAAATTACAAATTTTGTTTTACCTTTGGAATTTTTTTGTTAGGAAATATAGGCTTGACAAATTTTTTTGTTAGAATTTAGTTTTTGCCGTCAAGTTGGGTCGTTAACGGCTGACGTGACAGTTAACTTGACCACGTGGCAGGTCACGTGCAATGCAACGTGTCAATTTTGTGTGGACACGTGGCTTGCCACATTGCTAAGTTAACTGTCACATTAACAGTTAAGGACCCGACTTGACGGTAGGAACTAATCCTACTAAAAAAATTTGTTAGAGACAATTTCCAAACAAAAAAGAGTAGAACACAAAATTTATAAGTTTTTAGGAACTAAAAACATATTTAACCCAATATTTTTTAAGAGCTAATTAAAGAGCACGTCACCTTTAATTTAAGGGGAATAAAATATTTTTAAAAAAGTCTTTTGGTGGTTGGCGAGATGGTGATCTATTCTCATGTTTACGATGCAAAAGCATTTATTTGTTTTTATCTAACAACTTAAATTTTTGGGAGAAATAATTTTTAATATGATATCAAAATTTTTATGACCCTAGATTAGTTCGGTCCTTGTCACCCTCCATTCTTCTAAATTCAGCAAGGTGTATGGGCCTATATATTGTCAACGCGCCACAAGTATCCTCACAGTAGAGATAATTTTATTTGAATTAGATCGAATCTCTTGGGTGGCAAAAGTTTTACTTTTGAGATTTAACACGGCCAAATTCTTAAAGTTCGAATTCAAAACCTCTATTTAAGATAGACAACCTCTTACCAACTAGTCTAAGTACTTATTAATATACTCATGTACGGATCAAGATTCTCTACTTTTCAAAATGATAAGTAGAGGATCACACTCCTGTATTAGCATTCAGAAGTTAGTTGAGTAACACTTTACTTTAGAAAGAGAGAAAAAGTTTTTTTAAAGGTATTCCTTTAGACCAACCTTACCAAGATTTCATAAATGTCATGGATGCCTTCAACGGTAGTTAGAATTAAAATAAATTATTATACTATTATTTTTGTTTTTCCTAAATATTCATTAATATGAAGATTATATATTTTTAATTAGGAACAATTTAGTATATTTGGTAAAGTTTCCGTTAAAGCACTTTATGATAGTGTGGAGACAAATTAAGGAACATTGCCAATTTACATACACCAAATAATCACATAAGTGCATGCATAATAAAAAGAATATTGACAATTTACATACACCAAATAATCACATAAGTGAATGCAT
This sequence comes from Nissolia schottii, assembly GCA_003254905.1. NCBI lineage: Eukaryota > Viridiplantae > Streptophyta > Magnoliopsida > Fabales > Fabaceae > Nissolia > Nissolia schottii. Next base: position 100,065 of record QANU01054017.1, read on the forward strand.
AATAAAAGGCATTGACAATTTAACTTGTATGCATTCATGCATATCCTAAAGAAGTGTTCAAACTTAAAATAACACCGTTGACCAAAAAACATACTTCAAATAACACCATTTAAAGATTTGCAACCTAACACTTGTCACGCGTATTTATTATAACAACTTCACTATTTTTAAGTGTTAAAATAAAATTATATCTTGTCATCCTCTCACAACACATCATGAAGTCTATTTCGAGTATTGCCGTTATTCTAAACATGAATATTGAGGTTTTGCTTATCCGTTTTCTTCATCAAGCTGTCTTCCAATGTCTTTTAAATTTTATTAGTAATTTGTTTCTTAAGATTCCACATTAAACGCTCAAATAGCGACATGAGTGCATAAGCTTGTCCGTCCGACAAATTTCATTATATAGTGTAGACATAGTTCTTTCTTCCAATGATGTTTTTTTTTAATGGATCATCTCAAGTTAAATATAGTCATGCTTGATCATATTATGAAAAATAAAGGCACAAATATTTAAATTGGGTTCTACTAATTTTAAAAATGCTTCCACTTAATTATTTAAAATGTGTCTTTATATCTCATAACCATAAATATCATCCTATTTAATGTAAGAGTATCCATTCTCATGTCTTTTAGCTACTAACCACTACCTGATAATACTAGATAATAAATTATGCAGTGTTGAGAGCCACGAATTAAGTTTGAGTGAGATATTGCTTGATTGCAGCAGCATCCAATCACTTATTTCAAAAGCTAAATTGACCCATAAACACACCGTGAAAGACATGAAATCTAAGTCCCAACCAGGTTTTTGTCGTGCTAATACTTGTCCTTAATTGTAATGGCATAGTCTTTATCACACTTGGGACCCTTTTGTTTAATGTCGCTGAAAGCGTCTTAAAACCAATTCATTTTTCCTTCTTTAATGTGCTAATAGTGATGTACGCGCTATTGGCATATGTTAAGATTCAATTCCTAATGCTTTCAATTATGGACCACGTGGAAGGCTATTAGAGGGAATAAATGTATATCAACCAAAGTTTTCAAAGACTCAAGTACGTAATTTTGTGTTTGTTTTATTTTTTTTATTTAAGCTGCACTTTTAAACGTGGGTAATGTTATTGTTTAAATATGGTAAAATGTAAAAAGAATAACTAAATTGACTCATTTTTAAAAGTAGAGAATCAAATTGATTTCTTTTAAAAGTGTGGACCAAAATGATTAATTGGTTATAACTATTGGAAAAAAAAATTACCCTAAGATTTTTATCTAAAATGACCAAAAGATCTTTTAATATTTTGAACAAGCTAAATGATCCCTATCTTTTCAACACTATTAAATGTTTTTCTTTCTATGTAAGCTATTAAAAAATGTGTGGATTCAGTCTTTAAACATTATTTTTTTTTTCCATTTTTGTTCAACTCGTGAGTCCACCTATTTAACTCATAAACAAGATAAAAAGTGGGGCAGACATGAATTTTCAATTCACATAAAAAAAATTGGTCCACCCCACCCCATTTTTATACAAGCTAGACGTCAGTTAGCCTACACCGGCCAGACACAACCCTTTTGTCATCCCTAAGTGCACTAAATATGATTAATTAAGATTTAAGAAGCTTGGATTTTGATAAAAATTCAACTCTCTCTCTCTCTTACTCTCTTTAAAATTAATTATAGTCATTTTAAGTTTTAAAAACAAATTTTAAATTCTGGTCTTGGCTTTGACACCTCCCCAACTTTAGCTAAGTGCCAATTCATTTTCTAGCTCACCATGACTCTCTGCCAATAAACGCAGTGCATTGTCGTATCACACCGTCCTCCAATTGCACTCGTTGTAACTCGGCAGGATATCCTCCATGCTTTACGAGACTTTCCATTTTCTCGCAGAATCTGGAATTGTTTGAATGTGTTACAAAACACTACAAGAAAACAGTCTATTGCCGTCGACATTACCGTCGGAAATTTAGGTGGTTACCGTCGGTATATGATGTTACCATCGGCATTACCGTCGGTCATCGAGCCGACGGTTAAGTAGTCGATGGTAATTGTAACACCCTAGCTAACTGCATACCCTCGAGTAGTACGCAATGCTCACTAGGTTGTTAATCACTTGGTGGGAATACTTATAGTCCCTTATTACTTTTTTGAAAATACTAGATTAAGGAAAATATGGACCAATTTAAAACTTTGTTACTGAGTGCTTATTTACAAAATATGAGACATGTGTGAATCAAAGTATATATAAGACAAACGATAGAGCTTGAGGCTTACAACCAATAGTCATTCATAGCCTAAATGTTTACATAAGCAAGTACCTGGTCCTTCACAGATAAGTGCAACCAATCATATATTATTATAAGAAAGTATATATACATGTTATAATCATCCATACACACAATAAAAGTTCATCCATCGTATAACCAGCTAAGCATGTCTTCATAGCCTTGAAGATCTGTCCGTCCATCACCGGTAGCTTGTCCTCTGTTCCTTTCTGATCCTCTTGGTGCTTCTCATAGCTCACGTCTGCCCCTGGAAGTATAAGTGAGTGGGGGTGAGAACATTCGTCCTCAGTGGTTTACCTCGGCGTCGGGGGATTCTTTTTAACTCACTTATCAACCGGCCGCTCAGGTGTTTCTAAGTGAACATGCATACTAACATCCTACTGATTATTATCTGGCTTAAGGTCCTGAACGGCTTTATCTACTTTACTAGGTGACTGGGGAACTAGCCTTGTTTATCTAAGTTCTCGTGCTTGTTAACTTTTCTCGCGTACATACATAGCCGTCTCGAGCGTTCTCTTGACGGTATTTACATCATACACATGCTCGTATACATTATCATATACTTATACCTTACATACTCATACATCATCATATACTCATGCATCATATAGTCATATACTCATTCATCATATACTCATGCAACTCATACATCATGTACTCATGCTTAGGGAATCGGGGGATCTCTTACGCTTCCGGTTGGGCTAGTGAACCGGGGTAGCGTCCTTCTTCATACATTGGTCCCGCGCTCATGTAACCGTGGCCTACGGTTACAACCACTTCTGTTCCCAACTTGACGACGACCCGGCTGCGCTCACACCAGAGTGGTTGCTAACTACCGATGGGGTCTAGTGACCATCACCGCCAATCAAGTGGGCTACCCTTCCTACAAGTAGGGAGGTGGGGGTCCGTACCCTTTTGACGTAACCAAGCGGGGACTCATATCTCATCATCATATCTCATCACATCTCATCATCATTTCTCATCATATTTCATCATATCTCATCATGTCTCATCATCATATCTCATCATCATGCCATTAACCTCTTTAACCGGTCCACCCTTTTGGGACTTGGTGAGGTAGCATCATTTACCAATCCACCCTTTTGGGACTGGTGAGGGGCGTGTCCGTAGACGTGCTAAGAGAAGGGATTCCTATCATATAACTATATACTTGTTCCCTAAGGTTCAATTATGCTCTTTAAACTTTACGTGATTGACCTCTAGTTCTCATGATGCATGATGGCATAACCATTCCTAACATACATATTCTACATGCAATGTTCTACAGGCATCATCATAACATAACTCATTCATTCATCATATTCTCATAAACATAGGGGAGCATACTATCACTTGCTAAACCTAACATAGCATATCCAAGCATTTGTTTCATAAACAACATAATCATATAAAACATAATCACATAACGTATATTATTTCCTTATGACAGCATAGGCTACGTCTGTTTTCTGTCAGGATTTAGTTATCAGAAACCGGAAAGGTTCAAGACCTTACCCCAAGGTTTTTGATAGCCTGAAGATCATTTTTCATGTCTAAAATTTCAGATTCTGACCTCAGCACCACGAAATTACAATTCTACGCTTTTTCCCAAAATTACCATTTCGCCCCCGTAAACGCCCTGTTTTCTTTAGAATTTTTGTTCTCAAAAACCCGATGGACTCAAGACTTGCCCTTAAGGTTTTTGATAGTTATAAACCCATATTTTCTGAAAACAAACCCAGTTTTTCAGTCCCAAGATGTGAAATTCCCGTTTTGCCCTTTTATGATCAAAATGCTACTTTTGCCCATAAAACCGATTTCCTTCAAAATTTTAGTTAACCACACTCCAATGGACTCAAGTCTTGACCCCAAGGTTTTTGATATCTCTGAACCCATTTTTCATAAAAAGAAACCCAGATTTTTAGTCTAAATACCCGAAATTACAGAAATGACAATTTTGCCCTTTTATGCCAAAAACCCCATTTTTGCTCTATGTCACCTTTCCTCAAAACTCTTCCATGTACAACACTAAAAACATTTTTCCACATACTCCAGCATTTATAAATCACATATTATCATCCTCAAATCACAAAATGGCACATTTTTACCCACCTCATACATTATCTCAACATATATCACATAAATGCACATTTTATCACATATTCACACATACACATATTTAGATCACCAAGGGGGTGATTTATGCATAGTTACCCACATCATACATTCTACCTTCTTCCCACCTATTTCAACCATTCAAAATCACGTTCATTTTAATCAAATCATTAATAAGACAAGAAAATTCATTTTTAGGCATAAACACATGTTATGGGCATTTACTCATAAATCACTTAAGCATGCAAGAGGCATAGAACCATCAAGGGATGGTTTTAGCTAGTTACCCACCTCTCAAGCGGGTTGGTGAAGGGAGTTGGGAGTGAAGTTCCACAAGCCTTGATGTTCCCAAAGCTTTATGTCACCTTCCTCCAAAATGAGAACCTTGCACAATGAAGAGGATGATGATGTTGTTCCTCATGGTTGTGAATGTAAGAAAATGAGAACTAGGATGAGGAGACTTTGGGGGTGTGGTTTCGGTTCTTGGGGGGGTTAAAAAGGATGGCAAGAATGCTTGCTTTCTTGGAGACAAAGTGGTGTTCTTGGAGCTTGGCTTGAGGTGTGGTTATGGAGGATTGTAGAAGATGCAGTTTTTCTTGAGATTTTGGGGGGAGGGGTTCAGTTTTTGGAGGGCTGTTTGTGAGGGAAATTAGTTGATTTTTAGAATAAATAAAATGTGATGAATAATAGGAGGTATGGGCATGGGTATGGGTAGTGATGTGATTTGGTGAAGTAAGTAAGAAAAGTATGGTGATGGGAATTTGGAAGCACATTTTGGGGAATTATGTTTTTGGTCAAAAATTCTCCTTCAAAACCGTGCAGCCCTCTTCTTAGCTGCTGAGATTTCATTTTTTTTTCCGGTTCCGGTTCGCTCGTGTTTTATCGCTCGCAGTGTCGGTGCGTCGCGCACGGTCGTCCGAAAAATATTCCGTTTATACCGTCGCGATCCCCTAATTCCCCCTACCTAAGGGTATTAATATTTAAAGGTGTTTGTGAATTTTTCTCCGGGGAAATATTTTCACGGACACCTTTTCCGCGTCAGGAAATTTCATCGGCGAACAGCGGCTGTTCAGTTGTCTGCCGAATTTCCTACCGCGACACGTTTTATTTCCTAGGGATATTCTACCTAATAATTTCCCATTTTTATTCTCTAATCATGATTAGAAATTAATTTGGCATTTATGTGTATAATTATTTCTCTAAGAAAAATCGGGATGTTACAACAGGCGTCCCAGTGCTTGACGGACACCTGTAATTTACGCTTCCAACCTCTAAAAGAGTTCGCAACCGAACTTATTATGCGAAATCTTTGCTAAGGGAAAATTGGGATGTTACAGTAATCAACTCAGCGTCGGACATGGCTAACCGACACTAATTTCCGGTGGAGAGAACCGCTAGTAACCGGTTCAATATATGAGCAAATCTGAACCGGATTACCGTTGGAATATTCCGACGGAAATTATAATAATATTTTATTCATTGATTACCGTTGATCGTAACCGACGCTAACTTTGTAACTATTTTAAACTGTTACCGTCGGTAATATACGACGAAAAATATAATATTATTTTATTCTCCTAATTATTGTCGTAGGTAACTAACGGTAAATTTAGTATTATTTTAATATTGTTACCGTCGGTTACATTCCGACAGTAACAATAAAATTAATTATTTAAAAAATTAATTAATTATTTTAAATAATTATATTATTAAATAATTTTTATTTTATTTTATTATTTATAAACCCTATTATTTATAAATATATAAAAATTTATATTTTATTTAATTAACACGAAAAATTTATAGAATTTCAAATTTAATAAATCATATAAATTTATTAATAAATAATTTTAATTAATTTTTTTAGTTTATCAATACATATAAATTTATGTTTAATAACTAATTATGAAATAAAGCAATTAATACCAAAAAGTTAAAGAAAAATAGAACAATTAAAAACCACAAGGCAATAATCTCTTGTATAACAAATTAAGAGAAATATAATATTTAAATTGTTTAAATAAATACAAATTGCAGCTAGTTTGACGATGAATAATTGACACTATCATCGTCATTTTCAGAATTTAGGTCCGAGTCAAAATCTTCTTCTTTTTCTTCTTCTCCTCCCCCTCCCCCTCCTTCTTCTTCTTCTTCCCCATCACCATTGACATTGCCAGTTAATTGTTGATAGATGTTAGAAAGTTGAAGTGTCTCTGGTTCATCATTTGCTGCTACCAATGTGATCGTATCTGTTGTCTGAATGCCTAGTGTATGGGGATTGGGTCTGGCACTTGATAGGGTTAATCATTCGATGATTGCTTAGCTGATTGCATGCCATCCAACTTAATGCGGCCACTTGGTTTGCTCTTGATCAAAACTTTCCAGTTTGATTGAGTTGCTCCTGGATAGCTAGCATAGTATACTTGCTTGGCTCTTTCAGCAAGGACGAATGGATCATACCCGTTGTAATGCCTTGCATGATTAATCTTAGTAATAGAGATGCAATTTAACCCTTTCAACATCCAATATTCTACATCGCTTGCACAAAGAACACGGACATCTAATATTTTGCTCTGCCGTCATAGTTGTAGCGTTCATACAAAAGTAGTCGACGCCCTCAAAAGATCCGGCTTTATCACTCCTCGGTTCTCATAATATCTATCGTACATCCAAAATCTTACCGCGGGAATCATTTTTTCAAGAAATCCTACGTGCATGTTACACAAATTATGGACGTGAACTTAATGATTTTAATGACTTAACTGAATGCATTACAAATTAATTCCACACATATATTTCTTAAACCGTTCTAAAACATAGGCCCTCCAATCTCCATAAACAACACATAATCACCGTTGCTAGCACATCAATTCAAACAATGTCGGAAAGTAACGCTAAGCATTCCTTCCCCCCCGCCAGACAACTCCAATCCTACAAATATATCCTAATAAAATAAGTCTCTATCCTAGTACCAATAAAGTTTAAGACATACTTAATTGTCGTTGATAATTGTTTGATCAATCCTTGACACAATCCTTAACTCCTTAGATCCTTAGCTCATTACAAATTAAGTGGTGGTGGCACATCCTTAGCATAAGTCATGGCAACCAAAAGAAATGAAATGTTAAATAAACATAGACAATGTTATGAAATTAACATATATTTTGTGGGGTGCAAAGGAAAGAACAGAAGCAAGGAATATGTGGCTTCAATGGTGGCGGCGCAGTGGTGTGAAAAAAAGAAAACAATAGCTACCCACAATGCAAGACAACATACCTGTAGCAATATTACAGCGGTGGTGGCACGGTGGAATCTCTGTGGTGGCACGGTGGTGGCGCCGCCGTTGCAAGGTGGTGTTATGGTGGTGAGTGGGGAAAGAGGGAAGGGAAGAGAAAGGAAAAAGCAGGTGAGTGAGTTGCAGTAATGAGAAGAAGAAAAAGGAAATTCGCTTAAGTAGTTTCTTGAAAGATTACCGCCAAATCGATCCGACGGTAACCATTGAATTCTGACGGTAATAATATAAAATAAAATGCATTGTTTTATTAAACACATTACTGTCGATAATTACCGATGGTAACTTGCTTCCCAAAAACGATGCGTTTTTATTCATAAAGTTAATGTCGGATCTAAGCAACACCAACGATAACCCAATTTAATGGCGCCAACAGTTTGGAGCCAAAATGAAAAATTTTAAATAAAATTTTTTTCCGTCGGATATTTCCGACGGTAAAGGTAATTAAATGCTCAGGAAACAGTACCGACTCTTATTTCAAAGAGTTTACCGACGGTAATGGACACTTAATGCTCAGGGTACGAACTTTGTGAAAAGGCGTGCTGTCTCATTTCTCGATGAACTTACCGTCGATAATAGCCGACGATAACTGGTAATTAAATGCTCAGGACTTGAACGTTGGTACATGAATCGACAAGTTTAGCGTCGGTAATATCCGACGGTATTGCGTAATTAAATGAGCTCATACACTTGTCAAATTATAATTGGCTTGAAATTACCGCTGACGTTAACCAACGGTAATGTATTGTTATTTTTTAATTAAACTATCATCTTATATTAGCGTCGGTGAGTACCGACGGTGTATGCTTCGCGCCTTTTGCCACGAAAAGTTACCATTGGTTGTACTGTCGGTATTATATTCCAACGGTAATTTGTTGCATATTGCTTGGATTTTTTCCGCCAGCCGGTTACCGTCGGTAAAGTGGTAAATTAATGTCGACAGTAATACCGTCGGAAACTAACCGACGGTAATTTTTGGACGGTAATAGTCATATTTCTAGTAGTGAAAATATCCAAGATAATTCTGCAACTCAAACCTTGAGTGTGACTCAAGGACTTGGAGAGATGAACTCAGCTACGATAGTTGTTGGGATGATGGGGTGAACTTGTGCGACAGCAGTGGTACCTGATAAAGACACTCTGGCTCCCAAGTAAGTATGTTTCTTAGGTGTTTTTAGTATGTATTAGTTAGATTGTAAACATACCTAAGTATGAACATTGCTCTTTCTTATATAGTCAACCATGGTGATGGCCTTTATAACTGTTGAATAGCCTTTAATACACCTTTGTAACAGCCTTGATGAGGCTTAAATGAGTCGTTTAAAGTCTTTATCAATGCTCTTAAAGCATAAAATGGTTACACATAAATATGTCAGCAGGTATTCATAATTATTATTATTGTTTGACAGTTACGGTTCTTCATCCAACTGACTTGAGATAGGATGAATTCGATTGGTCGACCCGAGATTTAATGAGGGATAAGCTGACTTGTCAAGGTCCTGTGCCCTCACTCATCTTAGTTATCTAGTACCTAAGTCAGGACTAGATTTAGTCTGTAATAAAATGTTTTGCAAGGCTTTTTGCTTTCACATCTCATGTCTCTTAGCTCCACAGCTTCGCTACCAATCATCATTTGAGACTCCTTTGTTGCATTCTCAGCTAGTGGATTTGGCTATGTCGAAATGCCCATGCCATAGCTAATGAAATGTGGACTAGTCATTTTTTTGTGCTTGCATTACTTCGGAGATGCATGTGTGGGATTCTGACCCCATTGAGCTCACCTACGAGATCTGTGCGTCTTGTGCATTGGGAATGACCTCCAAATGAATTTATCAAAGTTAATATAGATGGGAGTTCTTTGGGCAATCCTGGTTCAGCGGATTTTGGTGGCTTGATTCAAGGTGAAGATGGCCATTGGATCCATGTTTATGCTGATTCTATTGGCTTTAATGGAAATATTGCGACTTTGATTCATGCTATTTGTCTGGGTCTTTGTATGGCTCCAGAGTTGGGTTACCATATGGTGATTTGCGAGAGTGATTCTCTTGAAGCGGCGAGGCTGTCCACTTCTAGGGATTTGAATCTCTCTTTCCACCCTCATCTTACTCTCCTTCTTGAGATTTGGGATTGGTTGGACAAGGATTGAGACATTACTATTAGTCATGTTTTGAGAGAGTCGACTGTGTGTGCAAATTTCTTTTGCAAAAATGAGTTTTAATGGAAGCAATGATCCCATCTCTTTCAACCATTTTCCTCTAGGTATTTACGATTTTACTTCTTGTTGATTTCATGAGTACTCCCCATTTGAAGTTGTAGTTTTTTGCTTATTGTTTTATTTTCATCCGTATAAAAAAAATAACTCAATAATTAACTCTAAAAAAGTCACTATTAATATTACGAATCCAAGCCTTAAACTCATATCATCATTAGAAATGTATCATTTCATGTAAAGATTTAACACGACTTAATAATAATTGTTATAATTAATCAAAATGAGGTCAAATATATGACCCACAAAAAATTCAATTAATAAAAAATTGGTTTAACTAACAAGTGTTCTACGAAAGATTTTATTTGAAAGATTAAATTTTTTAGCGTATTGTATTGAATATATTTAAATTCTTTAATCTTTTATTTTTTAATAAATGTCCTTAAACACGTATTAGCAAAAATTCATACTATTGAAAATTGACACATATAACTGATTTTGTGAAATTCTTATCACCACATCTTCACGTGTACCAATGCCTCCTTAATTTATTCTGCATTTATTGAACCCACAAACCATACTTGATATGCTATACAAACCCGACGTGCACGTAAGTAATATACTTGGAGATTTCTTCTCTACAATATGTATGTTTGAGCTCAATGATCAGGAATTTTCTTTTCTCTTGTTATAATAATAGGTAATATAATGGAAAAAATATTACCTAGCACTTGGGATTTCGAGCAACATAGAATGTAAAACATTGAAGGGATGACGACAGTTGATATCAACAAAGGCACTCTGACGTTTAAGTCAAAATTTGTAGAATTGAGGATAAGCTGTAGTGGAATGAATTCATCGTTTTTTAAAAATTAGATTTATTTTTCCTTTGATGTGTAACTTGTATGTGAAGTCACGTAAAATAGAGTTCGTTAGTCAAATTCTTAGAATCATACCATTCTATTAGTGGTTGTTAACCCTGAGTCGTTACCCATCCCTATGTGCTTCTTACAGTAACCTTCATGCATTACACCCGTATTATGGTATTACTCCAACTCGGACCCTTATGTGCCACAGTCAGAACATTCATTCGTTCTATTGGGCCTTCGTATTGGGCCTAAAATTTATCGCGCAACACACTTTGCTTTTGCTTACACGTATCCTTGTATGGATACTAAGATGTTTGTATATGTCGGCTTTTTGCATTTTTAAAAAATATATATACTTTTCAATGCTATAACCTTCGCAAAGCTATTTTGTAAAATCTTATTTGTTAATTTTATTTGCCGACCACTTAATGCAGGCTCTTAAATCACCTGTCAGGAGCAATATCTGCATGTCTGCTGCTTCGTTCGACAAATATGGACCATACTTTATTTTTAGCATCTTTTTGTTTTATACTTTGATTGTACATTAATATTTTATATATGAAAAAGTTGTACATTAACTAGCTGAACACCAAGGTTGCATTTTTATCTGGAGCAAAAGGAAAATTGACTAAATACCATTTTTAATCTTAATATTTTCAAGCTAATATTAGTTTTGTTCTGAAAATTTTTGACACTTATTTAAAAACTTTAAATTTCAATATTAAATTTCAAGAAAATTTAATCTAATCTCAACCAAACAATTTAATTCAATGGTCAAAATCTTCTTTTTCATTTTCAGATGCTTACTATGTACCTTAAAAATTAAAAGAGTATCGATACAATTTTTAAGTAGACCAATAATATATTGTCATATGTATATCAAGTGAGTCCAAATCCTTTTCATCTACATCTTTACTTTGACCCCGTAACATTTTGTTTGGTTATAAAGTTTACCATTTTTTATTTTCCAAACATGACGATTTTTCAACTTAGGGATCACCCTAGCATAATTCACTATCCAAAAAAAAGAAAGAAAACCCTATGTATGAACCCTAGTTTCATCCGCTCCGCCACCCGAATCTCCCGCGTCGACGACAGCATATCGCACCCAAAACGCAATCCTCGACGGCTGCTTCCACCGGGCCGCCACCTCTAGTTCTTCATCGAGTCCTCCAAGGACAACACTTTGCCAACCACAGAACAATTGAACATGAATGCTAGTTTTTTTAAAGTTTTAGATTTCACATAAAATTACAAAGCCTAGTGCTCAACTTCCGTTTTTTGTTTTTATCTTCTTCCCAATCAAAGACTAGTGAAACATACAATATCTACTCAACATAAAAATAAATAAATAAAGAAATTTGGCAACAGACCGAGATGCTATAGCCTATTGTTCAATTGCAAAACACAGGCTTGGCTGAATTTTGAGGGTTTACGTGAAGAATTAAAATAAATTTGGAAAAGGGGGACGCCCGATATTGTGGTTGACGGTGCTCTGTTTTGGTTTCATGGAGTTTGGCAAAGCAGCGTGGTGTCTAGCAATGGACTTGTTTTACACGAAATAATTTTACGGAATTACTTGACGCAAATGTAAAATATTGTTTTAAGACGGGATAAGTGACTACGAGTTATAAGTAAAAAAATGAGTGTGAATTTAAAATGCAAGAAGTGGAGAAGTGGAATTAGAAATATTTTATTTATGATCACCGAAGGGTAATTTTAGAGTACAATTTCCTTGCAAAAGCAAAGGATTAAACGTACAGGTAACGAAGGAAAAACAATAAAGAACTACTCTTACAGAAGCAAGAAGTAAAATGCTAAAAAGTAAAGGGAAATGGCATACATTAAGTTTCCGCATACTGTTGTTGTCATCAGGGACTTGTGAGTATTTAGTAATCAATGAACCACCCCTGATTCGTTCTCAGAGCCCTCTATTTATAGAATTTTAGGGCCTATAACTGTCGTTTTCCCGCTCTGGCGACGGTTACCACTCAGTCTGTCATGGTTCGAAAAATTTGGACCAGTTAAGCCACTTTGCAAAACACGTAGGTGTAACGATTTTTTCATTACGTGTCTTTCATACGCGCGTCGAGTTCTGAAGATGAGTAGTTATTACCCTTCGTGAGCCACGTTAGATGAGAAGTTATCTTCGTCATAAGAGATTTCTATTGATAATTGTTCCCTCCCAAAAGACTATCTTTGAATTGTATCATACATTTTCTTGCCAAGTCTTAAACCATGTCGCAATCCTAGTATCGTATAGGACTCTTGCTACTCTAGTGCGACCATCATTTTTGAGTGACTTTTCACACTTGCGACAGTCTAGACTCGGTCCATCTTCTAATCCATTGGTTACAAAGTAGTATTGTTGACATGTTTACTCTACTTGGCTAGGGATCTTAATATATAATCAACCATTCGAAGACTAATTTCTGTTGCCTTTCATTTACCATCAACTTCTACTCTTCCTGTCGCGACTAACTCATTGGATTGGTATCCATGTCGCTGTAACGGACCTAAGTAAATAAAGGTCCGAATTAGGAATTGGCCCAATTAGTGGAGCCAAATTTATTATAAATAGGGAGAAGAAGGGAATTAGAAGGCATGGAAAATTTTTATTAGGCTATCCTATCTCCCTCTCTCTAGGATTCTTCTCTCTAATCATCTCCTTCCTAAAGAGGTTTTCCATCACAAATGCAAAAAAATATCCAAATTACATCTATTATCTCTATAATTCCTCTTTTACACAATTCACCACATTACAAATGGTTACTCGTATTGTCATTGCTTTTACTACCTGTTTATTTACTCTCAAACATTCTAGTCGCGTCACGAATTTTGGTGACCCTAATAGAACTTTCGTGGATGGCGTTTGATGTAAATCAATAGGTTGAAGACGCATGCTTAATTGAAGGACAACCGTCAATGCTTCCATGATCCTGATAGCTGAGGTTCAATGGGTGGCCAACGATGAGGATGAACAGAGGGCACGTTTGGGAATAAAAATGAGTAAAAATTGCAACCATATAAAAGTTATGGGGTCAAAGTAAATATTTAAATGAAACAAATAAAGGCCCACCACAAGAGTGCTCTCTCTCACGCACTCTACATTGTAGGATACCAAAATAGTTTAGCACATATATCAAACTTGGTTTCACTTGGGATGTTGGATTATGTCCAGCAAGAGACTGGACATATAGAGGCCCAATTTACGTGAGAGGAGAAAAAGAGAAGAAATAATATATAGGATGTAAGGAAATTTTTGGTAAAATAATTTTTATTTTTCTGAATGAATTCAATTCTAAAACTTTTTAAATAGCATGTAATTATAGTTTTTCTTTAAAAAAAATTATCTCTAAATTTAAATTTGTGATTATAGGTATGCCAAAAAAAAAAAGCAATTTTAAACAGTTTTGAATATAAAATAATCTAATCTTTTTGATAAACATAAAATAATCTTTTTTTCTTTCTTTGTTTATGTTAACAAAAAAAAATATAAAAATATAATCTACTCTAATCTTATCTTAACACGCACTATTTATACGCATATAGTCTGAGTATTTTATTATACTACAGTCACAAATGCGTGTGTCCCCTTCTAAAACTTCATCACCAAATTCTTCTTCAATAATAATCGTCATGAAAAACGTTGAGTCCTCTGTTAAACAACTCAAGATTTCTTCTGACAACAACGGCGCGAGGATGGAGTTGGACACAAAAATCGATGCGATGGATGAGGAGTCACCGAAAACCGCCGTGAAACCCCATGCTGAATTGGATGTGGACAAGGAGGACGATGGCTATGAGACACCGACATCGGAGGAGAGCAAGATCCCGACGTCCCGACAGTGCCCTCCTCCGCCGGGGCCTAGATCTTCCACCAAAAGGATACGCGAGCAAAGTGGTCTGGCTTTTAAAATTTGAAGATTTGATACTTACATTGGTAATTAAGCTCTTATTCTTATTTATAAAACAAAATTTATTTTTATTTATTTTTTCTGAAATCAATGTATTGCCTAAACATATTTGATAGTTTGCAATTGCGGAAGTGCAGTTATGATAATCTGAATGCTCTTTCTTTGAGTTATTATCATTATTATCAAAAATGTTACATGTACACCCAATTTTATACACTCATGCATACACCATTAATAATGCATAAACTTTATTCTCATGAGTGCACAAGCATTACAAACTTATAGATGATATTCTCAATTATACTTAATTAAGTGCACAAACATTACCGGCATTAAAACACAAACTTTATGTATATAAGTATAGGATGTATGTATGGTGTATATTTTTTTTGTGTATGTGTAACAAGATTAGAACTTTTTTTTTTTTGCAAGAGTACCGATGATTGATTTTTTTATGAAAAGGAAACAACTATGTCACACAAATACTTTAAAATTAACTACGTACTTATATTTTAACCATATTTTGTATCAATACTCATTTAATACTTTTTTGCATTCATATTTTTTTATATATCTTTACAATTTTTTATATTTTAATAGATATTTCTCATTTTTAAAGTTTTATTATTTAAAAATATGAAGATAAAATGCAAATTTATATACAATCAATTATTTCTTTTAAATCATATTATTATTATTTATGTTTTATTAATATTCATCTTTTTAATCGTATAATTATAGAATTTTATTAATTATATACTACCGTACCCGTATTTTATATCTTTATAAAATTATCATATTTAAATATTGTATACTCGTCCCCGTATCTTTGCAACATAGGAGACCCGGTACTTGTGCGAGTGGTTTCTCACCTACCACATGGGGTAAATATCTTATACTACTTAATTTATCAATTTTCAATAATTTTTACAACAAAATTCATCGAATTTTGCCATTATGTCATGTTGTATATAATTGTAATAAACAATTCATTATTCAAATAATTGAAAGAACCAATTTATAAGAGGTTTAGAGATTTATGGACTATTTGAGCTTACAATGTATCTCTCTACAAATATTATATTAAAAAATATTGATTTATCACATTAGATCATATATAGTCCATTAATATGACATATTAGATCATAAAATGATAACAAAATTCAATAAATTTATTTGTAAAAATTATCAAAAATTAAAAAATTAAGTAATATAAAATATTTATCTCATAAAATAAGTGAGAAACGTTTATGATTATGCATAGTTATGAATAGAGTGCGAGGTGTGAGGAGCTTGTATATATAGGTTTGAATGGGCCAATGAACGAAACACGGTTTACTTGCCGTTGGTGCAATTAGGATGAGGTGGCTTTAACACTTGTAAATTACGGTTGATTTTGTCACGTATAAATATCTCATGTTACTTAATTTATTTAATTTTAATAATTTTATAATTAAATTTATTTAAATTTTTATTAGTCAAATCATAAAAAAATAATTTTTAATTAATTTAATTATAAAAATTATTAAAAATAGATTAATTAAATAATATAAGAAACCACCTAATTTATATCTATTTTTTGAAGCTAAAATTTATGATGAGGTCATGGCGCAGGAGTTATAATCCTCTCAATCAATCTTTAGTTTTAAGCATCTGGAATTTTGTTTACACTAAAATTCAATGGAGTTGATCCACTATATCAATTTCTTACATTACTTTAAACTTCTTGAATTTTGTATATAGTTCCAAGTATATATTTTTTACTAAGTAATATGTACATATCTCAATGAAATTGTAATATATATAATAGCTGTTTTGCTTGTATTTTGATACACTATTTTGATCCCTTATTAAATATTAAGTATCAAGCCATATATGGACTTTTGTAGTTGTTTTCTTTTCTGTTGAATAATAATTAAAAAAAAAGCAATATATGGATTTCTATCCATCAGGGAAAAAAAGTTGTTGCAAACTGTGTATAGACTGTTGGAGCATGGCCGGGGGACTGGCATGCTTATAAAACCTAGCCGGTATTGGACCCGGCCACCCTATTGGGTCAATTGTTGACTCGGACATAAATAAAATAATAAATATATATATATATAACTTCAAAAATTAAAATATTAAAATAAATAAAATACATTTATTTAAATATCCATCATAACTTAAAATCACTTAAAATTTATAAGTAAAGATCAAACTTCAAATGTCATATCATACATAAACAATAGAACTTGAAGATCTTAAATCATAAATGACAAGTTCAATTCCAATCATAAGTAAACCAAATTTTAAACAAAAATACATAACAACAACAATTCTACATGAGTATTCAATATTTATTACAAGAAAGCAGCAAAATATGAGTATGTAACAAGAAAAAGGGTACAAAAATGAGGAACTTAAACACATATTTTGTATGAAAATGAAAAAAAATCAACTCAATTTGACAAACAGTAATTTTTTTAAAATTATTAAACGATGTTGTTTTCCTTTTTTATAAAAAAATAAAAAATCAAAAAATTATATATAAAAAAATGACCCAACCGAGTCACCGGGTTTTACAAAAATTGACCAAGTCAGTTCAGATCTAAAAAAGTGGCCCATCCAATAAGATAATTAGCCCGGTCCCATGACTGGGTCACCAGGTTCTGGGTCGACCCAGTCAAGCTGGGCCAAGTTTTTCAACTATGTGATTATGACGTATTTTGTGTTGATTTAGCGAACTCAAGAAAGAAACCATAGCATTAAAATTTAGCATAGATTTGTTTCGTATTTCATATTTGCGGATTGGAAAACATTTTATTAATGCTTGATCAATAGATACACCACCTAAAAATATCAATATGATGTCGAAGATAGGATATATATGTTAAATTTGAGTGAATACCATAGTTATGAAACTTGGCACAGGGCTCTTGACCCTGTCACCCCCTTTGAGTTATTGAGTTGCTGATAGTAGGTCATTGGGTTATTTGTTGAATTGAATATAATTAAATAAATATAATAAAATAATAAAAGTAAATAGTAACTTAACATATTTAAGTGTATAATATATATTATGAATTGAATCATATAACTAAAATGGTGTGTTAGTTTAATGGCAAGAGTTAAAGCCTAATGTCTAGAGTTAAAGCCTCCAAACCTACGAGTACCAAATTTGAATGTCACATATGGTAAATTTTTTGAACTTGTACAAATTAAATTTGACATGTCACTTTGATCAACTAGGTCACTCAAACCCATTGGGTTTGACCAAGTCACTCTCAGTTAAACCGAGTTGATTGCATTTCCAATTCAATTGAAAAACTAGCCGAGTCATTGAGTTTCAGGTCAACCTGGTTAGGCCATGCCGAGTTTAATAACTGTGGTGAATATGTGGCATATCGATGTGAGAAAATATTGTGTTTAATATTTGATTTTAATGAATAAACTAGAGTGTAAATATGTGCAATGCAAGTGATTACACAATTTAAATATAAAGCATATTAATTTATTAAAAAATTATACGATTTAAAAATATATTTCAGTCATTAAAATTATTAAATTAGTTTATTTTTTATTTTTATAGGTTATTACACCAGTCAAAATTTTAAGAATATATTCAAAAAGCAATGCATATTTAGAAATAATAACGGGGTGGGAGCATGGGTAGTCTCTCACCCATAGATGAAAATACATCATATCCTCGTATGGGTACTTGTTTCTTATTACTTTACGGATAAATAGGTATGTGCATATATCCAAAACATCATTACAAAAACTAATTAAAAAATAAAATCAAATTCTAATAGAAATTTTTAAAAAAACTGTCCAAACCAATACCAATGAAATTGTCAAAAGGATATTTACATATACCCAACAACTTTAAACACTTGAAATAAAAATAATAAAAAAATTTAAATGGAAATAACTCTCAACATAGCAACAAACCGATTTTTGGTCTAACACGAAGGGTTTAATCCACTAAAAAGTGGCAAACCACAATGCAAATTTTGATTGTGAGAACTACCCACATTTAAGTGTCAATAATTAAATAGGATTACCTCTTGTGAAAATTAAGTTATACTAGTAGAAAATTCCAAAAAATATTCAATTTAGTTATCTAAATAATATCTCGCCAATAAAAAGTGGGTGGTATAATTATTTAATAAATTTAATTTAATATATTTAATAATATATCAGTATATGATTGGATGATAGTGTAAATTCTTTTTACACTACTGGTAATGTATTCTAATTAAATCGTTAGTTAATATAATTTGAATTAAAGATTTATAAATTAAATATAATTTTTGTAATTGACTTTTAAAATATGAGATTTAAGTTGATTTAAAAATTTTCAATTTTTTTTTTGTAAATATGTTATTTTGATATCGCTGAAAATCAACCTTATAATTAATGATTGAAACAGAGACAAATTCAATCATGCAAACTCATCAATCAGATTGAAATGTAATTACAAAATTTAAACATATATGAATATTTCTCAATATTAATGTGATTGTGATAGTTATTGTTGGAACATATTTAAATATTGATTTTATAAAATTTAGGCTCGTAACTGATATTTCCATTGATGCCGTAAAATCTGTGTTGAAAATTGATTTTATATGGACGAGTATTGCTGAAAATTGGGTCTTTGAACTCGCTGAATATTAATCGTTGAAGATAACCATAAATGAATTTTAAAATTGATTTTAAAATCGTTGAAGATATCATAATCTTTTTTTTTTCATTGCACTCATATCCCAAGTCTTAACAAGGACCCTTTTAGGAAATGAAGATATCATAATTTGATATTTAAAAATTGTTGAAATAAAAAATTTCCAGATATTATAACAACTGACATGATTTCGAATCACAATATGAAAATTTCTTTTTTTTTTATTTAATATAAAAAAATCAGATTAATTGCACATAATTTATGTTTTTACTAATATGTTTATATCATATAATATTATAAATAATATTCAACAGCGTTGAAATTTGTTTATAATGAGTTGTAGTCAGAAAATATTTTTAAATATATCATTAAAACACACACACACATATATAAAATTTCCTTCTAGGAATGGCTTTTACTAAAATGTTTGGATTTGTCAAAGGAAGAAAATAGTAATAGCATCTTTAAAATTGATTCTGAATAAAAATCTTTCAAATTGATTCACGTGAATTTGCTTTAAACTAAAGATAATAATACAATTAAAATATTTTAAATTATTTAATTTATATGGACGTGAAAAGAAATTGTATTAGTAAGAAGACGTAAAAGGAAAATATGTATTCACTAAAAAGACTAATAGATCACACCTTGACTCTCTATATTATTTATCACAACAAATATCAATAGTACATTGAATAATAATAGTTACAATAAGTTTGCAACAATAACAAATTAATAATATTGTCTTCAACATTGAAAAACTAACACTAAACATTTTTAAATATTTCAGCCAAAAACCAAGTCATAATAATAGCCGACAATAAACTCTATCAAAGCATAAAACTAAGAAATAACAATTGGTGAAGAAGAGGATTGTTACCATGTTATCCAAAAACCAAAACAAACTTACTCAAAAGCATCGCTCATCATTCCTTTTTCAAACTTTTGAGTCTTCATTGAAGTAGTTAAAAAATTAACACATTGTTTCTCTTCAAATTCATCTAACAGCCTCTTTATTTTCATTTAATTTGTTTCTGCTGCTATTGGAGAAATAGATGCCTATGACTTTGCTGCATTTCTGTTGTTGTTGGTTTGGGCTAGTCCTGTTCATTCGGACCTTGTTTGCCCAAAACTTAATTTTGATTATATATCTCTTTGCTCCTCATCCTTAAATGATTTGAGGTTTTTCAATCCATCAAAAAAAAAAAGATCAACTTCTGATTTGAGAACATTACAATCTTTTGCCATTAGTAATGAATAACGTAAATAAAGTCATAATTACAACACAATCAATATGAAAAAGTATAGACAAATTGAGCAACGTATGAAAACCATCAAAAGAGGAACAATATTAAGCTTCAAACTTGAAACTAGATGACAACATTTTAATGAATATTATTGAAACTTCATATACAATAAAAGGAGAATAGCAGTAATAATCATCAACGAAAAAAGAAGGAAAAAAAACCCTTTTTTCTCACATGATATGGTGGTAGGGCGAGGTTGTGTGATACCGAGTTATGTACATTGATAGCGTTGTGAGATTGTGTGATGCCGAGTTATATAGATATAGTAGCACTATGTGATGCTAAGTTATCGCCACGATGTTAATCACTTCGTTTTCTTCAGATTTTTGTAATTTGTTTTTATTTTTATTTGCATGATTTTTTTTGTAATCCATATGATTTGTTTTAGTTTTGATTTGAAATTATTATTTTTTATTTATTCGTAGATCTTTAATGTAAGATTGTAAAGAAGGTTTTTTTGTTGTGAGCATGATCTTTTTTGAGAAAAGGCAAGACTAATGATTTGAAATAAATTTTTAGTGTAATGACTTACAATAAATTTGTAGTGTAATCTGTATTATTTTGATTTATTTTTATTTTATTGAGATTTTGAATAAAATAAATAATAATTAAAATTACAAGAGAATGACACATAAACATGATTTGTTGTGGAGAGAATACGTCATCAAAACATTAAATTCATTAGCAAGGTAATAACTCATTTTTAGGAAATTCAAAAACATTATATATTTCTTTTGATTATTATATATTAATAAAAGTATTCGAATCTGTGTTTAAAAAAAATTCAAATTTTTTATCTATTAGTATTTTGTTTTTATTTTTTATTTGCATGATTTGTGAAATATTTTTTTTCATGATTTAATTTTTAAGAAAAATTGGTTCTCTATATGTGTGATCATGATTTAATTTGAATCTTATATATATATATATATATAT
>QANU01054017.1:121961-227423 GCA_003254905.1 Nissolia schottii
TTTTTGTGTGTATATATATATATATATATATATATATATATATATATATATATGCAGGCCACCAAAACAGGTTAGGCTGGAAAAAAAAAACCCTTTAATAGTTAATAAGTCAAACACAAGCTAAAAATTAATGAGATAAACTCGACTTGTTAAGAGTTTGATCTAACCTGTTTCCATCTAGTCAAAAGGAAAGAAAAATGTATTTCTTTTCACCTCTATTATATAATTTTTAGAGAGGAATGAAGAAGGGAGAAGGAGAGGATATATTAATTGCCTTAAAAAGAGAAGTGGGGGTAAATACTTATTAAACTTATTTATATTTACTATATTTTAAAAACTTTTATCCTACTTAATTATAAGGAAAATTTTCTCGTCATGTCAATTTTCATCCAATCATCCTTCAAAATTTCACCCCAAAATAATTTCTTTCGATTATTAAACAAGATATGTTTTATAAAAAAATACTTTAATTAACAACAAACCATGCTCAAAATTTGTTTTTAACTATATACTTATGTGCTTATTCTTGCTCCCATTACTTATGTTTTTTTTTTTTTGAGCCGTCACTACGTATCAACACACCTAAGAATTTTCCTTCATCTATTTTTATACCACAAATCACATTGCCATGCATGTAATTTTCCTTCTTACACGTGTGTCTTTCCGTTCTTTTTTTCTTTATTTATTTTTTTACTTTGAAGGAACTGTGGACTGCACTAAATTTGAATCCTAAGTGGGCTTCTTGAGCCTGTGGTTTTTTTTTGCCCCTTTTTCTTGTCTACTTTTCCCCCATTGCTAGGCAACGTCATGATATGTGGGTGGGTTCTTAACTCCAAATTTAATTTCAGCGAAAACACCAAACTAAGCAAAAACTAAACCAACGCGTAAAAAGAAAAGGTAAAAAATAAACCAAAAGGCCTATGTGCTTCATGGACCTTTTAACTCCATTAATTAGTGAAGTAGGCGGCGTGCGATGTGGAACCTTTTAATCTATTTAAGGATTTGACTATAAAATATGTAAGACTCTCTCCATTAGAAAATGTAATATTCTCATGTTTTATTTCTTTAGAGACATCTGATCTGATAAAATTGAAGCGATATAGAGAAAACTAGCATGGTTCTTGCACAAGGATGACAGACACACACAAAAACAAAAGTTCGTGTTTTATTTGGTCAGATTTCTTTTGTTTGTGTTGTAAGATTCTCATGTTTAATACGTAGCTGAAAAAGTTTCTTAAATATTACATTATCGAGAATATTGAAAAATAAGACTTGAGTTTTATTAATAATTATTAATTAATAAATTATGAAAAATAAGTCTGTCGTGAAATATATTAGTATATATATGAAAAGTTAAAGACTAAACAGAAGAAAAAAAATTAATTCTTGCTTAAAGAATAAATAAGAACCAAGTCACCGTAAGAAAAACGTTAAATACTTCTGTAGACAAATTTACTGACAAATATCTAATTATTATAGATAGATTTAATTTGAATTTTACAAATAAATCTATTATATTTATAGACGAATTAATTTGATCTGTTATTAGTGCATCAGTAAAATTCAGCAGGTATAGATGAATTTAATCAATAATATTTGTCTATAATATTAATCAAATCAGTCTATAAAAATCAATAGAAATTATTAATTTAATCTATCTGTAATATTAATCATTTTTGTCTATATTATTGATTAAATATCATCATCTTTAATCATACTACAGACGTATTTATAGACGAATTTTATTAGTAAATTTGAACGTATTGTTTTAAATTATTATTTTATATTTTTTTGTTATTTTTGTATAATTAAATTAAATTTTTATTTACAATCTATAATTAATATTTATGTACTAAATTTTTAGACAACGTTAAACTTGCAAAAAAAAATAATGACAAACTTTAAATTAGAGTTTATGCACGTTCAAATTAAGACTAAAATAACATAAACATTCCATACAAACTAAAATAACACTAGTATTTAAACACAAAACAAAACATCAAAAGTACTTCAAGATACAAACTAAAATAAGTTAATATAACAAATGTATCATACAAACAATTTAAAACATAAATCAATTTATAAAATCATCATCATAATTATCGTTAGAGATGTTAACATTATCGTTCCCATGTTGATCATCCATTGGCGACAATTGAAACATTGGCTGCTTAGACGACTGAGCACTAGAACTACTGACATGAAGTTGTGTAATGTAGGACTGCATTGCACTCATCATCCTTTGCTCCATGCCTTACATCTCTTCTTGGTATTTGTGCATCTCCTCCTGGTATTTACGCATCTCCTTTCAATGTTGGCTTTCCTGCTCCTCAAGTCTCCTCTCAAGGGCCTCCACCCTACCGGAATCATCACTTTCGATTCATATTTGAATAAATTAAGCTTAATCTCCTCAATATTACAAAACCTCTTACATGTACAATTAACACAAAGACACCTAACTTTCGCTCCAGTTAAAAGAAAGCTCTATTTGATGCCCAAATATAAGAAAGTCCCTCTTAACACGCTCACAAAATTCTGGTTTAAGTCCCCCCGGTTGCGGTGCAACATATCGTACATCCATGGTCGGTTTTGAGAAAGTATTTCTTCTAATCACACTTTATCCTAAAAACTATACATTAGCAACAATCAATCAATAAAAAATTACAGATTTTGTGCGCATAACAACAATTCAATAGAGTCTCCTCTTAAAATATATAGGAGACTCCACTTACTTAATTTAATAATCAATACTAGAACAATTAATTCAATACAGTCAATCTTTTCTGACTTTGGATAAATATGTGAAGACCATATTAGACCTAGAGTCTCCATTGAGGTGGTTTATTTATTTATTTTTATTTTTATTTTTAAATTCGTAAAAACTTCCAAATGACAGAGAAGGAACTAATAGAATAGACAATCCTAACCAAAACTTGATCATATATAGTCTCTTTTATTTGCTTCCCCGTCTATCCAACTTTATCCAATTAAAAAATGTAGAAAAGTGACAAAAATGTAAACGGAAAATAATTGTTTACGAGGGAAGAAACCAAAGGAAAAACTTAATGAAATTATAAATTAAGAGAGTGGCAGATACATCAAATAGATTCCAAAACCGATTGAAAGCCACATCACACACAAAATTGAGAAAATAAAGACAAGGAAGAAGGAATTAACAATATTTATGGCTCAACCCAAACATTCAAGACCCAATTAACCAATTTAAAGTATAAGATTATAGTCAAGATGCAAGCTACTTAACAAAAGAAGTTACAGCTATCAATAGTCTCCGAAAGCAGAAAGCGAAAGTTCAACAGAGAGCATGAATATGAATGAAACTATATATATAGAAACTGCAAAAAGACAGGAACATTGAGAATCAGTGATCACTTCCAAGTGTGCATAATAACAGGCTAACAAAGGAGGACAAAATTTAATAAAATGCACAGTATTAATTGAACAAAAAACAATAATAAGAGAAACTCAAGAAACACTCAAAATTACATGA
The DNA here is from genome assembly GCA_003254905.1 of Nissolia schottii. Taxonomy (NCBI): domain Eukaryota; kingdom Viridiplantae; phylum Streptophyta; class Magnoliopsida; order Fabales; family Fabaceae; genus Nissolia; species Nissolia schottii. Next base: position 125,470 of record QANU01054017.1, read on the forward strand.
ACTAAACTTCCCAACAGCAAGTGCAAGATAAATTGAATGCTACAACTTTGCTAATAGCAGATGATGCATCAAAACAGAGTTGAATTCATAGACAAGAAACATGCATGAACTCACAAGAAAAAGAAGAAGAAAAAAAATACACTTATATTGCAACATATATAAGCAATGAGAATAATGAAGAATCAATTTAGCAAAGAAAGAACCCTAACTAGAGAAAGGTTCGATCTGAGAACTCAAAGCTCCAAATTCAAAATTGGTAGAATAAGTAGAATCAAAAGCATCATTATTTACTTACTATGGGTGGAGGAATAATAAAAGCCGTCAGTGCATAAACCTTGTACAAATTCTAAGAGTCAAATTAATGAATAAAACCCTAACATTTTAGTGGAGAACAAATTACCTGAAATGCCTTTGCTGCTGATTTTAAAACCAAGTTAGAGAGCTAGGAAGGTTACAGTGGTGCAGGGGACGGTGGTCGCCGGTGAGTGAAGGGATGGCGGTCACTGGTGAGTGCAGCTAGCGAGAGGCCGGGGAATGGTGGCGGCGATGAGCGTCGGGGCTTTGGGTTCAATGGCAGAGAGGGTACGTGGTGTCGTCATGAGGGCGGTGACAGTGAGCATGCGGAGGGAGACGGAGGAAAGATTTGAGGGGGAGGCGGAGGAGGGTTTATGATTTGGGGAAGAAGGAAACGAATGATTTTGACGGAGGTCTATGGGAACATAAAAATAATTACAGACTAAAATTTCTGTTTCTAATTAATAAAAATAATTAAAAAAATTTTACAGACATTAATTTTCATCTATAAATAATAAAACTAATTTAAAAAAATTATAGACAAAATTTTTGTCTGTTACTAATAAAAATAATTTTTTAAAAAACATATTAATTATAGACAAATTTTCGTCTATATTTATAAATGATTATTTTTTACAAATAAAAAAAAAATATTTAGATGGATATGTTATCCTTAAATTTGTCTGTAAATCTGACCACGTGAAAGCCAAAAATTATAGACGGATTTTGTGAAGGTTTTTTTGCACCTATCTGTTTAAATATCAATATTTACATTGGAATTTTAATTTTTAATTATAGACAAATTTTTTTTGTCTATAATTAAATAATATATGTTTATAATATAAATAGAAAATAATTGTCTGTAAAAACTGTCTATATTTTCCATTTTTCTTGTAGTGAGTTAAAAATTATTACTGTTTATTTAGTAAATAAAGTATGCTAGCTTTATGTGGCTAAAACAATTCTCAATATCATAAGTTTATTTGTTTGACTGATATCTCTAAGCACACTTGCACCCGCAAACTCATTCAGAATTGAATTTAACTATTAGGTGATTTATCATGTGCTCTAGCGGGAAATTATCCTTCTTTACTATATTTGTCATTTTTAACATATTTTAAAATTAAATTTATCAAATTTTATTATATTTAAAATTGGGTATATGGAGCAACTCAATCTATTTAGTCCGATCTGCAAAGGATCAAAATTAAACAGATTGAACTGAGTTGATTTACAAAATAAATGAAACAATAATTACCTTAACTTGCGTCCACACTGCATAGCCCGCGAGGTCCGCGATCTACCCACATGTTTTTGGACATTTTTAATATTTTTAATTAGAATTTAAAATTTTACTCTTAAGTGTGACGAAAAAAATTTTAAATGACAAAAAATCATTCTCAATGTTGACCAAAAGAAAATACTATATTGTGTATTATTTTTTAATTCTAAATGTTGGATATTGAGATCATTAATAAATAAATAAATAAATAATAGATGAATTAAATAAATAATGAAGTGGTTTGTGTGCTGGTCTATGGACCTTGTGAGTTGAGCATGTTAAACTTGCGGGTTAGTGGAGCGGACCAAAAAATCTATATTTAAATGGATCAACAAATTAATTGGCCCTAACTCATGCGAATTGAGTAGTGGACAAGTTGGTCCGCGGGTTGTAGTCCATATATCCATCTCTAGACCTAATTGTTATGCAATGACAATATAACCTTTTTTTTACATTGTCATCTAATTAATTATTTATGTTACATTAATTTATCTCACACATTCAAATATGTTTGACTCTCTTATCTACTTGAAAAGTCATGTATGTACAATGATTCAAAAATGTTATTTGTACATTAAGCATGATGTAAATACCAAGTCTCCTCTCTCATACACATTATGAGGTCCACAGTCACATCACATGATGTGATTGTGGACCCTATGATGTGTGTAAGAGTGAGATTTGGTGTTTACACCATGCTTGGTGTGCAATCAACACTAATCAAAATGATTTGATTGAATGATAATGTAAAAAAAATTGTATGGTGGATGACAATTAAACTCTTATGGGTTGTTTGATTTTTTTTATGATAGAATTGAATTAAATTCTCATGTTTGGAATAAATAAGTAAATTGAATTCAATTCAATTCCATTGTTTGGAATGTCTATAAAACGAATTAAATTAATTATTTAGACTATTTTATCCTTCATTAATAAAATATCATATTTTAATAATAAACTTAATTATTCATTAGGCAAACATAATACAATCAAAATCAAACCAAAACACTCTATTAAATAGTTTATCAAGAATATTTTTTTCACTATAATTTTTTTCTCAATATATCGCTCACTAAATAACCCGCATAAGCAAATATGGCTACGATTGCATTTCTTTCAAATTGTCTCATATTACTTACAATGAAAGCATATATCTTTCACATGTAATTCTAACAAAGTTGTATTGTGAAATGGTAGCTAAGTAGCTAACAAGGTGCTCACAAACAAGACCTTTAAAGCACATGAAGCTAATAGTTTCAACCATCAAACTTCAAAAACACATGAAGCAAAATCATACATGTCAATGTCAGCAATGGCAACAAATTAATTAACAAATAAACCACAAAATCAAACTACCAGCAAACATGCTTCTTATATCATATATAGCAACAAATACCAACATCATATACGCACATATATTTCATATACAACATCAAATTAATTAATCATACACTAACGTCATACAGATTAATTATATAATTCAAAACTAAACCCTAATTGGTCCTTGTAATTTCGAATTGGTCACTTTAAGAACTTAAAGGCTGAATTAATGATTTTTTTATATAGTTTTTATATCATAAGAATTTGTTTTAAATTTTTCTATTTAGTGCAAAGACTCTGCAAATCAATTTATATATATATATATATATATATATATATATATATATATATAATTGAATACTAATTGCTATTGTTATAGAGAGCGCATGCGCGCGCGTGTGTATATATATGTGTGTGACAACACTCATTTTTTTATTCAAGCATAGTATTAATGAACATTTATCTAATATCAAAGTAAAGAGAGGAAGAGAAAAGTTGAAGAGTATAAAATAAGAGGAGAACAAATAAACAAGAACCAAGAAGAAGATACAAGCTGAGGTGAAGCTTGAACGTGAGTTAGGTAAGAGAACGACATACCTGTGAGGGACTTAGAGTAAGAGTTGATGCAAGAGTCGTTGCAAAGAAGCATGAGTGCGACAGAGATAACGAAAAGTCATGTAACAAGGTAAAGAGGAAGAAAATGAGAAAATAAGAGAAGGATAAATTTGAATTTTCTTATTTTATGTTAAAATCCATAAGAACTAAGTTATAAATTAGATCCATTTGAGTCTAATTTAGTTTTGAACCTAATCAAAGAATTAAATTCTATCCTCATCTTAATTTTAAGCTATTATCTTATTCCAACCTAAAGAATTGAATTTAATTATTGAATAAATTCAATTTCATGGGGGGTTTACAACCATGCCGCTAAGAATTTAGCTAGGCAAAGAAAAGGAGAATAACGAAATATAATGGCCTAGGAGAAAAGGGAAGCACATGAAAAATGCAAAAACAAAACGCTAGCATTCGATTCCATACTATGATGTCGCCCATTAGACTCTCTCCCGCAAATTTAATACAAAAAGAAATTGTCGTTATCGAGGCTGAAGATTCCGTAAGCGAACCTTCGTGCTAGTAAAGAAATTACTTAAGCACTGCAAATGACTCTTGCATAAAAGTACTGGTGTCATCTCTGGATTAAGCAGATATAGCTGCGAACATTCAACATTAATATACGAGACCATAAGATACGTGACGCGTGTGATATCTTTTGGTGGGGTACATTAGCAAATAACGAGGCTATCTCTAACCACTATTTTTTAGTTATCCAACAATGCCACTTAGGAATAAATGATTAATTTATATGATCCAGGGAAGGGATTTTGATTGTGATTGTCAGGATCATATTTTAAAGAGTATCAATTCTTTCATATTAAATTTTTATGACTTTTTTTATGTGTAATATTGTATTATTAATTAAGAAGATGAACTTTACTTATGATATATTTAATAAAATAATTAATGGTGAGAGATATTAAATATAACAAGATAATATTGAAATTCAACATCATAAGATTCATTCATGTTGGACTAAGAAGCTATCTCACAACTTGAATAGTAACTTGAAGAGGAAAAAAAATTGACTCAAAGTGGTCCACTACTCCTTGATAACAATATTTATATATTTGATAGATAAATGGCGTTTATCTTTTAGAATATGAATCAACCGTCTCTATGAAGACTATGATTATTAATAATTAATGAATTTTGCTAGCATTTAAAATGACACTTATTAGAGAATTTAAAGTAAAAATTTTGAGCATTTTAATACTTTTATTATCTTAAAGACTTAAGCAACTTTTTCAATAATTATATTTTATTTATCAATTTCTTACCAAATATTTCAATGGCACATGATAGAAAAATTCAAAACTAATCACCTGTTTTATAGTTAAGATGGCGGTACCAATGTTTCCTTTAATATATGATGATGATGATGATGATAGGGAAAAGGACAAAATGTGCCTAACATTGTATATCATAAGAAACAGATTCGCTGCCCATTTTTATTAAGGATGATCGATTTGACGTCTTGTGTTGACCACAGCAAGCTCAAGAACTTTGCTCTACTTTTTGTATTTGTATGTGTTCAGAATATTTTCAGGTGTGATGATTAATTGAATTGTGAGTGAGATGGGTGTGAAAAGGTCTCACATTAAATATGAAAGCGTAAAGTATTACATGATTTAAGTAAATTCACATTAGATATTAAAAAGATATCATGTGCTTGTTGTGGAGAGATTCATCGCCTTGTAAAAAAACATCTTTAGCTAAGTTGAGTTAAGTTAGATAAATTTTTAATAATAAAATTTTGATGTCGATATGCAATTCAATTGAGATATAAAAATGAAAAATGAAAAATAAATAATATATAAAAAATAGTTCAAAAGAAAATTTTAATTATTTTCAATTACACTTAATAAGGGACTTAATAAGGGAGGTCTATTTGGGCAATGAAAATATTTTTATGTCTATGAAGAAAATACAAATACCTGCACATAGAACAAATTATTCCAGTAAAACATTAAGATTATTAGAAATTAGATATTGTTCTCATTGGAATAACACTCTCCTCCCCCAATTTTGATGGCCGGGTCAAAGAAGATAGATAGTTGTTTTGGTGTCGATTGTAGATGTTTGCTATTAGCCTTTTTTGTTTCCCTTGCTGCTTTTTGGTTTTCTTGCGGAAATGGCAAGGTTTTGCTTTGTTGGGTGTCTTGTGTTGAACCTTTATCTTGTGCGGCCGCCCCTAAAAAAATAAATCACTCAAAAATTAAATGAACTTTGTATAAGATTGTATGTGAGGTAATCTCATAGATCATGTATATAGGTAAAATTCTTGTTTAGACATAAGTCTAATCTAAACACATGCATAATAAGAGTAAATCTCAATTATTGTAATCTAAAAATACTTAATGAGACACACAATAAATGTGTTTAAATTTAAAATAAACTTGTGTTGAAAAAAGAATTTCTCAAATACCCACTCATTTTGGACACAAAATTTATAACTAAATAATGCCAACCATATAAAGATTATTAACCCTCAAAAGAATTTCTCGAATATACACTCACGTCCTAAATTTTAAAAAAGCACACGCTTCCGTTTGCTGTAATTTATTTAATGAGTTGAATTTGCATTCAAATTAAATCCTTATTTAATTTAAGAGAAAAATTAACAAGTATTCTTAATGTGTTTGTTATAAAAAATTTAAAGTAAAAATGTGTTTTTTAAAATGTAAACGTTTAAAGTTATCAATTAATTAAATACATTAAACACTCACACCTTTCTACCTTAGACGTTAGACCCGTTATCAAAACACTTAATTTAAAGATAATACACTAACTTCCTTTAACCCTAAACCTAAATTAACTATTTTATCCCAAGTTATTTGAGCACCATCCACCCACATCCTAACCTTGGAGCAATGGTGACGCGATAAGCCTAGGTTGGCTGTTGATGGTTGTGAGAGTTTGAGAATGTCCCGATCTGGTGTGGCGGTGGAGATGGGGTGGTGTACGTGAGGGAGCAAATCAGGTGTGGTTGGAGGTAGGAGAAGAAGGGTAATTATGGAAGAGAGGTTAGTAATTTTGGGAAATTTGGGAGGAGATTAGTGTTATTTCGATATATAGGACTTACAGGAGGTCGTTGGTGTACAATTTCTCCAAGTAAAATTATTCAGAAAAAAAATGGAAAAGAGAAAACCAATTCAAATATTTATGTGTATATAAATTGGCTAAATTAAGCACCTTACTATGCACGCAAGCATATATATAGCTATCCAATAGAGAATAACCGTTTTATATGGACAAAAAGGTTTCCTAGTCTAGAATAAGCAGGTGTGGTATATATGTCTCTAAACTCATTAAACCAAAATCAAGCACTAGTCATCATGACAATACAGGAACAGCCTAATTCGCTGTCTATGAAAACATTACACATATCATAAGTAGTAGATAATTCATACATCATTTCAGCTAGCTAATTAATTAATTAATAAATATAACAAGAAGAATCTAAAGAAGAAGAGAAACAGATGATATCAAAAACCTTAATTTGTAATAGGGTTATGGGCTCTTAGTAGGTGGTATTTGATCCTTATGTCCCACGCCAGGGCTATGGCCTGGAGTTGTAGGGCGATATGCATCTCCCTCACCACCCTTCTCATCATTTATAGTATACAAAAGGGGATTAGCAGGTGAAGGAGGTTGTGGAGCACGCTTCAATAAGCCTTCAGGTGCTGGTGGTGATGAATTTAGGTTTAGAAGAAGCCTTGACCCTCCCACTGAACCAAAGTTGCGTTGCGCAACAAGGAAGAGAAGAATACAGGTTAACATGGTCATGGTTTTGTCCCCCATGAAGAAAAATAAATGGGGTTTCAACAAAGAAATTAAACAAGTGAAAAAATTAACAAGGTGGGTCGTATTGAACAACCGAGAACTAGTAGTAGTATGGCTAATTGATTAAGTGGCTTAATTTGTTAATCGGTTGAGAGTGGTATTTAACATGACTGCTACGGTCCCACGTGCGGTCATGATAATCAAAACCCTTGCAACATGTAAATAAAATAAGAGCTAGCTTGATATCGATGCACATGGTTATGTCTCTCTGAACATTAGTGACATTTGCATAAACGGAAATAAATGAGCAATGGAATATTTTCCAGATGAAGAAAGTCCAGCACGATTTTCTCTACACCTCCCTTAAATTTTCCTCGCAACCATTCATTAGAATGCTCACTAATGTTTTTTAATTAAAAGGGCATTGATCGTGTGATTAGACAACACTAACAAATTTGGCTTTAGCAGCTACTACTTTCTTTTTTGTTAAATTATTTATTAGTCCTGCAGTAAAATTCAGAAGTGGTTGGTTATAAAAATAATATTGATAATAATTTTATTTAATTTCAAGCAATTTTTGCTTCACATGTCCACATTTAAATCCTACTTTTTTAATAACTTTTGTAAGGAAAATGCCTCTTCCACTAACTAAATTGTCGATTTTGATGATTCAAATCTTCTCCCACATCGCCTTTAATTGTTGGGTAATATCATTAATGAAAAATGCGCGTGAAATGAAAATCTTGGAGAGTTGTTGCGCTTCCATTGCCACTTAATTTGCTAGAAGTGAACTTACGTATCACTACTCCATTTTTGGTTCTAGTTAAGGGCTAGAATTACTCGATTTGGAGAAGACGAGAATATATAACAAAAGTTTCGAAATTTTATGATAAAGAAATGAGAGGCAGGCCAAGAGAATTTATTCTCGTTAGTATTTTTCTATTGTGCAGGTGTGTAGTATTCATCTTCAAGACAAGCAAAAGTGTTATCAGAAACGAACACAAACCTCTCAGCATGCTGTAATTCTATGTATTGCTTTTGTGCTGAGAAAAAAGGAAGAAAAAAAAACCATACTTTAATGGTGTTATTGGAACTTGGAAGCATCATCAGTCTAGTGACCTAGCTAGCAGAAACCGTACTCTTTTCTTTTAGCTGGTTTCTCTTTTACTCCTTTATTACTGACTTCGACTTCGCATGAGAGTATCTTGCCTTGTGATTTGCAGTTCATAAGTTCAAATTCTAAAAATAGTACATTGCATATATATATATATATATATATATATCATTCTTAGATCTCGGTAGTTGTGTTGTAAACCTCTTGTATATAATGCGTTGGTCTCTTGAACTTCTTTCTTTTACTCGCATATCTTATTATTGCCTTATTGGTGTGTTTTAATTAGTTTTATTTATTTATTTTTATTCGAAAGGGCCTATAATTTGAATTTTCTAAGATTTTTTAAAAAACAAAAGCAATTATTTCTAATGAAATGAGACAATCTGATAATTAGCTATGGCTCGGTGAATTGTACAGTACACAGGTTCTTCAATTTCTTTTCTCCGTATATTAAACATGTTATTTGTACACCCAAAAACTGATACCCTGTGTACACCTTATAGAGAAACAAATATTATAAAGCAGATAAACAAATATTACAAAACAGAATTATCAAATACATAATAAGTAATATTAAATACATGTGTGTTTGTGCACGCACAAAACAGATAAATAAACATTATCAAACACTTAAACGAGTAATATTAAACATATGTGTGCTCATGTACGCATAAATATTTGGTGACAATGTTTATTTTTCTATTTTATAATGTTTATTTTGATATACACAAGGTATTAACTTTTAGAGTGTGCAAATAATATTTGTGTAATTAAAAGACCCAAACAAGCAAATGTATACAATGACAAATCACTAGAGTCACCGAACTCAACAACGCTCAATAAGAAGAAGCTAATGCTTCATTAAAGTTTCTTTAAAAAAAACCTCCTTAAAGATAAAATCCATAGTTTTTTAAAGAGGAAAAAAAATGAGGAAAGGAGGGAGGAGGCTAAAAAGAAATGACCGAGATGCTCGTTGACCAAATAAGTAAAACTTAGGTAGGATACCAATGAGGTCTATAGATAGGTAGAGCTCAAAAGTCGCATGGTCCAACTACTTTATAAAATTTTGGTTGGGATGTGTTATTTGAATCCTTAAAAATATGGACATTATTGTCACCCAACTTATAAAAGCATGGGATCTCCTCCATTTGTGGATATTGTGTCAAGGGTGTCCATACTTTTAAGGTTCAAATAACATATTTTATTTTGGTTTGAACTTGAGTAAATTAGTCTATTCGAGATAAGAAAAATGCTTCTCAATCGTATGAAAAGGTGTCAATCCTTATTTCCTACGAACTTTCTTCTGACAAAACATTTACTCAGATAATCTCGTTATAATATACTTAATAACAAGATCCTATATTATTCTAAACCCTAGACCTTATCTTGAATCACTTCGCAGCACCAAATCTAATAACTAACTAGCCTCCATGACATTGCAACATTGGCTCCAAACCTTTTGAGAAGGAGAACACATTTCACAAAGGGAACAAACCTTAAGCACTTGTTGCTATTAAAAATTTGAAAAAACATAAGCGATCGATCCTTTTCTCATTGTTGCAGATTAAAAGAAATGGGGACTTTAATTTGTCTGCTATGGGTAGGTCGATATATACTATATCTTAGGCTAACCCATCATTGGGAAGGAAACCTTTTTCTACTTCCTTTCACTTTTTGGCCTTATACCATGTTCACGCCATTTTATACTCATACTATATGGCAGCTGGGTTTTGTTTCAACCTACCCTGTGGGCTCATATTTTATGCACTCTAACAGGTGAGTGGTGTGGAAAAAATAAATTAATTTATCAGTACATGTATATACTAATATAACACAATGGCATATATGCTAATCTTCCGCACGCCCTTTCCCTTAAGTTAAATTAAAGGAAATTAATAACTAGCAACTAGGATCTGTAGGCCAACCTTGAAATAGTTAAACCTGGGTTTCTTTACAACAAGGCGTCAGATTCTTATAATACAGGTAGTAATATAATATATTAATGCTTGAAATCAATTTGCAATTGTAAATACCATGAAGTGAGTGACTATAACGTATACGGTTAGCTAGGTTGACATTTGGCGATATCTTCATTTGTTGTTTTTTGGCTGCGCAATTGCATGAGAAGCAAAACCAAGTTTGGCTGCTTAGAGCAAATCATGCTTTTTCGCCCAGGATGTGCTAGCTGTGTCAATGACTACTAGCTAGCTACTAGTTGTTTGTTATTTAACTTTTCATACTGACTCATCACTTGAGTATATTTTTGACATCAAAAACTCAGATATTATCCTTCTGTCGTTGTTGTTCTGCATTTTGGTGCGTGTTTTGATTTAATCATCAAAAAAAAAATGTAACTTTTATTCTTTTCTTTTTTTTCTTTCAAGTGTACAATGGAATAAGTACTCCCTTCTATTAAATTCTTTTATTTTTGACAATTTTTAAAGTTAAATTCATCACTTTTTTTCTCCTTTTAGTGAAACTAAAAGATATAAGATATGACTTCATGTAAGAGAAATTCTTGAATGGCTTTTTTAATTTGCTTTGTCCCATTAATTAGGTGTGACGTAACCCTTATGTCTCTTTAAATATATGATTCAGTACATAATCTACTAATAAATTAGAGCAAATAAAAAGGTTTACTTTGAGAGCAAACAAATTTTTTCTTAAACTTTGCTTGCGTGTTGAGTTATAAGGGGGAAAAGAAAGAAAGAGATGATTTTTTTTGAGATTTTAATTTAGGTGAATGGAGTTCTTCGAGAAAACAAACAACCGCCTCCCTCCCCCCCCAAAAAAAACCTTCATGCTCTATTTTCTAGTTCCTAAACTAAGGAGGTGTTGTACACTCTCAAACAATAGAAAGACAAGCACTAACACTCCGAATCTATTTCTTCCTCTCCCATTGATGTCTTTTCTTTCGTTTATAACTTCCAAACAAAGCCTTAAAGGGTTTACTATTACGTGATGAGTAAGCCTTAAAGGGCTATGTTAATTCACAAGATATAAAAATGCATCACATCGTTTTTAAAATTGATAAATGTCGGTCAAGTTAATTAATCTTTTAATATTGGTTAAATTCATCCTTTTTAAAGTCTAACTTAATCTATTTTTAGCAACTTAAGAAACTTACGAGTTTTCAAAGACCAATAATAAATTTAAAGTCTATTGCCAATTTCATGAACTAATTAGATGATTTACGCCTGCAAATGAATGACCACTAACAGGATTCGCTGACATATTATCTAATTAGCTCAGCCAATTCTTATTGGCGAACAGAAATATCTATTTAATAATTCTAGTAAATTAATCTTCGATGTATTATTATTTTTTAATACTCCAACCGTATAAGAAATTTCTTTTTGGGCTCCACTTGATATATTGAAAGTTCTAATGATACTCTAAAAAATATGTGTGATATTCAAGCTAGTCAGTCTTTTCCAAAAAGATAGAGATTCTCTGCAAAACTTTTTCTTTTCATATAGAATTAATCATCATCTGGTTCTTAAATTTAGTGCCCCGTTGTTCTCATGTAAATCCAAGATAATAATAATAATTAAGATCTCTACCCTCCAAAACAAAAGTATAGTTTTATATCAAATTTTTCTGTGTCAAAACCCAAGAAGAATAGTAGCATCTCTCTTTGGAATCATTCTCAGTTCTCTCACCACAAGGGAAAAACATATCTTTTGCTGCACTTAGGCGCAAAAGTTAGCCTTCATAATTTTTCAAGGGAACTGATAAGACGCACAATAGTTTTGTTTCTATTTTTATGCAAACATATGTTACAAAACTGAGTGCATATAAAGACAAAGTTAGCACAGCAGTCAACAGATGAAATACCTATAATGATGGTACAATTGAAGTCCCACGTTGAATATGTCCCCATCAAGAGCTTGACCGCATTAAGAGCACCAAAATTTTCATGTCTAATAAAGAGAGAAAATCATATCTGTGATATAATCCTTTGACAATTTTCAACTTAATCAGTGTGTCTAGCTAGTGACTTTTGACATGATTTCCGGTATTTAGTGGGTGGCGGTCCAGTATTGCATACACGAACAAACACATACATTACAAGTTACTAACATATATGCAGGTGTACAAAGTTACAAAGAGCTGACTTAATTTATTTGTAACTTGACAATTTGAATTATGGGAGTTTAAGCTTTTGAGAGGTCATTTTTCAAATAACTGGACATAAATTAACACTTGTGTTTCTGTTTCCAATTAAAAACAAAAATAAATAGGGACTTTATTCTATTAGTACGAGGTTGGCCATGGTTTGAATTATAATGCTTGTCCAGAGATGATCCACCTAAAGAAAAGAAAACGGATGAATAACAATGGCACTTTTGTCCGTAAAAGTACTAAATTGGGGTGCAACTTGTTATTCCTCAAATGATGAATTATCTTAATGTTATAAATCATCTCTCTTAAAAGTTCAAGCTATTAATTAGAAGCAAATGACACTAAATACTAAAAAAATAATCACTTGGAGTGGAAGAAATACTACATGAATAAATTTATATTGAGAGAGGTCCCTCACGCGAGGACCATTTGAGCTACAGAGAAGCATAAACAACACACAAGTCCACCTACTTTATGCTACAACTCAACTTAAAAGAAATGAGGACGGCTTAATCATCAAATTGTAGAACAAATTGGTTAAAGAGGTTCTGATACCTTATCATAAATCATATCTATATAAAAGGTTAATAACGTTTTGGCTCGAAAGAAAATGAATGCTCTATATATCTTAATATACGATCCCCCGCAAGTGTTGTTGACTAAGTTAAAGAGGCAATACTTGAGAGCATTAGGCGTATGACTAATCAATTTCTTTTTTAATTTCAATTATACTTTGTAGTAGATGGAGATGGAATTATTGAAGCTGGGGCCCAAGTATCTTCTGTTTGTTGGTGCCCAGGTTGAATATATAGAAGTAAAAGAAATGTTCAGACAGCATGGAGATTTTGAAGGTGGGTGCAAGAATAATTATTATGATCCAAAGGTTGAGGGGCTAAGAAAATAAAAAGTTAAAGAAGCACTGACAAGAAATGAAAATGACTAGAAGCAGAGAAAGTTGATGGCAACTCAAACTTGAAAGCGAAACTCAGGCTATGCAGGTTGGTTGATAGACTTTTCCTGTTTCATATGTTTGAAACAAAAGTTGTGTAACGCATTTGAGGATAATGTTGTTATTCATGGGATTTTGGAAATAAAGTATGATGGCAACTACAATTGATATGGTTAGGATTTAGTAGTGATGATGAGTTGGATTAGGTCCAAATATGACCTCATTCATGACATTAGTTTTAAGTGCATTCTCATGTAAACTTAAATTTTTCAAAAAGATAATTTTTAACACGGCATCAAATTTTTTACGACCATGTAGTTTAGACTTCAAAATTTTGTCACTCTAATTCTTCCAAACAAAATAAGTCAAATTTTAGTAAAGGAAAGTTAATGTCTATTTTGTCACCCTAATAATTTTATTTTATTTTTTATTGAAAGAAACTCAAACCAACGGATTTGACAAAAATAAGCAAATCCTCCCTGCAATGCGAAAAAGATATGCATAATGAAAAAGGAAATGCCGCGACACTGTTATTGATAAATGGCTAACTAACAAACTGCCACCTGGATGTAAAAGAGCATCAAGGGATACACGTCGAGTCCATGAGCACCCGAAGAAGAGACTGAGATATCATAGCACAAAAATCGCATGAAACCATCCAATATGAATAAGTGCATAACCCAGCAAGAGAATAAGCCCTTGTATCTTTACCAATTTTGAAGAGGACACAGTCCTATCCTTTGGCCCAACCACCCAATTTAACTAGGTATTTTTGGTTAAAAAAATCTCTCAATCCGATTTAAAATATTCAAAAATCATTTGATTTCAAACTCTCAATCCAATTTAAAATCTTTTTAAAAAAAATTCAATATCATGGAGACCGATATATGACATGAGAAAACCAAAGTTTTCACATTCTTGCAGGAATGAGGTGAGTCTACACACAATTGCCGAAACACTGAGCAGCAGAAACTCGTTCTAGAACTCAGAGTGAGTAGCAAAGGTAGTAGGGGAGCGCCTCATGGTCCAATGAACCTATAAGCGTGAGATGGAGCGGTGCGTATTATGGTAAAGTTCAAATCCACATTGTTTAACCCAATACTAAAGTATTTCATAGTAAACAAAGTTTACTTACAAAGCCTTTTATTAAACCAATTCGATGTAATGTGAGACTTTGATTTTATCACAACTCATAGACTAAGTTTGAAACACTCCTAAGACCCAATTTTTTTTTCTAACAAGAAGTCTCATTGGAAGTTTCAAGACGAGTGGCTGAAGCCTCATGCTTAGGTGCCTCAGCACTATTTCCTTCTCTGGGCATAATTTTGTCCCTGAAAACTTGCAAATTGTGATCTGTTCGGTAGATTTCCAATACGATATAGGAGTCAGCAATAAATCAGGAAACATCACGGAAAGAGTGAAAAAGAAAGAAATGAAATGAATTGCAAGTTTGCAACCATAACAAAGAACCATGGAAAGACGAGGGAAAAAAAGAATGCATAGCTGGATAAATCAATTTTTATCAAATGGTGTGGTAAAGCATGTTTGATGTTGGATAGAGAGATGGAAAGGAAATTTGAAGAATAAGAACAAACGCATTCAATGCAATTTAAGAATTCACCTCAATTATACTAAGCCAAAATAAGCCCTCTATTGAGAGATGCAAGAAAATATATACACTCAAACATGACTTGCTTCAACCATCACCAAATGCACTTATTTACGTGCAAGTGCAACCCCTCTTTACTTAAAACATTTATTCTAGTCATTTATCTAGACATTTATTCTAGTAAAGACTACACACCTTTTAAACGTTAGAAATCACAAGACTACAATTTCCTAGCATTAGAAACAACACAATTATTTCCCTTAAAGACAAAAATAACATGCTCCTTCTGTGTAATATTAGATGGTACTTTTTATCTAAAATTTTGTTCAACATTAGTTGTCACTTGATGACGAAATATTAATTGTTGTTCTTCTAATTTTATCCCTACAATAACTCATCATATGCTTTAATTGAATAAAGAGAATGGTGAGAGAAACAAAATATTCAAAGATAATTTAATTTAAACACTTAATATGGTGTCTAAGTATATGCAAATTAATTGGTTTCTTAATATATATGCATGTATCAAAAGTAACATCTAATATTGGACCGAAGGTATAAAACTCAACTTACAAAAATAGTCAAATTAAGCACATGACAAATATAACAATATCACTAGCTCTTAGAAGTCTCCATCAATGTTAAACCCTCTAATTTAACTAAAATATGACGACATGCTCTTAAAACACAGTCACTGACTCATTATCTTAGCTCTGTTTTCCTTGAGTTTTATCCTAATATACACCTTTCATTGATGCTATCTAATATCTGAAAAAGGACCGACCACATTGAAGCGAACCTGTTAGACTTTGTAAGGACTGCCTTCAATTGCATGGACCCGTACATGCTGTTAGAGTTGGAACATGGTTTGCGAAGGCGAGAAGTGAGCTTGACGATTACTCATTTAGCCACATGGAAACTTGTGCTATTTCACCACTTTCTTTTCTTTCTTTCTTTAATTTTTTTTCTCCTCAACTCTCTTCTTCCTTATGGCAAACTTCCCTACCTTATTCAGACTCTTCATTACAGCCACTACTGTATCCATTTTTCTCCACCCATATGCTACATGTCACAAAGAGGTTCGTCCCTTTTCTACGAAACTCTATCCAGTATTAGTCTAACTAATTAGTAAATGACACATACGCAGACATTAAAACACAACAAAGTACAGACAGAGACAATTGTGTAACTGTGTATATATACTAAACATTATTCATAGTAATATATACAGAATAATAGTAAATACTAGGACATCTAGTAATTTATATCACTCACTTTGTATCCTTACTTTTTCCAAGTGTTGACATTGAAACTCCTATCTGATCATCACTTAGCCTAATTCAGCTTAGACAGCAAAAATAGGCAGCTAGAAGATAGAAAGACGGAAGCACAGAAGCATAGCAAATCCACAGGAGTGTGAATAGCAGCCTTTTTACTTTTGTCAAACAAGCCAATCAGAAGCAGCATCACTATGACGTGGCCAAGCTTGGTTTTCAGTTCATTGACGGTTTTTATCTCCAGCCATTGCGGTCGCTCCTGAAAAGGAAAAACAATAGTGCAGAGTAACTGACTTAAAAACACAGCTTGTTTAGAAAAAAGATGACCCTGTCTAACAAGGCCTAATGAGGCTTCAATTTCTGGTCCATCTGACATTATAGAAGATGAATTTCCATTATTTTGGAAAGCTGGAACTGAAGTACCAATTTTCTGTAGCTATGGAATCTTAAATTAAACTACAGCAGTAATATTAAAAGCTTATTCTCAGAAAATCGCACATCCTAGTACTACTCTTCTCCAAACATGCTTAATTACGAATCTTTGATTGGATCTGGTGCACTAGTGCTTGTATGATCGCACATGTACCCATTTATGTACTAATTTTTTTAATTTTCCATAAAATGATTTTACAAGCAGCACATCGCTATGTACATTCAGTCAATTCACCCTTTTTTCTTGTTTCTATTAAATGGTTTAAATGCATAGGAATACCGAATAGGCGAATACAAATATAAAATCCTACTGACTAAGATAAGGTTGACCAAGGAGGAGAATGTCCCAAAGCTAACCTTTAGAGTGAATAAACCAAAGAGACTTGATCTGTCAGAAGGATTTTGACCTGGCAGAGAACTTGCAGCACCAAGATTACTCACAAAGAGCTCGTAGAGGCCCATCCCAAAGACCAGCATCACAGTTCCTAAAAGATAGACATCTAGATGAACCAATAAAGTAGAAGTTAGAAAAAAGGAGAAGCACAAGAGAAAAGATAAGAAATCCTCTTAGAACAACCAAAACGCAAAAACAAAAGAAAGAATAAAAGAAAATATGCTCAAAGGGATCTCCAGTCCCTCCTTAAATGGCCAAATGCTTTAGATATACATCTCAAACAACCGATGAGCAATAAACCCATAAGTAATTCAAAAATTACAACTCTATCACAAAAAGCATCTTCGAAGAAGTTGACAGATATAAATAATTTGTTTTGTTTAATTTTGTTTAACATTAAGCCAAAATGTCCTTCAGGGGAAGAATAATGAATCATATGGTTACAATATAGGAAGAAGCCAATTGCACAAACTTAATAGGAGTTAAAACTTTAGAGAACTCACCAATAGCCTCTATCAGCACAACAATTAGATTACTGCGGTTTACAAGGTATGCTGAAAAAGAAGCTGCAACATATGCACATCCCTGCATGTTAAGGGGCCAATTAAACAAAATACATTAAAATGAAATTCATAAGCTGTAGCATATTGTAATGTTACTTAATTAGTTGAATTGATTCAATTAACTCAATCAATTTGGGCAAATTAAATTCTCTTTTGGAGCACATGGTCATTTAAATTTACAAATTCCAAATGCATAAACTGTCCTTTATTCTTCCCAAACTTCAATGCTCCCTTCCTCTTCCTTCACATAAGCCTTTATCTCCTTGCAAAAGTCTGATATGTACAAGAAGCACACATAATGGAACAGAATTTTTAGGAAATCGTCGATATCTCCACCCTCCAAGACTCCTAAGAACTAAAAATAAAATCTATGTATGATGAGGGATGATTAAACCAATTTGATCTTGCCATTTATCAGAAGAACTTGTATGTAGAATCTAGAATTCACATCGAAATAAGAATACTAAATTTGGTTTACTTTGTGGACCCCCACATTAACCATCTTCTGCCTCAAGAGCTTGTACCGAACCCTCCATTTTCCGAGGCTCTTCCTTCGAATATGTTCCATCATCCACAAAAGTTCACTAAGGTGAGGTGTACACAAGAAGATTTGGGTAGTCTTCTCTAAATGTTACTTTAACATCATCTATGATATGACTTAAACCTATATACCGTTAAAGGCGTTCAAACTT
Organism: Nissolia schottii; assembly: GCA_003254905.1. Lineage (NCBI taxonomy): Eukaryota > Viridiplantae > Streptophyta > Magnoliopsida > Fabales > Fabaceae > Nissolia > Nissolia schottii. Next base: position 143,922 of record QANU01054017.1, read on the forward strand.
TGGGAACTTTGATCAGACACAATTGACAAATCATACCTTGATGAAACATAGAACCGATCCAATCAAAGACCCAAAAACCCCCAGAATAGCAAAAAACCGGCATCTATAAATAGCCTACAAAATCCACAAACCAAAACACAAAACAATAAGACAAAAAAGTACCCAAATATAAAACTATTGGTAGGAAGAAAAAACTAAAATAACCAAACCCCATTGATTCCACAAGCTTGCATAAAAAAAACAAGGTACCTACAACTCTTCATACCTTCTCAATGCCCGCCTCTAAGCCATCCACCTCCTCCTCCCGGGACGAATTCTGAGACACGGCAGAATCAAAACAAGGATTGGAAGCGACACGCGGCGAGGAAGGATTGGCAGTGGGTGAAGAAGAAACAGCGGATCCTGAGTTGCTGCAACTGCAAGCATAGTTGGGAAGGAATCTAAGGCCTTGAGAGCCCAAGAAAGAGACCCTTTTCCCGTTGGAGCTCAAGATTGAATTTTGGCCGCTGAGTGATGACACCGTTGTGGGCGATCCTGTTCTGAAGGGTCTACGCACCAATGTCTGCCACAGTTTCATTGTAGATGGAGAGGAAGAAGATTTGGTGAGATGGTGATGGTAATGGTAATGGTAAACCAACGAGTGTGCCAACCGTTCATGCATATCATCATGTGGTAGAAAAGATTGAGCTTCAGCCACAAAAACACCGAATTTGACATATACACTGAATCTGCCACTAGGTTACTTGCTAGGAGACAGGTGTGAGTGTGTGAGAGTGTGACTTTCACGGAGCGTATCAGCTCCATCTGGAACACCAACAAAATATCTTCTTCGACTCCACATGTCGTTGCCAAAGTCTTGTTGGAAATTATAGTAACGCTGGAATTTATGCCAATGTCTGCCTCATTCGCCCTAACCTACTGTCTCTCAAAAAGAATAATGGTCCATTACAAATTTTTATGAAATTATATTTATTAATTTTATTATTTAATTTTTTTAAATAAATTATAATTTAAAGAGTTTTTAGAACTTTTTTACACTTACATTCTCATCTCATCTAAATAATGTGAGAAAGTATTGTTGGCATTTTTCTATTTATTTTTTGTTGGTCAAATATCATATATTCTGTTTATGATCTTATTATCACATACTAAGCAAGAGAATTGGTGATATACATAACAAAGTTGAGTAAACTTTTTTGGGATATGGACTTTAGTTTCTTAATGATACAATCAATGAATGAAAATTTGATTTTCCTCTCACAAAATATATTCACATTACTCAAACTTATCTTAAAAGTATTCGATATATTAAAAGTTTAAAAACCAATGAAAAATCACTCCATTTAGTAAGTTGGGGGGTTGGTAGGTTGATTTCGTATAAATAAGACCAATGGAATCAAATAATAAAAAAAAATATATTAAGTTAGAGTAATATATTTATATTAAAATTTACTATTGCCGCTTTCAGTCTCAGAATTGTCTGATATTTTTTTATTAAACAAGATTCTGATGGCATAAATTTTCAAGAAAGCAATATGAAAACATTTTTGTCATTGAATGTCAAAATTTCAATTTATTTCAGACCTCGTAATTTACCTTTTAGCCCACAATTAACTTGGGCCAAACCATGTCGACCCGAATGAAGGAAGTCCATTTCTCGTCATCAACATTTAATTGGTCCTCATTACATGAAAATGTTGTTGACTCATTTGGGCAAATAACTTATGTAAAATGATCTTACAAAAATAGATCTTTGTTATAAAATATACTATTAGGTGGGTGTTATTAATTAGTGAGATCTTTTGATATTTGATATGCTTATATATTTCTTACTCTTAACCTATAAATAGTGTTTTGCATGCTGTAAGACAGACCTTTAAAACTAAGAATAATATTTATTCTTTTATTCTTTCCCTCTGTCTCCTCTATTATTTTTCTCTATTATTCTTCTAATTAGTTTTATAGTATGTTATCAGCACAAGTTTGCTCTTTAGGTGGGAAAAAAGTTCAAATAATCAATATTTCCATGAAATTTCATCAAAATAATGTATTCTTTGATATGTCAATTATCAAAGAATCATAACGATATTATAACCTTATGTGTATACATATTTTTTATGGTATTAGTTGATCTTCTTTATTGCTATTATATTTTTATTTATGTTTTTGTAGATAATTTGGCTTGACTTCGTTAATGCATACTTATTTTGTATATATTATTCTATTATTGTTCTTTCAATACCATTCTCATAAGTAAATGGTCGATAATGTTACTTATGAGGGAAAAAATTGTTTCTCAAAGTGAATGGTAATGGTATCAATGAGAAAAAATTGAATCATTCTTTAGAACGAATGATAATGATATCTACAAAAAAAATATAATTATTCCCTGAAATGAATAGTAATGATACATATAAGAAAACAAAATCATTCTCAAAAGTAAGTGATAATCGTATGAGAAAATAAATACACTCCTAGAAGTGAATGATTACTTAATAATGAGAAAATGAAGTAATCCTCATAAGGGATGTTAATTGTATCTATAGTTATTTCCATAGTTGAATGACAATCATACTCATTCCAAAAAGTAAATGGTAATTAATTATACTCATTCCCATAAGAAATCATATACATTCTCATCATATACTCGTTTCTCTTTTTATACTTTGACAGAATTCAGATGTTATTTATTTACATATGGAAGCACGACTTTGTCATGGAGATCAACAAAGCAGAATTTAGCTGCTACTTCTTCAAATCATGCAGAAATTATTGTAATACATGAAGCAAGTTTTTGGATAAGATCAATTAATTAACATGTTCAAATATCATGAAGAATGTTGAAACAAGGTCTTATCCGTGTTACTGTGGCTTCAGGTTTCAGATGTTTATTGTTGTTTCACTTCTCCTTTCTTGATAGCCAAAAGTCAAAGGAGATAAAGGTTGTGGCCGTTGTTACAGAAATTGCAGCAATGTGTGTTTGAGTTTATTATGGTGGCAATTTTTACTTTATTTTATTAGATGAATGCCCATAATTATTCCAAGAGGGGAAAAATGTTGTACTTTCCCCCCTTGTACTATGAGGATGTTGTACTCTTCATTTTTTTTTTCAATGGGTTTTTCTTAGTTTTTAATGAGGCATATACCTAATGGCCATCCAAGGGGGTGTCATTAATTAGTAAGTTCTTTTGAAATTTGATATATTTTTATATTCATCACCCTTAACTTATAAATAGTGCTATGGGGGTTCAACATAAGATACATTTTTGAGACTAAAAATAACATCTCTCACTCTATTTTTTCTTCCTATCTCATCTGTTACTTTTTCCTATCGCTCTTCTAATTAGTTTTATAAAAATCTTCCACAAAGAAAAATTATAAATAAGTTATTCTTTTTGGATATTCACTAACAAAATCATTTTAAAAAATAACATTACCAAAAAGGATATAATATAACTTTAAAATTATAACTTTAAAATAAAGAGGCAGGTGCGAGAGACAACGTGTTTCAAAATTTAAAAAGTAAATATCTAATTTCAATTTCAAAACTTGAAAAGTACACTTTCCCTTGAACAAACTTAGTTTTGGAATCCTCAAATATAAGTTTGAGGAGTTGACAAATTGCCCAGGCTAGAAAAAACCAAATTAAAAAAAAAAAAAAAAAAACAGAGAAGAAGAAAAAAAGCACTAAGCCGTTTGATTACTACAATTGAAAGTATTAGCAAACGATAATGAATTACATGTTAATTGATTGCTGATTTTTACCTAAAACAATTATGAAAACCCCCAAAATATAACAAGTAATAACAGTTATTGATTATGAAAATATATATATATATCAGCACAATGAGTCCAGGATTCAGCAGGCGAAAATGTCTCATTTCACATTTTTAGAAAGAAAGTGAAAAAGTATCGATTGGATGACACTTATAAGTTGCCATCCAACTAGGAAATGCATTCGTGATTAAAGCTTTCAAAGTCCAAAGCCGAGAGTTGGTATTTGTGAATGCAAGTTTGGTATTTTGGGTTTTCATGTGATGAAAAGTAGCAGGCCAAAACCAAGATACCTAGTTGGAGAGAGGCATATTATATGATACAAAATCAGCACAAGAACAAGAAGCAAGATGCTTTAAAGCTAGGAAAAGAAAAGAAGATACCAAAACCTTCCCACCAATCATAGTCAAAGAACCTCGCTCTCCTCTCCCTACAAACAAACAACCAAGGCAATAAAACAGAGAGAGAGACCCCACACACATGGCTTGATCCTTGTCCATCAATGCATCAGCAGCAGCAGCAGCAGCACCCAGAAGGCCACGATGAGGCTCATGGTCGCCCCCACCACCACCAGCACCAGCACCAGCACCACCGCCCAAGGCGAAGACTAGTCCTGGGCCACCAACGCGGGCGGACCCACCCGTTAATCTGGCTGCTAGCCATCCTCTGCACCATCATAGCAGTCGCGGTGATAGTGGCAGGCATCGTGGTATTCGTGGCTTACATGATCATACACCCGCGGGTCCCAATCATAAGCATCACCAATGCCCACCTCGACCTTTTCCGAAACGATTACGCGGGGCTCCTCCAAACTCAGATTCAAATCCTGGTGATGGCGCAGAACGGTAATGCCAAGGCCCACGCCACCTTCTCTGACGTCAGGTTCAATCTCAGCTTCCAAGGCCAAGTCATAGCCTCGCTAGTTGCGGCGCCTTTCGATGTAGCCAAGAACAGCTCCCTCTACCTTCCCTATTTTGTTCAGTCCGCCTCGGTGCCCTTGACTCCGCTTCAGATGGAGGCCGTTAGTGATTCTTGGAAGCTGAACTTGGCCACCTTCGAGTTGAAGGGTGATGCCAGGTCCCAGTGGAGGGTGGGGCCCTTGGGCTCGGTTAAGTTCTGGTGCGATCTGGATTGTAAGCTCAAGTTTCACCCCTTGAATGGCAGTTACATTCCATCCAAATGCACTTCTAAGTCAAGATGATTCTTCTTCATATTTTCCTTTTCTTTTCTTTTGGTTCACTTAGATTGATTTTATTTATTTATTTATGGTAATAAAACTCAGATCTCTACTTTCTTAGAGGACTCGTCTTTGCTACTTTTGCGGGAGATATATTAACCCTGCTTCATAGCCCTGCATCCTCAATGTATTATTATAAAGAAGCTCTTCTTAGGAAGCTTATGGCTTTGACTATAGCAACAAAAATATTCTTCATTGCTTGCATGTCAATCAGTACTTGAGCAAAGTAAACCACCAAGTTTAATCAATTTGTTTTTGTTTCATTTAGTCATTACCAATTGACAGAGCAACATTTGATTTCTTTGTTAGACAAACGGTGGGAAAAAGTAGATATTGAAATTGCTGAAAGGTTACGCGTTAAAAGGCCATTTCCTCTAGAGCTAAGCAAGCACATAAAGGAGGGAAGATGTTATGAAATGGAGATTAGAACCATCAAGGATAGAGATTGAACCATGTGGAAGAGACTAGGAAAAATAAAATGGCCATTCAGTACCTACTAGAGGATTCAAAAGGGTGGGTGGGTGGGTCAAAGATTAGTCTTTCACTTCTTTTGGCACCTTTATAATGCCTCTTTTTCTCTCGAGCCTTGTACGTATTCGGCGTTTTGGCTTGGCACACTTTGCCTTTGTTGTTAAGTTTTATGTGCGCAAGGCTAGGGTGACACAAGCCTATTTTTTGTCCTACAATATGTGCATAAAACGTCCTGGTTCGTTGAATATACTTATGCGTTGTCTTAAGCTAATCTTATCTCCAAATTGCTTGAATCACTTCTTTAGGCAATTTCTTCAGCCCCTAATGTAGTAATGTGTTGTCTGATAGATTATAATTTTTCTACTTTAATAATATTTATAATAAGAATATAGTATCAATTATTTATTCTAGTATAAAAATAAAAATAAAAATAAAAATTACTAATTTATATTAAGACAATCTCACACTAAGTTGTGAAAAGCGATNCGAACTCGAGATTTACAGAGAGGGGAAAACCCTAATGCAAATTGAGTTAAAGTTATCGTGAGAAACTCAAATGAAGACGACTCTTCTAACTAAGATTCAAATCATGATTTGTCATGTTGTTGTGAATTAACTCTTATTGCTAGATCAAACCATAATTAACTTTCTTAAAAGATTTTTTGGGAGGAAAAAAAAGGTAAATGTGAGCTTACACGGAGATGAAAACTCACATCAAAATGAGAAATAACAAATGAGTTTTTTTTTTGGTCGAAGAATAGCATATGAGCTTATGTGGATCAAATCAAAACACACTTTGGTGTGGGGATGTGACCTCATTAAAACTTCTAAGGAAAGAGAAAAAGACAAACACCTTCAAGAAAGAAAGCCCCAAGGGAAAACATAAAATAAAATACCAAAACCTTTACGAACTAAAAGAAGCATGACCCACAAGAATCAAAACACAAAGCAAAGTGAATTATCTCCTAAACGGGCTAGAAAATGGACAGTAATTCTGTAGCCCACAGAAGGGGGCAGTATAGCCCAATAAAAAAATGGAGCTTGATCTTACATGAAACAAAATGGAATCATTGGACTATGGATTACGGGAGGAAGAGAAGAACATTACAGAAACCAGGCCCACTCTATAAACTGCTAAGTGAATTCAGGCCACATTCTTCTGAGCCTTCCCTCCTTTTCTACGAAACAAAAGCACTTTTCTAATTTTACACAAATAATAAAGAGGCCTTGAGGGACACTCATGAGTCCTGAGGGCCCCCCAACGAGACACGTGAGCTCGCAAGCTAAGGAATGACGTCGCCTTTCTCAAGTTAATCTCAATCTTTTATGTAACATATTGAGAAATTCTGTGACGAAAACGATAAGATGAGAATCGTTTTAGATAACATATCTGCTTACATAGCTTTCACTTTTGTTTCCGTGGGGGAGCAGCGATAAGGATATCTTTGTGGGTCTCTCACTTTCTCTATAATTAAGTTAAGAAAATAAGATATTTTAAAATAATTATAATTAAAATTATTAAAAAATTAATATGAGATCATTTTTTAAATTAAAAATTAAGAATAGACAAAAGTCCAAAATATACTTGAGACCAAGTTAACTATCACCCAACATATATTTATATCTTTAGCAAAAGTTCTTTTATAGTTTTATAGAGAATTATTTCATGTTGCAAATAACACGTGAAAAATTATTTTCCTTCCCTCTACATTGCTTTTCATTTTTTTTCAAGATTAGGGATTATGCTACACATAACATAACATGTGAACAACAACTAATATTGACATTGATTCATATGTCATGTGAAGCACAAAATCATTTCTTATATATAGTATAAAAGAAGAAAAGTACTTACGAGTTCTATATTTTAACATAACTTATTCCCTTAATTTATAAGAACACAAAATCTAAAATCAAAATTAATGAAATAAATTTAAATTTTAAGAAGTTCATAAAATAAAATAATGAATACTCTAATTGATCTTTAAACATTTTATTGATATCCACGTCTATCTCTCTTTAAGAAAAAAAAATAAAAAAACCAATCGACACATTAACCATTGTTAGTCTTTGAACCTAACGTTTAACGTATTCAAAAATTAATTGAGGATTTTATTTTTTTCTGAAGAGCAACTATGACATTCGAAAAAAAAGAAAAAGATCTGATGAAGTGCAGTTATAAAATGGATAAGCGCACGAGAATGACACTACCTTGAGGCTGTACGTGGCACGTTGAAAACGCTTCCATTGGCACGTAATCAGCATGCAGTCCCTTCAAAACTCACTCACTCTCACACTCTTCTTCCTTCAGGCACAACTACTTCCAGTTCCATTTACTTTTGCAGAGACCCTTTCCTCCCTTTGTCTTTCTCTTCTCTCTCAGCTTTTTCCCCATCTTCTGCTCTGCTCTATTCCCTCTGTAAGTCCTAATCTACCTTTGTTGGTAGCCATTGGCAATGGGTTCTTCCTTGCCACCCCTTTTACTTCAATTATCAATCAATTATGGTTTTTATGAAGTTCTTCTGGGTTTTGTCTTTGATCAGCTCTGAATTTCACACCAAAGATTTCATTTTCAGTTCAGACCCTTTTTTTGTTATGATTGTCTATTTTTTTTTTTCCATTTCAGTGGAAGTGCATTTGCGGATGATTAATTTTATTATATTACTTTTGCATATTTTGTTTTTAATCATTGTTTGTGGAGATGTGCTATTTGTGCAGCTTGTTTGGTGCATACCATTTGGTTGAAGCGTAATGCCGATAGATCATATAATCCCTGTTTTAAAATAGTTTTTGATAATATTTTCAGTAATTGTTCTTAGTGAATAAGTATGAAATAGAATTTATTAATAAAGAGTATTTTAAGAAAAGAAATAATTAATGATGTTTAAATTTAGTAGGTAAACAATTATTTTAAAATAAAAGGTGTATAACTATTTTGACAAGGAAGGGTAGTAGATGTCACCAAAGTGAAAATTTCTCTCTAGAATCAATTATGGTTTTTTTGACCTGAAAACTAAACCTGCATTAAGGAAGGCGGAGAAGTATGTCTGTTGCCCCTTGTAGAACTGGGTTAACAGTTACATAATTTGAGGGGTTTTATCATATGTTCTGCTTCATCTCTCACTGTCCTGAATATAGACTAATATTAGATTTATTGAATGTTGTTCTGGACTTCTAGTGTGCTCTTGATTTCAATTTTTCATGTTGTGGATGCTATGATTTTGCTTTCAATACATATCTGAATATGGAAATGGGTTCATTCTTTTTGCTAATTCGGTATCAAAAAGCACACACAAAACAAAATGTGGTCTCTATGGTACACCTTGCCCAATTGGCAGTATAATTGTTCACTGTACTCTATCCAGATTCCCGATTCCAGATTCATCCCTCTTTGAACAATTCTGCCAATTGTGCTGCAGGGTTATCAAATATCAATCAAAGGGTTTTTGAGGGAAAATATATTTGCCCACATTGGCAACACTACTAGGCAAAAGTTAGTTCTTCCTATTAGTAATAAAAATTAAATTGGACATGAGTTGCTAAAAATAGAGATGAATGTTTTTAATTGTCTTTGGATTTTCAGTGTATGCCTTTTGAGTTTTGAGTGATAAAACCAGGAAATGGATTTCCTATTTCTGTTATGAAGTGTTATAGTTGGTAGTTGAGCCTTGCGTCCAATTGTTCAAATTATATTTAGTCCAGTCATTTAGCTGCAAGCTTTACACTTGTTTATTTTCGGCATTTTCACTTTAGTTTAGTATTCAAATTTTTCTCATGTGGATTTATTGATGTTGCAGGATGCCGTGATCAACTATATCGGCGAAAACTTTTGGACATGTAATATTTAAGGAAGGAAGAACACTCAATTTTAGTGATTAATGGCATTGATTTCTGAGCTATTGGCTAACATAGTAGTCTTGTTAACAAGGCCTTTCTCTCTGCTTAAACTGACATGCTTGTTTGGCATCAGAACTGCAATACTTTTCATTTATACTTGGATGGAGTTGGTCAAGACCACAATCACCTTCAACGTAAATATAGTATTAGGAATTATATCATGGACGTTCGGGCTTTTCTCCTTACCTCTCAGAGTTTTGAACGCCTTTGAAAGGGAGAGGCAGGTTAGTTTCTATTCTCTAGTTGTATTTGTTTTAATTTATGACATGATGACTGGTTTGCAATTATCAATTACAGGTTGTGGTATTTGCATGATTCAATTTATTTTGCCCCCGCATTTTAGAGCTTGAGCTTAATGGATAGGGTTTTGATTATCTCGAAGAAACTTTAGCAGCACTATATATAACTAAAAAGATCAGATTACGTTAACTTCCTTATCAATTAAGTTAGAAATAGTAAGGCGGCTTTAGGTTTCGAAAGATATAGAACAAAAAAAAAACATGGGGTTAGGGGTGGAACACTATTGGTAATCATACCTTTGATATGCTAAATACACAAAAATATCTGTTTCATTAGGTTGCCAATGGTTGGTTGAAACTACGGTATGCATATGTCCTTTGCCTAATGCAATTGCATTTATCTTGACGAGTGTCTTATCCCTATGGAGCTGGGAGTGGATCCTCTCAAGTGGAAATTGCTTGTCATGTGCACACTTTCACTATTGATTTTATTTATCTTTTTAATTTTTTATCTTTATAAGGTACTTAATCAATGGTGGAGATGTGCACCTGACAAAATCGTGTGTAAATTTCACATGGGCAAATCTATTCCCGTCTTACCCATATCCCCATATTCCCTACACCCGCTCAATTTTAACCCATCTATCAGCCTTAATCCTAATCATTGAGATTTAAGAAAAGGATTGTGTCTTTTTTTATTTTTTGATGGATATCCTTTCTGTATCCTTTTGACCTTCCCCATTCATTCTTCCCGCGCGCACGTAGTTTATGTTTATGTTACATTTATGTTATTAGATCCAATGGTGGTTATGTTTTTGTTGTGATGCAGCTGGAACAAAAGCTGCAGCAGATGCAGAATGAGCTGGAGTATTTAGTGTGGGATCATAAGGAACTTCATGAGCATTTCCAGATGGCTGTCAAAGAACGCAAAATGTTGGAGTTACTGGTAGCCGAGCTTGAAGAGGAGCATGGTATGGCCATTGCAAAGATTAAAAAATTAGAGGGAAAGGTAACATTTGAGATTTATCTACTTACATGTCTATTAAACTGTTAGGATGACCTGAAGTTTGACATTTGTCACCATCTTCATGTCATGCCGAGCATTGTTGAGCCTCGGTGGCTTGGTAGTCCCTTGGAGGTGTTCCTTTTACCTTCGTTTTCATTGGTTGAATGAAATTTGGAATTATTGAAGAAAAAAAATATCTGTTGCATGCCTTTTACTGTTGAGCTTGTGATATTTCTATGCAGGCATAACGGCAACTTGTTGAATTCTTAATAAAATTAAGTGCTTAAGAACGTATTCTTTTTTGGAGTTCTATTCAAAAAACATTGCATTTTGTATTCAAAGTTCTGATATATTAACAGAGTAACAGACATAGAGGATCCTGTTGCTAATTTTATATCCCATTCTGTAATTTGTTATTTCTAGATAATTATGATTCAAGTATTAACTATAAAAATCTGAGAGCATTTCAAAAGAGCCTTCAACAAATTATTAAGTGTACCTAGATGTATGGACTTAACTTCTGGTGTACACTAAACAACGAGCACTACTTTAATATCTGCAATAGCTAGAAATTAAAATCAGTATTATTCTTATGTAAGTATTTGTTGAGCTTAGTGGGTTAACGGGGAAAAAATCCAAAGTCAGTATAGGCCTATCCGGCCCTTAGCGGAAGTGATATAATTTTGTTAACCAGAAAACATCACTGGTGGCATCAGTTACATGCCATTGGACTAAAAAGTTTTTCTTGAAAGATGTAAGGGACGAGTTTACGAAAGAATTTTTAAAATCGAGATTTAGTATTCCCTTCCTTTCATAATAAGTGTCCGTATTTTACTAAGTTCATCTTTGACTTGTTGACAGTTGCAAGATCAGATTCACGAAAATCGCCGGGTGAGAGAAATCCAAGGGAAGGGATACTGGAGCTCCAAGGATCAAAACATTGATGACAGCAGCTATAGCATTCCCCATTCTGTGTTGCAGTGGAAAATTTCCCTCCAAGATCTCCTGCTGCGCAAGGACATTTGGGAAGACGAGAGCAAGACTAGAAGTGAGTTGCTTAAGCTATTGAAAACCGGAGCGATCTCAAGAGATGTAGGAGTGACTCAAGTACTTGATCATCCCCGAGACATGGCTCTTTCACAGTCACTTTTCAGCGCGGTCATGTCGCTTGTAGTCGGGGCGACCGTGTGGCAAGCGGAAGACACTTGCATGCCTCTTGTTGTAGCTCTCTTTGCCGTCGTGGGCATATCCTTGAAGAGCGTCGTGCAGTTCTTCTCCTCAATTAAGAACAAACCAGCATCGGATGCAGTTGCTCTTCTAAGCTTCAATTGGTTCATCCTTGGCACTCTAACCTACCCCACCCTGCCCATTGCCGCGCGCATGCTGGCTCCACTACTGTTAAGGCTTGCGGACCAAATCATTAGCCTGTTTGGTCTCCTTTCCTTAGCTTGACATTGCTTCTATTTCTTCCCGGTTGTGTTTGTGTATCATAATCTGAATTATGAGTCTCTTCCTTGTGTCGCATGCATGCGTCTTACGGCCTGTACAATATGGGGAATCTCTCTAATTTTGTTGTTTTGTGTTGATATATATATATATATATATATATATATATATATATATTTCTCAATTGCCAGCACCCAAACATGCAAGGGCAATCGGAATCATATATCAGTTTTTACCTTTTCAGCAACAGCCCAGTTACTTTGTTAACTCTGGCTATCACATGGATTATTCAATTTGGTCATGCATCAATTTATGGTTTTCAAAGGGAAGTAACGCCAAAATATTGTCGGAATTGTTTACCGAAATGATAGTGGTTAGGATTTAGTTTATTCATTATAAAATTTCCTACTCTCCAACATTTTTTTCTTTATATCAATTGAACCTTACTAAATATGTCAACATCCCTGAGTTGGAATTTGCTTGTACTTTCTTAAGAGAAAGTTCAGGGCCTCTATCCAAATTTTTGCTAGATAGGTTTTCAGCCACCTATATCATTGTTAATCAATTGAGGAAGGGCTCCATTCTATATATTTTTGTTTTGTATGTTTAGACATTTCCATTAGGTGATGACCCATTGCCACCTGTTAGGTTGGGATTTTGACTATTGGGGTCCTATTGGGGTTTCATTTGGTGTAGGGGGGGTCCCATTCAGGGATAGTCTTCTCATGATCGTTCTACTTGAAATTTTTTTAAAGAAAAAAAATATGCAGTGGTTGCACCTTTAAGGGCCCCCTTATGGTTGGCCTAGATAAAAGCAGCATGAGAATGTGGCATGAGATTAACCTAGTGTTGGAAGCATATATATCTAGCTAGATCCATCCAGTCCCCACTTAACCACTCCTGTCACAATCTTTCTAATATTGAATTAGAAAGTGGATGGTGCTCCCGGGACCAATATCTTTTGGATTGATCCGTCCCGACAAGGATTTATTTTAATACGGAAAAATTATTACACAGGATTATAACGGTTAGATTGTGTTTATCTCGTAATAAAATGATATTTTGTCTAAAGGGAATAAAAGGAATGATTCAGGTGAGAGGAGACATTAGAGTGAAAGTGTGAAAGTGAATTTTTTATTATTGGATTATATTTAAATATTCAAGATTAGATATATTTTTAGTTTTGGCCCATTATACCATTGCGGATTTTTTACATATATATGGTATCAATACATTTGTAATCCCATAATATGGCCCATTCAAAAAAATTACGAATGTACGAGTTTCTTATCTGAAATCGCCACCCCCTGTGGCGATTTCAGACATTTTGAATTTTTTATCTTTTTTCCACAGACTCTGAAATCGCCACCCCTTGTGACAATTTCAGATATCTGAATTTTTTTATTTTATTTTTGGATTTTCTGAAATCGTCTTGCACAGTGGCGATTTCAGAAATTTGCCCCACATTGTCGTAATTTCTCATTCTAACCCATATTTTGGGAATTTTTTCCCCCCAAACCCACCGAAATGTCAAAACCCCTAGGATTGCCAATAAGAACCGAATGTGATTCACGAGAAAATGCAAGAGAATGAAGAGGGGATTTGTGGGTGAGAGCAAGTGCGAATTTCTTATTCCTCACTGTTGCTAAGACGAGTACATATATAGCTGAGGGAAAGGACCACCATGCGGTCTACTCATGGAGTCATACACTAATAGCTCTCATAATAAGAAAACAGAAAAAACGGTTATGCTGCTACAACAAGAATAAAGGAATAACATAAATGAAATTACAGCAACAGCTAGCTTGGCGCCATTATTCTTCTTCTCCATCGCGTATTACCCCCCGCAAGCTGGCAATGGATGATGCAAATCAATCATTCCAAGCTTGGAGATTAAGTGCACAAAGGCTCGTAGAGACAAAGCCTTGGTGAGCAGGTTAGCACACTGCTCCTTGGAGCTAACAGGCAACAAACGCATCAGACCAGCTAGAAATTTTTTGTGAACAATATGGCAATCAATATCCAAATGCTTTGCTCGTTCATGAAACACGGGGTTTGCAGCAATGTGTAGCGCGCTTTGGTTGTCACAATAAAGGAGTTACTCGCGTGATGGTGTACTCTGCTTCTGAGGACGATTTGGACATTGTGCTTTGTTTCTTCGCCTTCCAAGACACGAGGGAATCGCCAATGAAAAAACAATACCCAGAAACTGATTTGCGCCTGTCCAAGCAACCCCCAATCAGCATCACTGTAACCTGTTATTTGGATGGCAGAGCTGCGTGGATAGTGGATGTTGCGACCTGGCGCGCCTTTGAGATAGCGAAGCACTCTCATGGCAGCTCGGTGATGTGTCACAGTGGGGGAAGAGAGAAATTGGCTAAGTTGTTGGCAAGCAAATGCTATATCGGGTCTAGTGGAGTTGAGATAAAGCAGTCTGCCTATTAGTCTCCTATAACCAGCAACATCTTCAAACATTTCCCCATCCTTTTGGTGCAACCTGATAGCAATGTCAAGAGGGGTAGATGCAGGTTTGGCTCCCATGGTCCCTGAGTCCTGTAACAGGTTCAGGCAGTATTTCCTCTGCCTTAAAGTAACGCCTGCATTCGAATGGAACACCTCAAGGCCAAGGAAGTATCTCAATTGGCCAAGATCCTTGATGCGGAATTTGCTATCAAGAATCCCTTTAATGAACTAAAATTCTTCAGGGGAGGTGCCAGCCAAGATGATATCATCCACATAGACAAGGAGAACTGTAAAAGAATCAGAGGCACTCTTGATGAAGAGTGTGTGATCTGCATTTGCTCGACAATAATCATGGGACAGCAATACTTGTGACAATTTTTCAAACCATTGTCTACTGGCCTGTTTGAGCCCATACAAGCTGTTAAGTAACCTGCATACTTTCCCTGGGAGTGGTGTACTCAAACTAAGGGGCAATGTCATGTAGACCTCTTCAATCAAATCCTCATGCAAGAAAGCATTGTTCACATCTAGCTGGTGAAGGTGCCATCCTTTGATTGCTGCTATAGCCAACAGAACTCGGATTGTGGTTATTTTGGCCACAAGTGAGAAGGTGTCAAAATAATCAATCCCTTCAACTTGGTTGTAGCCCTTTGCCACAAGCCTAGCTTTGTACCTTTCAATTGTACCATCTTCCTTTCTTTTAATCTTGAACACTCATTTGTTGCCAATGGGGATGAAATTAGGTGGCAGCTCAGTGATAAGCTAGGTCTTGTTCTGTTCAAGGGCATCTAGTTCTGTTCTCATTGCTTGCCTCTAGCAGTCATGCTTATTTGCCTCAATAAAATTTCTTGGTCCAACATTAGTATCAATTGCAGCCAAGAATTTCAGAAAGGAGGGAGCCAGATTAGCATAAGATTTGTAGTTGGAGAGTGGATACTTACAACATGATGAAGTTGGTGCTGGCAGGTTAGGTGATGGTGTTGCATACACTTGGTTACATTCATAATCTTGCAAGTACAGTGGCTGTTTCTTCCTTCTAGTGGAGATTCTCACTTCTGGGGCAGCTGGTGCTGATATTGGTGTTGGAACTGTGTGTGATTGGTCTGTGGTCAGAGGAGCGTGGGTAGTATGTGGTGTATCAGGGGTTAAGGATATCTCAAGTTGGTCAGGGTTAGGCTGTGAGGTTGTGGCAGGTACAAGTTGGTCTGTGGCTGTGGGAAAATGTGTGCTAGGCAAGTAATTGGGTTCACAGGTCTTTGCTGTCTGCATAGGGGTTATGGGACAGGTGATATGTGAGTTATGAGAACTGGGATAAGGATAAGGGAATATATGGTCATAGAACCTTACATTCCTGGACACTTGGATAGTTCTTGATCTAAGGTTAAAGAGCACTAAGCCTTTCACCCCTGGTTTAAATCCTATGAACACACATTTATCTGCCCTAGGATCAAACTTGCTTCTCCCTGCAGCAAGTGTGGAGGCATAACACAACCCCCCAAATGTCCTGACCATGCTGAAGTTAGGTTTTGTGGCATAAAGAACCTTATAAGGGGATTTATTGTCCAGCAAAGGTGTGTTAACCCTATTGATAAGATAAGTAGCATGCAAGAATGCATATGACCAAAATTTCTTAGGAAACTTTGATTGGAATAACAAAGCCCTTGCTACATTAAGCACATGTTGGTGCTTCCTCTCAACCCTAGCATTTTGTTGAGGTGTCTCTCTACAAGAGGTTTGGTGTATAATTCCCAAGGAATCATAAAAGTTAGGCATGTTAAACTCAACCCCATTGTCACTACGAATGGTTTTGATCTTAGTGTTGAATTGTGTTTGGATGAATGTTACAAACTTTCTAATACTGCTCATGACTTCAGCCTTACATTTTAACATAAAGGTCCAAGTAAATATGCTAAAATCATCCACTGCAGTAAGGAAATATCTATGTCCATGATATCCATGTATTGACAATGGCCCCCAAATACCCATATGTATTAACTCAAACTTGGATTCTGCTTTTGAATTACTAACAGTATAAGGCAAACATTTTTTCTAGCAAAGTGACATATGTCACATGGTGAACAATCACTCTTATTTACAAATGGAAATTGTCTATTCATGAGGGACATCCTAGCAGGGGAGGGATGCCCTAGCCTATAGTGCCACAAACTATCTTCAAGTATTGCAGATGTGCTATCAGCAGTGAGAACTGCAGAGGAACCCGTCACAGGTGCTGGAGCAAATGCTGCAGTGCTTGGTGTTGAAACTGATCTCGAGCTCCTTGTAACCAAGTAATACAAGCCACCAATTTGCCTACCAGAACCAATCGTCCTCATGCTGTTCACATCCTGGATTACACATTTATCATGCAAAAATGTGAGTGAATAATCCTTAGCAGCAGCAAGCTTTGAAATAGAAATCAAGTTTACTTTAAAATTAGCCACAAATAACACATTGTTAAGACTCAACCCTAAGTTGAAAAAAACATCACCAGAGTACTCAACCATAATACTGGAGCCATTAGGAAGCCTTATCTCTATTGGTTTAATTTTCTGATAGTTATTGAACCATGACATCACAGAGCAAATATGATTTGTTGCTCCTGTGTCAAATATCCAAGCATTTGGTGAATTAGATAGTGCTGCTACTGATGAAACATGTTGCATACCTGTTATTTCCAAGCTCTTATGTAAATGGTTAATGCTCACTCGGGACACATGAGCAATTTTGCTTGTTTGTGTTGCATCCTTCTGTTGAATCAGTGCCAATATACTCTGATACTGCTCCTGAGTGAATCCAAGTTCAGGATTCTGCTGCTTCTGTACAACATCAGTTTCTTCCTTTTGATCTGAGTCACCTCTTGCCACTGAATTAGCTGAGGAGTTCTTAAACTTCCAATGTGCGGGGTAGCCTATGATCTTGTAAAATTCTTCATAGGTGTGGCCTTGTTTTCCACAATTTGTGCAAGACTTTCCATTAGTTTTGCCTTTAGCAACAGGTTTATTACTAGCAGCAACATTGATCTGCACTTTTCCCTCATCATCTAAGTCTCCATCTAGTTCACGTTCTTGGTACGCCACAAGAGTGAATGCTCTATTCAAATTAGGAAGCACATCTTGCATAAGGATCTGTGATCTCACAGCACCAAATCTATCATCCAAACCAGTCAAAAATCTCAGGACATAATCCTGCTCTCTATGAGCACGATTATTCCTAGTAGCAGCACACGGGCATTTAATAGCACAGGTACAGTCTAAACACGACCTATAATTCTCCAACTCTTCCCAAAGAGTTTTCAATTCGGTGAAAAATTCACTTACAGTCATGTTGCCTTGCTGCAACGTGTATAACTCCTGTTGAAGCTTGGCAATCCTCAGGAAATCACTCTGTGCAAACCTTTCCCTCAGATCTCGCCAAACCGCAGCAGCTTCGTCAATTCCATCGATGCTCCGAGCAATCGCTAAAGACACAGAGTTCATGATCCAAGAGTGGATCATCATGTTGCATCTTTCCCATGCTTCATAGAGCGGATGAAATTCATCTGGTCTCACAATGTCTCCGTTCAAGAATTTGAACTTATTTTTAGCAATCATAGCTCACTTCATAGATCGACTCCAGCGGTGGTAATTCGAGCTAGTGAGGAGAGTTGGAACTATGATGAGAGATGGATTTTCGCTAGGATGCAAGTAGTACAGGCTCACCAGATTCAGAGCTGGATCGCCATTGTTGCCGTTCGAAGCTTCTGTCGTCGAGCTTCCTGCAACTGCGCTCCCTCTATTTCCTTGTTGCCGAGCCATAGTTGAGTGCACAACAGAGCTCTGATGATCAGAGCTCTGATACCATGACGAGAAAATGCAAGAGAATGAAGAGAGGATTTGTGAGTGAGAGCAAGTGTGAATTTCTTATTCCTCACTGTTGCTAAGACGAGTACATATATAGCCGAGGGAAAGGACTACCATGCGGTCTATTTATGGAGTCATACACTAACAGCTCTCATAATCAGAAAACAGAAAAACGGTTATGCTGCTACAACAAGAATAAAGGAATAACATAAATGAAATTACAGCAACAACAGCAACAGCTAGCTTGGCGCCATTATTCTTCTTCTCCATCGCGTATTAGTGATTCTTTTAAATTACTTAATGTCATTCTTTCAAATTACTTATTGACATTAGATTAAAGGAGGTGTCATGTAAGTTTAGGCCATCATAATATACTTTAATGCTTCATAAATGTGCAATAACTTCTTTTTGGTAAAAGGCTAAACAAAGCACTACACGTAAGTTGGGGCTGGCTTTTCCGCCAAGCATATGCCAATAATTGAAGCATGTGCACTGCTTGGGGACACATCTCCATGAATGGACACTGAAGGAATTTATTTGGTCAAATGCCAATGTACACCTCATTGCTAATAAGATATTTTACCTAGTGCCATTAGAGAAACAATGGCCTTCAAGTTATGTGCAACCTATGTATTCTACTTTTAGCATATATCTATTTCTACATATATGCTCTGTTACTTTCCAATTCGAATCTGCCTAGTGGGAATTATCGAGGCTGAACTTAATAAGCACCCAATTATTTTACCACAATTTCAACAACAACAAATGAGTGCAAAGGGAAGGATCACTTTCCCTTTTTCTACTCTAATGTGACATAGACATGTCCTTATGCATGTTTACATACGAATTGGGGTGGTGCTGCTATGAAAGTAACGTGCAACAATTTGAGAAATTTAGCTATAAATGACTTCATTCAAAACTTAATCCCGTATTATGGTCCAACAAAAATATCAGACCCAGAAACCTGTGGCTATTTTAAACTTTTTTTTTCTAAGATCGCCACACCCTGAAATTGCTACAGGGTATGGCGATTTCAGACTTTTTTTAAAAAAAAGTTTGTGTTTCTACCCATATTAGTATACAAGTAAACTCTAAACCATAGAAAAAACTCTAAACCATAGAAAAGTAACGAGGCCGAGCAATTTCTTGTAACAAAATGAATAAGCTTGGAGCGTCACGTGGCATTAAAATTAGTACCATGCTGTGACGTTACCGCCCATGTGGTTAGATTAGGAAACTGCCCTGTTGTTGCTGGTCTATTCACGTGCTAACGAAACTACAAACTCCCTTGCTTGGGCATGAAAGGGGATGGTTCCTAATTATGGCCTCATGCTAGTATTCTTTGTGCGGTGGATCTTTATGGGAGTAGTCAGCTGTCTCACTCGATGACCAAAAAACAAATGCGTGACTCAATCCTAACATAGAAAGAGCCAAACAATTATATGCATCAACTATATGGCTTTACAATTGAACACATTAGAGTCTTGTGAGGATTTTAAGGGTTCTCATCTCATAAATGAAATCTCTATTGAGGATTTTACTTTGAATCTTTTGATTTTATAATTTGTCACCTCAATCTCATCTAATCAACATGTCATAAATAAAAGTAGGTTAAATTTGGGACTCTTCACTCCCACAAAGATTCCATTTTAGATCTCATTTTTTACATTATTTCTACAATCAAATGGTCGTTAAAAAAAATAAAAGATCTTCGCCGACGATCTAATAGTTGTCCATGCACTTTGTTATGATGAGAGTCTCAAGTTCGACTCTTAGCTCCTCCTTCCATGTCTTAGTAAAATAACTTTTGTTGCTATCATAGTCCTAACTCTAGGAGCTTCGATGGTATACTTAAATTGGGACGAACCAATTTGACGACATCAAAATCATTGAGTTGCTTTTACAATTGATACAAGGAAGACGTAATTCTTGCAAGAGGTGTAATTTTTTAAGTCGAAGGATCTTGCTTGGATAAAGTTGTAGTTTGAGTTGTTTAATAAACGAGTTCAAATACTTAGCTCAGGCACGACTCATAAGTTTATATAAGAGAATTTTTTTTGTTCCATGTTCTATTTATTGTCTACTAATAAAAGATTGCAATGTTTAAGTTATGGTTAATTACTAAGAGTTGATTTTGATAATAATTATGGATGGTGTTGTATGATGGTGTACTTGGCAACACATGAATGAATGAAGGGACAAAGAACTGGACAAAATTATTGACGATAGAGTATTTTAGCCAGCTAACTAAAGGTAAAATGAGGAAAAATTTAGATAGAGAAACTCTAACCCTAAAATCAAAAACAATGAAAGAACAAAAATGAGTTGGAGTGATTATACCACAAATGTACATTGTCTTCAGGGGTTTATCTCTCCCCTGCCCGAAGCTAAAGCTTAGAGGAAAGGCCTTCGCACGATTTCCTCCAAAATTAAATGTGGATCCCTTCAGAAACTCATTTAAACCAATTTTTACCAACACCAAGCAGTCGATCTTGTTTTGATATAGGAGAAGTAACTGAGATTGTGCGGGTAACCTTATGGAGCTCACGAAAAACAAAGAAAAAGGAAGATGACCAATAGCTCTTGCTACATTAGCATAAGCCGCAGGTGGAGGAAGAAGAAATTATAAGGTTAAGCTTAAGTGGGAGAGGAAGAGATAGATCAGATAGATCTGGTGATATGTGTTGGGTCTAACGACTATAAGTGGCCAAATTGGTCAAGTCAATGGTCTCAATGGTTATACTAAAGCAAGTAGATCATGTTTCCTAGTTCCTACACTCACAAAAAGAGAATTGGACTAAGACAGAAAGCCCAACGATTTTACATGCACGTATATAATATGACAAGACCAAAATTCACATTGTCATCCAATATTATAATTAGTCACATATAAACCAAGTTCATATATAAAGATCTCTTTTACGCTAAAATTAAGCAACGTGAAACTTATTTCTTAGCTAAATTATAAGACTAAATTTAAAATACACTTGCGTCCCTTTAATTTCAACAAAAAATTAAGATGTATGGTCTTAATTTATTGAGCTATTAACTAATCAAGTCAAATATAACTGGTAAGTTTGTTTGACTCATTTTAAGCTTGAGAAAAATGTTAAGAAATGATAAACAAGGACTAGCATTTCTCTTTCCACACCGGTGCATAAAATTTGCAGGCTTTTAGACCCTGACAACATATAATTGACATAATTATGCTGATAAAGTTGTGGACAGAAGTTACTGTAACAATTGTTATTTGTTCCCAAGACGCTGGATGCAGATAGGGCTCCCCAGACATAAACTAAAAGAAAAGACGTTACGTTTCAGGCGTAGTTATATGCTCGTTCGAAAGTATAGTATAATATTTGGTACATCCACCCTTCTAAAATGTAGCTCCAGCCTTTCTAGTCTCGAATCATGACTCTGCTCGTTTCACTATGCAATGGACTGATATTTTAAGGCAAATTGAAATTGTTATGATCATGCTTAATTTGTGAAGGGAAATGTTTTACATGAAAAATGTATTTATTTTTATGATAATGAGTGTTTTTATTAAAAGGAGGCTTAAGGCACCCCAATAATAAACATCAAAATACAAGAGACCAAACTCTCCTACTAGCAGTGACTCCACTAAGCTAAAAGAAGAACCCCCTGGTTACTCTTAAAACAAGACCAACACCACTAATATTATTGTAGAATTAATTCAACTAAAGGATTGTATATGTGGAAATTTTAAATGATCCGACGATTATGTTACACAGTCATGTGAACAAAAAGTATGACCGTCAAAATGAGTCTGACCCGAGCCTAATTTGCAAATTTAATTAAATGGATAGACTTTACATGTAAAAAATAGGTCCGTAAATTTTTTTTAAAAAATGGCTTTGACCCGTTTAGGCCCGCGGGCTAAATGAGTCAGCTCACGAGCCTGTGATTTTTTTTTATGAAAAATACCAAAATTTTAAAAATTTCATTTTGGACTCTAAATTTTATTTTGGAGTTTAGAGTTTAACTATTTGGACTTATAATTGAGCATGTTTAACTATTTGTTATGCTTAACTACTTAACTATATTTATATTGTTATACATCTGAAGTGATATGACATAGATATTAATAAATTTTGCATTTTATTCCTTCAATGAGTGTCTACGCCCTACAATTTGATATATACTTTCAAACCTTGTTAATTATTGATTAATCTACAAGAAAGAGTTCCAATTGTGTTTTTGATTAATAACATAACATTACTCACATCAATGTTATATGTCGTCATTTAATTAATGAAAATTATATTAATTCATTAATTGATTTGAAATAGCATTAGATAGCATTTGATATTTTTCAAGAAATATAGTTGAAGAACAAAAAAGATAATATAATCTAGCAATCAACCATTTAAATTATTTCTTTTCGATTAATTAATAGAAAGACGATAAAAAATAGCTAAAAATGATCGCGCATACTTATTCACAACTTTATATTTAAAATCATGAAAAATAGACCAAATTTTTAATTTTTTTTTAAATTAAACTCTAAAAGTGGCATAATTTTTGCCTAGCGGATTTCACACCCCTAACTAAAAGTACAAGGTAATGGGTATATTTTGTTTAGTTTCCATTTCTTGCGTTTGAAGGCCAAACTAAGAAATATCTAGAGAGGAAAGAGAAAGTATCCCAAATACTAGCAATGGTGGCAATATATAATAAAAAAATAAAAGACGACGACAAAAGAACTATCTTGGGAATCTGATTGATTTCTTATTTCTTTTATTATATTAATATCGTCACCTTCAACTACAAAGTATAGAAAGCAAGACATAATTATTCTCTCACTTTCCGACTTAAAGCTTTTGGAAACATAAATTAATAGTTGATTAAAAGAATATCCCTCCACGCCTTTCGCATAAATTAATTAGTGGATTCAAATCACTGTTTTTTTTTTGGCTCAAATGCGCCCAAATTGTCAAAAGTTGATCACATGATTAGGCAACAAAAATATTACAATAAAATGAAAGTAACTTTTACCTGGAGAAGCGATACTGCTTTTGGCATAAACTTTGAAGCGCATCTTATACTTCAACCTTAAAACGGCTAATGCATGCCCTTTGTTAAGGAGCGAGCATCACACACCTTCCTATTGGCCATATTTTGCGAATGTAGTTAAACGCATTTGACAAGTGCAGCTATACATAAGCGTTGTTAATGTATTGAAAAGTGAAAAGTGAAAAGTGTATCTAAAGGTAAAATTACTAAATACATTTAACTACATTTGTAAAATATAGCTAAATCAAAAAATTAATATAAAGAGCATCACGGGCAATTTAGTATGTCGATACACATTGTGGTCTATAACAGTTTAGATCACATGATTTATCACACTCTCTATTTAAGAGAGAGCATGATATCACAACTTTTTTTTTCCCGAAAGGTGGTTGATACATACTGACATCCTTCCTTGCCCATTGGAATACCCTCTCCCCTTTGATTGTCACAAAAACCCTTCATCCAAAGCGATTGGGTTTGCCTCTAAAGCATTGGTGCCCCCTTCCATTTCCCCTTCGTTGTTCCTAATTCCCTTCCCTTTTATTGTTTTGCTTTAACCCCTTATTCCAATTCCCCCTCTTCCTTTAGTTTCTATTAAATCTCACATTTAGAGTAATGACTTATCATGTGTTTATAAGTATAATGCAATCCTTATCCCCTTGAGCTAACTTTTGGGATTGGGTTATACTAAACTCAATTTTTTTTAATATGGTATCAGATCCATGACACTTACTTTGAACCCTATTTCCACTTTTGCTGCCTTAGAGCTTAGGCTCTCCATTTTCCACCTTTCGCAAAAACTCTTCTCTGTTTACTTTAGCTCTCTGCTTTCTTGACCTTTGTATGCTACACCACTTGCACCACCATGACCACTGCCTTTAGCTGATCCCGCTTGCCTCCACGCATAGTTGTTGCCTTTGTTACCTCGGCACAGTTGTTTCCTTTGTTGCCTGTGGGCAGCTATTAGCTATGCTAGTCTCGCCCAACCTACCTATTTTCATGTAGGACTTTCTGTTGTCACTCTTGCTTCTCTGATAGCCTCCATTGATTTGTAACAAGCTTAAAGCTTGAGGATTTTTAGCTTGAGAGATGGTATTAAGAATAATATTATATCTAGAGTATATTAGATTGATTTAATTTGATATTACTTAATTTTGTCATTATTATGCCATTAAATTATGATTCCCTTTTTAGCTTATAAATAGAGGCTTCCATTGTACTCAGACAAACAACATCTGAATAATATATTTCACATATTCTATGCTCTATATTTCTCTTTGTGTATTTTCTGTGTCCCATATCTGGTTCTTCCAAGATGATTAACATTCTACTCAGCTAGCCTCCTCCATCCTTCGTCATCATTGAGATCAGATCTGGGTTTACTAGCTTTGAATTGGCCAATTCCATGGCTTTTCATGAGCTTTTCGACTATGATCTTGCAAATCTGAGATCTAATTATGTGAGTCGAGTTGGCATAAATGATGAGTGTTGATGGCTCAGGTACTACGTTGGTGCAGGCATTTTGGTTATAGTCTTAAACATGGCCACCCTTGTCAATCTTCATAATCATCACTTCATACAGACCCTATGCGAGTTTTGGCTCCATTACAAGAAAGCAACCTATTACCGTCCAGTCATTACTGTCGGACCAGAGGTCGACTGTATTACCGTCGAATAACGAAAATACCTCCAACGATATCTAGTTCTCTCATAAAGAACCGAGATAGAGGCTCCAGGTTACTGTCGGATAGGCGAGTTGACGGTAAGAGCAATGGTAAATGTTCGCGGGAAAGGGCGCAAAAAACTTACTGTCAGTTTGTACCATCGACAGTAAAAATGTGAGGTTTGTAAAAAAAAATGAAAAACATTACCGTTGAACATATCCGACGGTAAGCTACTTCCAAAACGACGCGTTTTGCATAGTGTTGTTGGGTTTAGGGTATAGGGTATAGGGTATTACCGTCAGACATATCCGACGGTAAGGTACGTCTTAAACGACGCGTTTTGCATAGTGTCATTGGATTTAGTGTATAGGGTATTACTGTCAGATGTATATGACTGTAAGGTACGTCCTAAACAATGTGTTTTGCATAGTGTCATTAGGTTTAGGATATAGGGTATTACTGTCAGACATATCCGACGGTAAGGTACGTCCTAAACGCTGCGTTTGGTAAAATGGTTACCGTCGATGATGGTTAAGCCGACGGTATAAGAAATATTTTGGCACCAAAAATTGGTGCCATTTTTTTGGGTACCGTCGGATAGTTTTCATGAACCAATGGTAAGTTTCGAATATAAAACACAACATTTTGGGATACTCGTTATCGTCAGACATGTCCGACGGTAGTAGTTTTAATAAAACGTTGCATTTTGTACATCGTTATTACCATTAGACTGTACACTAACCGTCGGTTATGTCATATGGTAATGTCCATACCCGACACTTAGTCGAATTTCCCTTCTCTTCTTCCCATTTTCATCTCCTTTCTTCTTCTTCTTCCTCTCTTCCCTCACCACCACCATTGCCACCACTTTCGGCAACTTCCATCACCTCCACTGCGCCGCCATCGTCCTCTACAACCTCCACCCCCGTCAACTTCCCTACCTCCTCCTCTTCCACCTACATCGCCACTGCCTCCACCACCTACACCTCCTCCTCCACCAACTTTCACTCTTTGCTGCCACCTTGTTGTCGCTGCCTCCTTACTACTACCTTGCTGCTGCCACCACCGCCACTGCTAGGTTAGTATTAATTGTTATTTGATTTATTAAAATAATGTTAATTAATTTTTTTAATTTTTTTAATTTTTAATAATTAATAATTATTTGCGAGATTAAAGATTAAAGGAGATTGAACGAGGAGATTGCTCAAACAATTATCAAAGTTTGCAACGACAATTAGGTATGTCTTTAACTTAATTATTTCTAGGATAGAGACTTAATTTAATAAGTTAGAGTTATAGGATTGGAGTTGTATGTCTAAACTGGGGGAAGGAATGCTTAGCGTTCCTTATTCCCGACATTGTTTGAATTGATGTGTTGGCAACGGTGATTATATGTTTTTTGCGGAGATTGGAGGATTTATGTATTAGAACGGTTTAGGAAATATTGTGTGAAATTAATGTATAATAAGAAGTTTAAAGCATTAAAATCATTAAGTTCACGTCCATTAATTATGTAACATGCATGTAGGATTTGTGGAAAAAAGATTCCGTCGAATAGATTTTGGATGTACGATAAATACTACGGGAACCGCGGAGTGATAAAGCCGAAATTTTTTGAGGGCGTCGACCACTTTTGTCAGACCGTTACAACTATTCATCAGTATATGGCAGAGCAAAACATTAGATGTCCGTGTTCTTTGTGCAAGTGTTGTAGAATGTTGGATGTTGAAATGGTTAGAATGCATCTATATAAGAATGGGTTTGAGCCACATTACTAGATATGGACCGACCAAGGAGAGGTGGATGTTAATGGTGTCAATGAGTTTAGTAGGTTGCATTACGAATGAGGAAGTACAAGTCACACACGTATTGAACAAGATGATGAAACAAAAAAATTTTAATTTAATAATAATGATAGATTTGCAGAAATGGTTAACAATGCCTTCGACGGTAATATGCTTGATGAAGAATCTAATACGGATACTAAAAACTTATATAGTTTATTAGAAGAAGCAAATACTCTGGTATGGGAATGATCAGTCCATTCAAAATTATCTGTGACAGTCAGAATGTTGACTATGAAGTCAGAATGTTGACTATGAAGTCAGAGGCTAATCAATCTGAGAGATCATTTGATCTGTGGCTTTCGTTCATCAAAGAACACCGCCGAATAATGACATACCGACAAAATTTTATCAAGCCAAAAATTTTTCTCTAAAATTGGCTTACAGTCCATAAAGATTGACCGTTGTCGAACGGGTTGTATATTGTACTATATGGATGATGCGACCTTGACTGAATGCAAATTTTGTGGTACTGCTAGGTTTAAACTTAAGAGTTGGTCCAGAGAGATAAAAGAATGTTCCTAATAAAAGAATGCATTATTTGTCGTTAATCCCAAGACTGAAAGGATTGTTTGCCTCGATGAGTTCAACACCACACATGAAATGGCATTTTCAGAACAAGAGAAATGATGGTCGCATGACTCACCCGTCTCATGGAGAAGCATGGCAGCACTTCGACCGAGTTTATCCCGACTTCGCCGCAGAAGTGGTCTAATTGAGTTGGATGACATGCAATCAGCGGAGCAATCATCATATGATCAATGGTATCAAGTGTTGGACCCAATCCCTGCAACAATAGTTGTTCAAACAACAAATATGAACACATTGTTAGTTACAAACGACGAACCAGAAATACCTCAACTTTCTAACCTCTATCAACATTCAACTGATGATGTCGATAATGATAGGAAGAAGAAGAAGAAGAAGATTTTGACGACCAGCTAAATTCTGAAAACGGCGATGATAGTGTTTACCTTTCATCGTCATACTACCTGCAATTTGTAATTATATAAAAAATTTAAATATTAAATTTATTTTTTATTACTATTATTGTCTTATACAATTTAATTACTTAATTTTTATTTAATATTTTGGTATAATTAAATATTTAATTAATTAATTATTAAATATAAATTTCTATATATTTATAAATTACAAAAATTATTTATTAAATTAAATTTTATAATTTATTAAATTACATATTTATTAATATAATTATATAATTTATTATGTAAATAAATAATAAAATTTTTATTTTTTTAATATTTAATTATTACCGTCAGTGACTGTTCGACGGTAACTGGGTAAAAATTCATATCGTTACCTTCGGTTATTAAAAAAATATTAAATTAAAAATATTAACTAGGTAAGGTTCAATATTAGTGACGGCTAAAGCCGACGGTAAGGGAATTAAATATTAATATCTTTAACGTCGGCACAGAGAGCTGACGGTAAGATAATAAAATATTAATATCTTTACCGTCGGCCACATGCTGACGATAAAGGAATTAAATATTAATATCTCTACCGTCGACCCGGACCGACGGTAAAGGAATAAAATATTGTTATCTTTACCATCGGTTAATGCCGACGGTAAATGAATAAAATATTAATATATTTACCCTCGGTCCTGACCGACGGTAAACCGGTTCAAATGTAATCAGACGTGAACCGATTTCCGTCAATTTATTCTGGCAGTAATTCCTGTTGGTAGTCGTTGTCCAATATTAAATCAATTACCATCGAGAACTTTACCGTCAGCCAGATGTCCAACGGTAACTCCAACGATAATGTCAAAAGTCGATGGTAACCATGCAATTTTTTGACGGTAATGCTGACTGGAATGAGTTGTTTTCTTGTAGTGCTCTTTGTGAGTCTGTGGTGAAGTTCTTGCAATGGTGTTGCTTGTGAGAATCGAAGTTATAATGGTAGCATCGCAGGTGGGGAAGAGTCATATTGGATGGATTCGAAGACGTTTTCATTGTTTTTCGACTTCTATTGGTGTTGCTTTGGTTGTCTTGAAGCCTGAGTGGCGACGATTGGTTCTTCATGGTGGTGTTGTTTGGAGAGCATGAGTGTTGAGGCCTATATTCTCTTGTGCAGTGATATCAAAATGCCGTGGAAAGACAATACCTTAAGACAAAGAGATGAGCGAAAAGATTTTTTTTGGGGAGGGATAATTGTCGAACTGAAGCAGAAAGACTTTTTCTTACTTCCTTTGTATATGGGAAAAAGAGGTGAAGATGAAGTGGAAGAACATGGACTTTGGTAATATGTTTTTAGGGTTGGGTGTTGTACATATTGAGATGAATTTGTTCAAGTTTTGCTTCAAAGCGGCGAGTTTTGTCCGCAGGTGCTCAATAATTTGGCATGCCTTGGCATCTTTGATATGAGTTTTGGTGTTCCCGCCCTTATTGTTGGCGTTAATGCCCAAAGATTGATGCCTATTCTAGAGGTTGGCATCTTTGCCCAGAGGTTTTTGCAAGTTTGGATCTACCTCACTTGTCAATGTATCTCGCTCGATTGGACATTTAGATTAACTCACATGAAATATTATTAAAGCACGAAAGGTTGTTGCATTTTGGCGATATGACATTCAAAGAATAAATAGTGCATTATGGACATTTATTTTTGTATATTGGGATAAAAAGTACAAAGACAACGAAATAGTATAGACACGTCTCCTACGTCCTTTCTATTTGGCGATACAAAAATTAGTCCAAAGGTTATCTTTAGACATATTTTATGTACCCCTTTTGTTGGAAGTACATAAATTAATTTAAAAATTGTCTCGAGACAATTTTTAATTTCTATTTATGTCTCTTTCTCTAAACGTATTGTTGTCTTTAATGTCTTAGTCTTAGGTACCAAGCGTCGTCCATGAAATATGATTATGTGTGGTACAGACTTATAGAATCACTTAATCAATTTTTATTTTTTATTTTTATATATATGATTTTATTACTCTTACGTATTTGAAAATTAGAGTGCCTTATTTCCGACAAATTAGTGAAGGCACCTCGGTCGGACTAAATCGAGAACATGATCAAGACAACTTAATTGGACTAAGTCTAGGTGTGCACCACGGGTTTTAGAGATATCCAAATCAGATCCAGACCCAAAAAATTTATAGTATCTAATTTAGACTCACTCTTATTCAAATGTTTCGAAACCAGGCTAGGAATGGGATCAACATTAATTCAACACATTTTGTTTCGAAAAAAGTATAAATTTTTTTAATGTTGCATATTTCAATGAACTGTTTGCATTTCAATGAAACGTTACAAAGCAAATCCCTCCTTGATCATTGTCATCATTATTGATCTTGCTGAAAGTGTATTCATTAGCGGATAAGAATTATTTAAAGTGAGATAAATCTCATTTTTTACTTTATTAATTTAATAGTTAGATCCCTCATTTTACTCTCTAAAGTAAGATATTTTATTTTAGAGAATCAAAATTCATCAACTAGATCATCACTAGCAAAAACCTAGCTAACCCCCTCTAGAATCATTTCAATACTTTTGAACAAGTATTGATGAAGAGGAGCCATATGCGTCTCCAAGGGTCATTGAGAATCCACTTTGGTCTCGAAGATGATATTGTGATTGCCACATGGTGAGTACCCAAGGTTATGTCCAATTAACCAATTTCATGTAAAAAAAAGGTCGTGTCCAATTTCAACTATATATCCATCTATCTATCATGCGCGAGAGGACTTTTAGCTTCATGCCTTGGGAGAGCATGCGACAAATTTACGTCTCTATATACATCCCCTACCCAATAATTTTTGGAAACTTCAGTGTAATAATTTTTCCTTTAAAAATAAGATTTTTTTATTTTTTTTAATAAAGATAAGTAAATGATTTTATACATTAACATCTATGTAAAATGTTTGCCGACCTTTATGAGAGAAGAAAAATAAGAAGTACATATAGACACGAAAGTGTTTTCCCCAAACTTTTAACTTTATTTTTCCTCAAATTAAGCGAAACGGTAGGAACATTTATCAAGTTACTAACATATCCAAACTTCTGCTAACATTTTTCTTGCTTATAAAAGAATTTATGATAAAATGTTAATTTTTTTAGATAAAAGATTGATTTTTATTTAAATTATGTAAAAAAAATTATATCTACTGATATATAATTACTTTACGACCCTTTATACAAGATAAAATTGTTTTATTTTTACGAAGATGAAAGAGGGGAATTTTTTTATCCAACATATAAGTCAAACTCAATTTTTTTCATGAAGAATCGACTACTAGATTATGAGGTTAACTGCAGGGATAAATCTATTTTGATTGTGATCTAAAGTATAATAACGTAGAATCAACATTATACCAATACGGTCTTCATGTTTAATACCCAAACAAAAAAAAAGGTCTTTATTATATGAATGGATGCATTTGACATTTTATTCAATTAGTATAATTAATAATATTTGGAATTAAATTTGTGCTTATTATTAATATTAGTTTAGTTTTTGTAATTAACATTAATTAGTGAATAATAATAACAATAAACAAAAAAAATGAACACAATTATAAAGTAATGACTTTTTAAGAATATCAAAATAAAATTAATAAAAAATATTTGACGCTAGACTGTGCGATCTCATGATAATGATTTTTGATGATAAAATTTTAAAACTTAAAATAAACGTTTCTTAAAAGTATCTAACTTTTACTCTGAACAAAATCTAATTTTACATCATTGGCATTTTATATAAATAAATATTTTCATGTGCATTTTTATATGACAATATCATATGTAATATCTTACCATTTTTTTTATATAGTATATGAGCCATATAGTTTAACTGAGAGTGAGATATTACACATAATTTTATTAAGTAAAATTATAATAAGAGGACCCTTTTTAACAAAAAATAGCCGACTACAATTTATTTATTTTTTCACAAAATTACGTTTGAAAGGTGTGAAACCCTAAATCAAACGAGGACTTTGTCATCATACATAAGAAATCGTCTCCTGCTTCTTTTCCTCTTTCGCATATTACAGCTACCATTACATTCAATGGAAGGTGGGGACAATCCGTTTATTACTCAAAAATCTCACCTAACACTAGTTGACTGAACACGCTTTTGAAAAGGAAAATGTATAAAAAGTTTTTACTGCTCTCTCAATTTCACAATTAATTGTATCCATACATGAAATGAAAGGTAAAATAAACTAACATCGTGGAACAGATAAATTAACAAATATAACCCTAATAAAATTTAGTAGGGTCAAAAGCGAAAATTTTTCATTATTTTCAATGAAACTTGTCAATTAACTTCGGTTTAATTTAATTGACATTAATATTTTTCTTTCTTCTCCATAACAAAAGAAAAATAATGAATATATATATATATATATATATATATATTTACTTTTGACCTCTTTTACCATTTTCCCAACGTAAAAACTTGAAAAAAAAAACAGGAGAAAAAAGAAAGTGTTTATACAATTTTTTCCCCACATCATTATGCGCAAGTGTGTAACAAGGTGAATTGTGTAATGGATTGAATTATGGAAATAATAGAGATAAATGTGATATTTTCTGCATTTTGGTATTTAAAATACAAAAGGGAATAAGATAGTGATAGAAAACCTAAATAACTAGAAAAGAAATTTTAGAGAGAGAGAGAGAGGAATACGATAAGCCAATGATAATTTTTCATACATTATTTATAACACAAACTTCTTATTTATACTATTATTAACCTTTACTAATTAGACTAATTTTTATTTAAACCTTATTTACTTAAGTCAGATACAATGCGCTGCCCCTAATAACCCAAACATCGTGCCCATTTCAAATCCAGCAGTGGAAACCGGCAGGAGAAATTCAGGAAAACACGTTGCAGTCGCAGAACACGCGCACGTGCATCCACGTACTTCTCCTTCTCCAAAATGCCACTCTGTAATTTTCTCCAAAATCCTTGACCATTTCTTCACAACCCCACTCCCTACTAAATTTCTCCCCCAACCCCCCGCCCCAAAAAATAACGTGTAATTTTATTGCGTGTACAGTGAAATCGCATCATGAGAGAGCGCTTGCAGCACGTGTCAGCATCGCGTTCGTCTGTCCTCTTTATAAATAACCCCTCGCTAACCCAATCTCTTCCCGTTCACTACATACTGTGGTGTGAGTTGAGTTTAGTAAGTTTAGCTAGTTTTAAGGCTCAGCGATGCGATACTCTCTCTCTCTCTCTCTCTCTACCTCTCTCGCCGGAGAGAGAGTGAACGGTTTTTCATTTGTGTGTGTGTGTCTGCGTGTTGCAGTTTAGGTAAGAAGTTGCGATTGCCATGGCGGCTACTACGGTTTCGATGGCGAAGATGATGTTATTCTTCTTCTCTCACTGCGCGGCCTCTAATTCGCTTGGTGCAGGTCGGGAACCGATTTTCGCAAGCTCGAAATGGATGCTGCGGCGGTCGCCGGTGGCGAATTGGATCCCGCCTTGCATCAACTGAATCGGAGGCCGCAGTGAAGACTCGAGTGGTATTCCGGCGAGTTTTGCTCAGATCTCTCTGCCTCCGAGATTCCGCGACCAGTAAATTTTATTCCCTTTTTTTTTTTTAATTACTGCCAATCAGATCCGAGATGTTTTTTGTTAGATTTGGTAGTTTGATTGGCTATATATGGAAAATTCGTACTTAATGATATAGATCCTGATGCGTGGAATCTGAATCTAGGAAAAAAGATTTAGAGTTAGATGTGGCTTAGATGTAATTTTTTCTGTTGGCGTGGTGTTTGTTTTTGTTAACTAGGGAAGTTAGGATTTGATCTGAAAGTTGTGTTCGATCTAAAATAATCGTGGTTTTATTAATTCTTTAAAAGTAAGAGAAGAAGCAGAAAACATATGTTTAAATGAGGTCTTGTGATACGGTTCTGCTTTGAGCTGCGGAATGCATGCCGCGGTGGTGATTGCATAGTGCGAGCCATTACTTTGGGTTGCTTTTGCTTAATCTGGTTCGTGCTAGTTTCAGATTGTTTGATGCTGCTTTTAGAGCAGAAGGCACAAGTATATGGAGCAATTTTGGGTGAGTTGCTGAGTAGCAATGAATGGTCTGATTGGAGAGTAACTTAAACTCTGTTTTTGAAACTAAACAATTGATTGTTTGTGTTTATCATGAGGTTAATTTGGAAGTTTGATGCTTATTAACATGACTTTAAATATAGAAATTTTTGAAAGTTTATTGCTTCATCACCTGCTGGAAATAACTGATGTAGCTTAAGAAGAGTGTACGGCAGTTAACATTAATATTAGTCATTCATTCCATATTCTGGTTTCCAATAAAGGTAATATACTCTGCTGATAAGGTTCTAGCACTTATCTAATAAAGCTCCGATCTTCGCTTTTTAATAGTTGGTAAAAATAGATTATTGTATGAGGAACCCTTGTTCCTTAGTGAAAAGCGAAACCTGTTATCATTTCTATGATGGGGCCTATTTAACTTACTGAATGAGCATGCGACCTGAAGTGTTTGAGTTCCATTAATTTTTTATCTACAGTTTGCATCTTAACTGGTTTGGTTGTTTCTTACTTTCTTTTGACATGGTCGTCTTCTTTTCTAATAGACTTGCTGCAAACTTTGATAAAATGTATTCACTCTGTGTCAATACGTTAGCAGTAACTGTGGATAGCAAGTTATGGGACATAATGCAATATGATGGTTTGTTGATTCACATTAGAGCTCATGATCTGTAGCAGGCCTGAATATCTGTATGCATAACCTCTATGCAGAAATGTTGTTTGCCTGATCTTTACATATAAGGTTCTTGTGGAAACAAATATGGATTTTTCTTCCTCATTTCTGTTGGTGAACGCAGAGGAAGTAGTTTTTCTTTATATATGCTGCCCCTATCTGCTTCTTTTTCCAAGTAAGTAATCTTTTTTTTTGGCGGTTTCTTTAATTTTGGCGGTTAGTTTTCAATAAGATGAGC
Source organism: Nissolia schottii (assembly GCA_003254905.1). NCBI lineage: Eukaryota > Viridiplantae > Streptophyta > Magnoliopsida > Fabales > Fabaceae > Nissolia > Nissolia schottii. The sequence continues at coordinate 178,794 of QANU01054017.1, forward strand.
TACTAATTATGAACATATTGGATTAAGATCAAGTAATCCCTTGTAAAGTAAGAAAGTGACGCATTGTCTTCCTTTGGATCAATATATTGTATCATCTGTCGGTCTTTCTGAATGATCAGAGGGTAGATGACCCATTACTTTCTTACTTTACAAGAGATGGAGTTTAGAGGATGCAAATTCTAACATATTTACATATAAGAATAATGCATTTCTTCATTTTAGTACATGTAATTCGCACAAAGTTGAAATTACTTGGTGTTCAGTACATATGAAATAGCTTAATGTTTAACAGCTTACGAGCGTTAAAGTGGTTTAATAATTTTCCTTCCTTATGAAAATAAATAGGAAATAACTTATTTGGGTCCAATTAATTGTTTTTCTCTATTCTTATCTAAGTTTGTGAAAGAAATTTAATTCTCTACTATGCCAAACATGTGTGTGCATAGTAGAAAATTTACCTTGTTGTTTGGAAGGAAAGTAACTGATTTACTCGTTGGGGGAATATGCTGAATTGAAAGGCTCCTTGATATCTACACACACTGTTGGTTTGTTTTAGAATTGGCTAATTTGAGAAATCGATATGAACTCTATATTTGGCAAGGGCTCAACTGTCAAAGATCTATATGATCTATATCTACTGAGAACATTTTTGGTAGTAAAATAGGTTTTCATACTAAGGTCAATCTTAATGATACAACGATGTTTTCTTTCCAATTTCATCCTCTTCATTTTTTACTGTGGCAATTGTTTTTTGGTAATAAGGAAGTAGGGTTACCTGGAAAGTAAAATGCTTTGTGTTTTAATTGTTTGCTACACATTTGGATCGTTGGGATTTTTATGTTTTTTTGGCAAAATATCACTGTTTTGTCTTGTTTTGTCTTCTTGGGCCTGTCCAAACCTTTTAGTGGCGTTTGAGTGCATAATTAAAATTTGATATGTAGTGCAGCCTTATTAAAATCTGTATTCTGGATGCTAAGGTAAGCTTTTGTTTTATTACAAAACTTGCAAGGAGGATTGGTATTGTCTTATGGAGATCAGTGTCTAATTTTTTTGGGGATTTTTAGTTTGTAATGGGATTTAATATATATTCTCTCTTTACCTTTTTAATTATTCTTTTTCTAACTTGTTTTTATCATACAATCGATTGATTGGAGATTTATGTAAAAAAAACTTGGGAAGATAGTTAGTTCAAGAGTGGGAAGTGGGAATTGAAAAGCTGTCACTCTCTTCAAAATTCTGATCCCATAATAAAAGATTCCTTGCAAGCTTTGTTAGAGAGGAATGGTAATATCTGGACACTGATTTTCATAGTACGGTACTGATTTCTTTGCTAGTTTTGTGAGGAGGACCGAAGGCAGTGCCTAAAGAAATTATACTATATTCCCACATGCAATGGCCTTCTAATGACTTCACCTATTGATCCTAGCATTCACAAAATGCAACGGATTGCTCATTCCCTTGATATAAAACTTTCAATGCTCTAGACAAAGGAGATACCACACTCTTCAAGGAATGTGGCGTGCAATACAATAGTATTGACACATGGGTCAACACAGGACTTTAAAAACAAAGTATGTACAAGGTGATCCTATCTCAATTTTGGACCTTATATTTTGCCTATTTATTTTAGCAACATAAAATGTCTGTTAGTGGGTAGCTAGGTACAGGAAAAGGCGCAAAAATAGGCGTTTTTGCTGGAATTGCAGCAGGCGGTATTGGCACTCACGAAGGAGCAGTTAAGCTGGTCTCAAAGCCACCTACGGCATAGCAAAGCTTGCTGTAGTGATATAGGTGCTCAATTATGGCATTGCATTGCCTTTTGCTCCTCTTAAATGGGTACTCTGATAAAAGGTTCCGGCTATCGTCGAAACACAATCAATTATCTTTGATGTCTAAATCTGACAAATTCCCTCTTTCTCACAGAAGTTGTAAGAAAACGTGAAATTTGACAAGTATGGCAACTGATACACTCCCATAGTGACTATGCCACTCATCATATTATGACCTAAATTGAGATGCTTTGAAATGTGACAACCCTGCAAGCCTGTAATGTGCAGGGGCAACATTTTAACGCTTTCAATGTGGGGAACTATTGTATAGGCAGTGCACCATACCTTTTTCACTCACACATACATAAAAGTTGGTGGGACTCATGAATGAATGGGTGTATTTAAAATAAAGTTAGTAGGATTTACTTTCATTGTGTGTGTTTTAAAATGAGTTGTTAAATTTGTATCTAGGTAAAAATCTCTTTTCAATATGTAGAGAAACCCAACCTGCTACGTAGACAACGTGATAAACTGACGTTGATTGAGATAAGTTCTTCTAACTTATTAACAAAGTTTACTATGCTTGGTGGAAGACAGCCTCCGAATTTGTTGTTCGCAAATATTAGGACAGAAGCTGTGGCTGAGCCAAAGTTTGGTGGAATGGACTAGTGAAGCGTTTGTTATTAAGAAAAATGACATCAAGAGTTCTGTTGAAAGGAGAAAAAAACATGCTTGGGTGGCTAGGAAACCCTGCTAAGTCTGAGGTTACATTTCCAGCTAGCGAGTATCACATCTAAGGAGCCTTTGGATCAATCTTCGGACATATAATAATCATAGAAAATAGGTCCATGTTGTATCACAGCTGCCATGGTAAATTGGATTTTCGCTTTTCTGGAATGAACTTAGTGATTTTGATCCGGATGTGTGGGCCTTAAGCGATTTTATTTTTGAGTGAACCTTAGTATTATATGAGCTTAGCGATAAAATTTAGAATCTTAGCGACAAAATTTAGAATTTTAATAAGATAGAAACTAATTAACAAGGGTTTAAAATGCACTTGTTAAAAAGTTAAAAATGAGAATTTATGGAAATTTTCATGGTACTCAATATATTAAATTTATTAAAATCTTATCATTTCAATGAAAAAATTTTCTAAGTTGTTTCTTTAGTAAGTTTCTGAAGGATTGCTGTGGGCACTTAGTGCATCTCCAGCACATCTTCAGCAGGAGCTATTTTTTGGTCATGGTCCCTTGCTTTGATCAGCAGGGACATCCCTCCTTGTTGGAGCTAAAAGGGCAAGACTGCTTTGCATAATTTAAAGAGAGACATGTTCCACTTGTTGAAGATTGGTCCTGCTTATTCTTTGTCCAATAAAATAACATGTGTCATTCTTTAATATATTTTAAATTTTTTTTTTACGTTAAAAAATGTTGTTGGTGTATGATCGTTGTTTATGTTGGACAACTATGTGTGGTTTGAGTAAAAAGAGATTGATTGTTTCCTAAATAATATAACAAACTACAAATTCCTAAGCAAATTAATAGCTACCGCCACAACGTTTCAAATTTTTTTCTTTTTGAAAAAAAAAGTTTCAACACACTGTAAATTTGCATTATTTTAATAGCTATTGATTTTTTTTCCATATTTTTTTTACTCTATAAATATTAATACCCACTAGAATTTACACAAATTCTACTCTTCTCTTTCCCATAAAAAAATCTACTCTTCTCTTCTTGACAAAAATGGATTCAAACCAATTTAACTTGAATTCTTTTCTCCATCACATGCGGCACTTTATAAAATAAATTTATTTTTCATTTTTTTATTTAAAAAATATGTGGGACTATAGTGAGGACCAAAGTTGGTCCCTTATATTGGAGTGAAGAGTCGCACTCTTAGTCCATTAATGCCTTTTACGAAGCAATGCTAAGAATTAAAGTGATTGACAATGTGATAATGATAAGATAAAAAAATAATACTCAGTCAGTTGCCCAATCTACAAAGTAAAATAGGATGGTAAACTAAGAGTATAAGAGAGTGAATGAGTATCACCTAACTCTTGATCAAATGGACTCTTATTTATTAGTCAAAATGTCAAGAATTGACATGCTAGATGATGCATTCTTATTGATTGTACATGATTAGGCTAAAATATTTAAGTGTGGTAGAAAAAGTGAAAAAAAATTATGATTCTATTTTTATAATGTATCAAAACGTGAGATTTTTGTAGTAAATCGCCACAAAAAGTGACAATTTATTACAAAAATAAAAAAACAGCGGTATAAATAGCCATAAAAAGTGAAAATTTACCCATTTTTTTTAAATGGCGGGATAAATTGCCACAAAAAGTGTCAATTTATAAAAAATTGACAGGATAAATCGCCACAAAAGTTGAAAATTTACCAAAAAATTTAAAAAGTGGTGGGATAAATAGCTACAAAAAGTGGCAATTTACCAAAAAAAAATAATTAAAAAATGGTGGGATAAATCTCCACAAAAGTAACGCCATAAATCGCCACATTTGTGGCGATTTACAAAAGATATCACATTTTAGTGACCTTTACAAAATCACCTCACTTCAATATTAAAATTTTCCCCTCATTCAAGTATAATTTCGTGCATGGGGTTTACTAATGGGTCTTCAAACAGTTTGAGTGCTTGACCATGATCAATAATGCTTTTCTCCCCACTTTCCATTAATGCTTAGGGTTAGCTAGGTTTTTCGGCAACCACCCTCACAATAGATTGTTGGGCTCGAAGGAATGAGAAATTTTAACTTTTGTGATTGTCAAAAATCGATTCTATATTTTCTCTATTTATTCAAACACACACTTAAACTTATAGTCACACTACATATATAATATTTGTAGAAAATTGCAGGAAAAGAAAAAATAGTTTCAAATTTAGTTGTCAAAACGATATGACGACATGGAGTAATTGTTGGATATTGTAATTGTGTTTAGATACATTAATTTTTTAATGTACTAAAAAAGTGAAAGTGATAGATAAAATGAACAGAAATGCTCCATGTACACCACAGAAGCATACATCTGTACATACACCATTCATTTATACACAATTAATGATCATTATACGTATAGCGTACAGTTTCTAAAATTGAAATTTTAACTTTTGATATTGTCAAAATCGATTCTATATTTTCTCTATTTATTTTTCAAACACAAACTTATAGTCACACTACATATATAATATTTGTAGAAAATTGCGAAAAAAGAAAAAATAGTTTCAAATTTAGTTGTCAAAACGATATGATGACATGGAGTAATTGTTGGATATTGTAATTGTGTTTAGATACATTAATTTTTTAATGACTAAAAAAGTGAAAATGACAGATAAAATGAACAGAAATGCTCCGTGTACACCACAGAAGCATACATTTGTACATACACCATTCATTTATACGCAATTAATGATTATTATACGTATAGCGTAAAGTTTCTAAAATTATACACAACGCGCCTCAATCCCGAACTCATTTTCGTCATCGTTTTCACTCATTGTCTTTATCCTCCCATCCTTGTTCTGTTATGTTTATCATTGTCATCCTCGTCATTCTCTCATCATCGTCATCATTCTCATCCTCCTCATCTTCATCCTTTTATCATGTGAAAGTTGATTAAAATGGAATTAAGATGATAAAAGGTTGGTTTTCTTTTAAAATAGATGAGATCTATCCTTAACAATGGTGCTAAGAGTATATGTTGCAGAATATGATATCTGGTTGGAGTGCAGAAAGTAATATTGCAGAATATGATATCAGATTTTAGTGCACAAACATTATATGACGATGTGCACAAGCATTATATGACCTTACGTACAAACACTACGCACTTGTGTATAACACTGATTTTACTGAAACATAAATAAGTTCAGAATCTTTATACATTTTTAATGGACAAACTTTATAAAAATTAGTCCACATACATGTGCGCACACACTTTTATACATTCTAATGCATAAACTTTACATATATGCATATTACTTAATGCATAGTTAAGTATTTTTGCAGAATATGATATTAAATTTTAGTGCCCAAACATTATATGACCTTATGCACAAACATTACGCACTTGTGTACCCCATTGTGATTTTACTCAAACATAAACAAGTTCACAATCTTTATACATTTTTAGTGGACAAACTTTACAAATATTAGTTCACATATATGTGTACACACACTTTTATACATTCAAATGCATAAACTTTACGTATATGCATGTTACTTAATGCACGGTTAAGTATTTTTGCAGAATATGATATCAGATTTTAGTGCACAAACATTATATGACCTTATGCACAACATTAAGTACTTGTTTACAACACTGTGATTTCACTCAAACATAAATAAGTTCACATATATGTGTATACACACTTTTATACATTCTAATGCATAAACTTTACATATATGCATGTTACTTAATGCGCAGTTAAGTATTTTTGCAGAATATGATATCAGATTTTAGTGCACAAATATTATATGACGATGTGCACAAACATTATATGACCTTATGCACAAACATTATGCACTTGTGTACAACACTGTGATTTTGCTCAAACATAAATAGGTTCACAAAATTTATATATATTTAATGGACAAACTTTATAAATGTTAGTTCACATGCACAAGACTTCACAAACATGCACAAAACTTTACAGATTTGCATGAAAACTTAACCTACAGTTAAGTATTTTGCAGAATCTGATATATGTGATTTGAGTGCACAATCTTTTATATGGGTACGAGAGTGAAGAGAGCGACGAGAGATGACAGTGACTAGAGTGAAGAAAGAAAGAAGGATGAGAGTGATGAGAGATGAGAGCGACAAGAGAGAAGAGAGAAAACTGAAGAAAGTAGAAGTGGGAAGGTTTTGAGATATGCGTGTTTTTGACGCGCGAGTGGGTGAGAGTGAGAGTGAGAGTTGAGTGGGTGGTTATTTGAGGGAACCCACTGTATTCTTATGTAGGTGTATGGGTTTAGGGTGTATGTGTAGCAGAACTGATAAAATGAATCAAAAAGAGTAAGTTATATCACTTTATTTTACTCTATAATTGTTGTATTGCATTAGTTTGTCATATTCCAATTAGATTTTTTTAATTATGTAATATTGCTCATATTTGTATTATCATGAAGTTTGATGTTCACAAGTTGCAAGATGGTAAGATCAAAGAAATTTTATTTAGAGAAACTTATTTTTTTTTTAGTTTTAGTTAAAACCACTAGTTAAAGGGAATGCATATAGACATATCCATCCATAATGTAGTAACTAATCAATTCAATTACAAATCTTAATTTTAAACATTACGGCTACAGTTCATTTGGACAAACTTTAGCTAAATGAAAAAGAAAAAAAAAATCATTTACATACACATAACATAAAAAACCATACGTTTGGTCTCTTTTTTTCCCCTTGTGCATGTATGGCCCTTTTATTATTACCAGTTTACCATTAAAAACAAAAAGAAGCCATAAAGGACTAATCCATATTCCACCAGAAAAAAAAGGCTATTCCATATATTTATTTCCCCATCATTGAAACACCAAAAAAATCAAGAGCGTGGCACCGTAACCCCCATGTTCTTCTATCCGTGTTATCCCCCCAACACAAGGACGTAGCATAACAAAATGGGGACAAAATGTAGTGGTTGCATGGGCCTAGATGCATGGTGGTGGGGCCTGCCAATAATATGCACAATGTGTCCTCTGTGTGTGTAGCTTCCTAAGCTGTTTAATTTGTTTCTTAGCAGAGAGAGTGAGTGTGTGTTGATAGGAATGGGAGCGGCAAAGGCAAAGGCTACTTTGGTTCGAGTTTCGAAAGGGGACAAATTAGATACAGCCGCTCCCAAAATCAATCCCAATATTCTTAACAGCTGCACGCAATAGAAGGAATGATTGGCCTTTTCTTGGTTTTTACTAGGTGGTCCTGATGCTAAATGCTATAGCTCGTACTTATTTTTCTAATTTGCAATTTTATCTATTTAGCAAATTTTTTTTTTGTTTTTCAAATATTATGCGGGTAAGTATCCTGTGTTACTTAATTTATCTATTGTCAATAATTTTTATAATTAAATTCATCAAATTTTATCTTTTAATATGACATATTAATAGATTATATGATTTAATGTAATAAATTAATATTTTTCAACATAATATTTGTAGAGATGTGCATCGTAAGCTCAAATGGTCTACAAATCTCTAAACATCTTATAAGTTGGCTCTTTCAATGATTTGGCTAATAAAAAATTTATTACGATTATATAAATCATGAAATGATAACAAAGTTTAATGAATTTAATTGTAAAAATTATCAAAAATAGATAAATTAAATAACCTAAAGCATTTATCTCACACGTTATTTAAGCAACCACCTATTTTTTAATGTTATGTAAATCTGGATTGAAAACTGAAAAGGTTGTACTATTAATTAGTACCCCTATGATCGAAATCAAAAGTGGAAAAAGTTTTATTAAAAAATGAGTAAAATTTTCTTAGTGTTCAATTCCGGACGAGAAAATGAGCAAACTTTTATTAAAAAAGGTTGTTATTTCTCTCTTGTAAATCATTGATGGTGTGTTTGATATAATGTCTAACGAACTTAATTTTTTATTGCAGAATGTTTGGATTGAGAAAGTTGAGTGTGAGGCCAACTAATGCTTTTGCGATACATACATGCGCTTGTGTCAGAGGATAGATCGACAAATTTTCTTGGTTGAGTCTTTCTTCTGAATAGTATGTCTCTTTTTATCGCATTTGGTAAGCAAATGCTATTGTGTTTGATCAATGCTTTAATTCTTATTAGAGTTTATGACTACAACGTTTCATTTATTTATAAGATGCTTCAGAATTATTTTTTTTTCTTGATGAATGAGAGCTCATCACAGTCACAATATATGGAGGCGAGATTGGGTAAATGTCATACAAAGATAGAAATCACGGTCATACATACAAAGAAGCTTTCGATTTAAAATATGAGATTTGACGAATTCACTTCTAGTTTTATTTTCAGCCTAGTTTTAAGATTCATCACACAAGCATGAGCGAATCTTTCATTTATTAAATTAAAACCTTTGAGTTTAAAACTTCTGATGTGCGCCTTTATTATTAATGGTTAAAAATGAGATGAAAGACTAATAAACTTTATATTGATAAAAATGAGATGGAACACTCGTCTCTTCTCCCACATTTCTTCTTTCACACCCTCATCCCTCTCCTCGGCCACACAAACGGGCCCTAAAACCATTCACAGGAACCAAAATAATCACCATTCCATTGTCATCAATTGAATAATCCACGACTTTCTGAAGCAAAAATAGAAATTAAAAAAAAAAAGGAAAAGAACAACTATGACCAATAATGGCCTCTTCAAGTTTTTCATAGTTTTTAGATCCAACTAGGTAGAAAATCCCTCCTGACCACGCTTTTTAAGACTGAGGATTTTCCCAACCTATGATTTCCACAAACAGTAATAGAAGATGATGGACTCTTTTAGGGAGCTTATAGGGTGCATAAGCATTATCAAGTTTATCTGTTAGAAATAAATTAGTATATTTAGTATATCTGTGATTGATTTTGACTTATTCATAACAAATTTAGGTTAATTTAATTTGATTCTATCATTTAAGCTATGATTCTATTATTGACCTATATATTGGCACCTAATTATAACCAACATGCACAACGTTCAATAATACACAATTATTATTCATATTTAGTCTATGCCTCTTAATTTTTTCCCTGCTTATCATCTCTGATTTATCATAAAATCTCACATTATCAATGTACAGTCTCATTTTTAATCATTTATGATAAAGTGCATTAGTAATTTTAAATCTAAAAGTTTAAATTCAATAAGTAAATGATTCACTCGTACTTATGTGGTGAATCTTAGAATTAACCTTACTTTCATATGGGTTTGTTGGGAATAATAGTAAATGTTGTGTGTGTATATATATATAGCGTCAAGTGAACTTGTCCCATTCTAGTTGGTTATAGACTTAAACTTAGGCTATACATATTTGTGTACCAATTTCTCTATTATAAATTATAATCATGCTTTTGCATTTAATTATTAATCAATGAAAGTTTATTTTTTTTTTTAAAAAAAGGTTAAATCAGAGAAGCTCGGTTTCACTCAGTGCATGATGGTATAATACCATTGGGTGGATACAGGAGAATATGGACAAGAGACATTAGCCCTTAGTACCGGCGCTTTTCTAGGTCCTGAAATTGGGGGAATTAAGTGTGAAAGTGAGCAAATTTTCTCTCATGCTTATGACACACAGGTTTTGACAATTATCTCTTGTATCGTGTGTTACGTTTGAATTCTGAACCTTCTTTTTTCCCTTATAAATAGTACAGATCTGTTGGAAGCTGGTGGTCTTATCTACCCAACAATTCTTTGTAGTCTATTTCATAACGTATGTATAGTTCGGTTTCTTACATGTGAATCTTGTTTGGTTTTTTTTAATTTAATTGTTGAATTAATCTCAAGTCAATTATCACTCACGTGAATTCGTACAATATGAAGTGATAATATTTAATTAATGCACAAATAATAAACAAAATAATTAAGTATCACCTTATTCATTTGATGGCAAACTCAGCTTATTATAAACATGGAGGAGTAATGCTTCTTGGACAAAATTATTGTCAGAATTTAAAAAAGAAAATTTAGTGATTAAATAAGTAAATAAAATAAAAGTCATTTTTCGATTTAATGATTAAAAATTATAACATATTATCCTGACAAAAATTTTAACAAAATTTTTTGACGAGATCACAACAGCAATTCCTCAATCCCCCCCCTCCTAATTCGATGCATAAATAAACTGGCAAATTCTCCACACACAAAAAGTAAAATAGTATAGAAGACAGAAAATTGGATCATGTTGGCAAATTGGATCAGTATTATTTAACTATTTAAGTAGGTTTATATTTATATTATGTGCAGTTCAACTATATAACAAAAATTGTATATTATTTGCAGTTAAAATCTTTTTACCAATAAATGCCTGCTTTAAATACCGAAATTTAAAAACCAAACCATGACAAGACAATAGAAAATTGAAATTGTATAATTAAATGCATAGAGAGTTAAATTTTGAAATGTAGAAGTGCGTGTCATTAAAGAAAATTGATTTTGAAACTAAGGAGAGGGCTATCCATGGGCCCCACATTACCACGGTCTGCTTATCGAGCTCTGAACTGATCCCTTGACGCAATCCAGGCCGTTAACCAAGAGCCCACAGATTTGAACGGCCCAGATCCAATTACTGAAGAGGAGCCTTCTACTCTTCTTCACCTATTAATCACGCCATTTCCATTTCAGTATTCTCTCTTCTTTCCCCAAAACCACTTCCGCTGTTTAATCTGCATTTTGAGCTTTCACAACACACAACAATGCTATGTTAGGTTCCGTTGCCAAAAAGGTATGTCTCTCTCTCTCTCTCTCTCTCTCTCTCTAATTTAGTTTCTGTGTTCTGTTTCTTCATCAAAACCGTTTTCAGTTATTAGCTTCACACGATCCGCGCATATAGCAATTTGGAATGGAAGCAACCAAAATCTTTGGTTTGATTGGATCTTTCACATTTTCATTTTATGGCTTTTTAAAAGAAAATTATATGCAAAATCAGGGATTCGAAAGGGTGGAATTTGCTCTGACCCTTGGCTTTTACTAGCTACTTTCTGCTTGTTTTTGAGTCTTGACCAACCCTTCAAAAAGTTGCCATGAGTACCACCTTTTGCTCCAACACTCTTTTCTTTTTTATATCAATCTTTTGACCATTTACTAATTAATACATACTCATTTCATTATTTATCTAATAGTGTATCATAAGACATACATTTATAAAGTGATTGAAAAATCGTTTTTTATTTTTAATTTCGGTGGGCTTTTGTTACTACTATATAGTATCTATTTTGAATAGTATGCATTAGATTTTGGAGTTAATAGGTAATCGATGTAGTGCTATTTATATTTTTGAGCCCAGATGTAGTGCTAGTGGGAAACTGGGAATTACTTCAACCGTGACTTGGTCTGTGAAATTTAATGTTAGAGGAATGCTATGACATGTTGGCCCATTCCACTGTGTCCTCAGTTTTTATTAATCTCCAAAAAATAAAAATAAAAAAAAATGATCAACTGAGTGTACATTATTATTTGTTTAAGATGGTATAGAGACATGAGAGTAATGTTTTGGGTACATTGTAGGTGAAGGGCTCCGAGTAAGAGTTATTGAAACAAGAGCGAGTCAAGTCAGTGGCCTTTTTGTTTAAGCCTGTGTTACTAAAACAAGGAGGATGGGAAACAAGGACAAAGGGATTCTGACAATTACAATGAGGAAAAGACTGGCTTGCTGCACCAGGGAAGGGAAAATTAGTATCGATTTTGATGAGCAAGAGAGTAAGTTCACACTGTTCAACACTTGTTGTCATTAATTTAATCCCATTTTAAGAAAGGTTGTTGAGTCACCTTATTTTGGGTTACAAAACAGCGTTTAAAAGAGGAGTTTTTAGTACAATTAGCGTTCTCTTATCTTACACGCTAAGATCAGAAGATAATTTTATGGCACCGTTGAAAGCTTGCAGTGTCATCCAATGAGGCAATAAAATTGTCACGTCATGTTAGCTAGTTACATAAACTAGTGATTATATGACGGTTTCTTTAGATCATATTTGATGACACTGTGAAATTAATCTCTAAATTTTATTATAATAGAAAATCATAATACACGACTCTCTTTATGTTGCTCACCGATTAAAGTTTAGAAACATTAATCAGATCTTTCAACCAATGGATTTAGCATGCATACTTCGCGAAGTATGATGTTATTTAATATTTATGGCTGGTTTAAAGCAAGATTTGAATTTAAAGATCTATACCTACTTCTCCCTGCTAATAATCAGGGGAGCCATTTATTCATGATACTCTGTTACTAAGTCAAATAATCCCTTTAATTTAGGTGCATCTAAACTCGTCAATCATAAATGGACAAAAATTCTCTAAAAGTGAGACTTCTACTCTTAACAATTTCAACCTTTTTCTTTTTTCATGCTCCAAGTTAATTGAGTAGAAGACTGTTTCAATTTTTAAATAATCTCGTCAAATCATCCTAGTATCATAAAATATTTGGCGTCAAAAGGTTAGGCATTATTTAGGCACCCATCTAGCACTTCCACATTTTCAAATTTTACATCTTGACCAATTATTACCATGTTCCTTTTTCAGCTGCACGAGCTAAACGACAAACCGTAAATCTTCACCTGCTCTGCTATTCCACCAATTGATTCCAAGTGTCAATTAACATTTGTTTAATCTTTCCCCACAATTTGTGACATAAATTAAGACTAAATAGTATAAAATTTAAGAAAAACGAAATGGACCAGCTGATATTCCTGCATCCCTGAGCCCACACTTTTGATTCGTTTGCTCCGTTCTATTAGTAATCCAAATGAAATGGGTCATCTTGTTTTAGATTTAGTCCATGTTTGGTAACTCAAAGATAAGTAATCCAAACACAGTCCAGAACAATTAGAAACGGGAACAAAGAAACAACTAATGGTGACGTGAGCTTTACATGATTGATTTGATGATCTATCTCTCTCACACACAATTCATTTTCAAGTCTGGAATCTTGATCTTAAAAAGTCTTCTGATGAACATGTTTGGTGGGGCCATGCATGAGAGCGTTTGTTGTTATTATTAGACGTAACCTACTCTCCCTCTGATACTGACAAACTGAAGTAAATGGGGTTTTGGAGTGGTGGGGCCCACCTCACTCATTGCCGTATATTTTGGTCTAAAATTGTTTTTTTCATATTGGCATTTATTTATTCAAAATTTCTATTTAAACAAAATATCCTCTCACACTCATGTTTTCATCATATAAAGTATTGTGTTGTTTCAATTTTTGTTTATTTAATGTGTGAATTTTATTAAAATTTTATTTATAATGGTGGGTCAATACATGGTTCCACGTGTAATAATTACAATTAAATTACCCTTTCTTTTTAGGTGATGGATTGGGAATAATGGGATCCTTCCGAGGGGCGATTCTCTTTTTTCTTCTGTTTTGAGACCCTTCTGTCCTTCGGTTTTTCTGTTGGCTTGAACTGGGTGAGGTGGTTGTTTTGTTCTGTCATACAACCCCCCCCCCCCCAAAGGGAAGCTTCTCAGTTCCATTAGAATCTTTGTCCCATGCATTATATCCCGGGATATATTGGCCAACACTTAGTGTTCTTAACTCATTGCACAAAACATCAAATGGGACATCAAATAGGAACACTTGAAGAAAGAGACGCATGTAACAAAATAAAAAAGGAGGGGTTTATAAATCTCCGCTACCATTAATTATGTTATAAATTAGTGTTTCAATTAGTTAAAAAGATAGTGTCTCAATGGTAATGTTTAAGAAAAAACAAATCTGAAATTCTATTAAGGCCTAAAAATCAGGCTCCACTCTATATGTTATCTTATTGGAGGGTTGAACCGTGATTATTATTCAGGAAGCGAGGCTGAACTCTTGTACTCTCAAGTTGTAAGGCCAAACGCGACTTTTCTCTTTTAAGGAAATAAAAAAGTAACAGAGTCTCTGATGACACTTGCATGTGACCATGTGTGCTCAATCTAAAATATGGAGTTCCATGCCCTTCTCTGTTTCTCTCAAGTGCTAATCGTAGACGTGTAAATATACATTAGATGTCTAAATACTTGGTCCTTGAATCCTTATAAAATTTTTATGAACTTGATATTTAACTATATGCGTGAGAGAGAAAATGATGGAATCTCAATTATTCATTCTTCATGACATAATTAAACTCTAACCACAAGCCAAATGTTTTTGTCTTTTATTCGGAGATCTTGAGTACTTTATGAATCACATTTTTAGATGTGTCGAGCTACTTGCCAATAACATTGCAAATAATTTAGATTTCTAGTTCTAATATAGCAGAGTTACTCTTAGAGTCTTCGTTGCATGAATGTTAGTTCCATTCATATGTTACTTTTGGCTGTATGCCTGCAACACTCATTTTGATATTGACAGCTTGGTTTCATTTTGTTCTAAATCACTTGATCATAGTTTTAATTCTAATTTTGTGCAACAATCTTTGGAAATTATAGTTTTTTTTTTATGAACTTAGAACCTAATCTTTCAGGAATTATGACATATAACGGCCTTGAGAGTTGCATTCTGAATAACCAGTCTTATGAAGACGATCAAAGCAGAACAACAAGCAGAGGAGATGGATGCATAACCGATTCGTTCGATGAAGACGATTCCAGCTGCTCCTCCAGCAAGGATGCTTTCGGATCGTTCTCTTCAAAATGCCTGAGAATGAAAAGGGATGAACAAGGATTGGAAGAATGGGAGCTGTCGGACCCTCAGCATTTTTATGCCAAAGAGAAGCCTTCTTATGCCATACAGCATTCGGATGTAGAAGCCATGAGGGAAAAGTTTTCGAAGCTCTTGCTAGGAGAAGATGTCACGGGAGGAACCAAGGGCCTAAGCACGGCTTTGGCTCTCTCTAACGCCATCACAAACCTCGCAGGTCTGCCCCTGAGTCCATTTTTATAGATTCATAAATACATGTAACTTATAATAAAGTTTATCACAAAAGAAAATGTGTTTAACCATATAAACAAGTTTACAACCATTGAGTTTCACTTTGCTTAATGAACCTATGCAGTAACGGTTTTCGGTGAGCTGTGGAAATTGGAGCCACTATGTGAAGAAAGGAAGAGCAAATGGCGAAGAGAAATGGATTGGCTACTATCCCCTACGAACTACATGGTTGAGCTAGTTCCTGCTAAGCAAAGTGGTGCCAATGGAGGGATATTTGAGGTAGCCATTTAATTTTAAGCTACATAGGAGATGATGTAATGTTTCATGTATAGCGTTACATTAAATTAAGAGGGACATTATTTTCGCTTTT
Source organism: Nissolia schottii (assembly GCA_003254905.1). NCBI lineage: Eukaryota > Viridiplantae > Streptophyta > Magnoliopsida > Fabales > Fabaceae > Nissolia > Nissolia schottii. Next base: position 194,514 of record QANU01054017.1, read on the forward strand.
TAAATCAGATAATGACCCCAAAAGCTCGTGCAGACATCCACATCAACCTTCCGGCGCTTCAGAAGTTGGACTCCATGCTTATTGTAGGTCATATCTTTATTCTCATAAAAAAATTTGGACTTTTTTTCACATGACTAACCAGAGAGTACTACTTATTTTTGGGGTTACTTTTGGACAGGAGGCACTCGATTCTATGGTGCATACCGAGTTTTGGTATGCAGAGGGAGGAAGCCGGGCAGAAGGGAGGAACACGAGTGCACGACAGAGCAAAAGATGGTGGCTTCCATCACCCCAAGTACCGAGAGCCGGGCTTTCCGACACCGAAAGGAAGAGGCTGCTTCATCAGGGAAGGGTGGTGCGCCAAGTATTCAAGGCTGCCAAATCTATTAACGAGAATGTGTTGCTTGAGATGCCTGTGCCCGAAACTATTAAGGATGCACTTGCAAAGGTGACGAATTGAATTGAATTGAAATTATGTTCACAATACATTTATCCTCAAGCGATTTGATGCAGTTAAAAGGCTTTTTCATTCTTGGACAGACTTTTATAGGATCAATGTCATAGGTAGACTTTGATGAATTAAATTGCGATATCTGTTCCTATGTTGCAGTCTGGAAAGGCAAACCTTGGACAGGAGCTGCACAAGGTTCTAACAGGTGAATCAAGCTCTGGGGAAGATATGCTTAGATCCCTTAATTTAAAATCTGAGCATAACGCCCTTGAGATCATTAATAGATTGGAAGCTGCTATATTCTCATTGAAAGAGAGAATTGCAGAACTACTTAGTGGCAAATCCCCGGTTCGAACCTCTTGGTCTTTTGTGAAGGAACCTATATCAGAGGTTGATAAAATGGAAATGTTATTGGACCGCGCAGAAACACTTGTGCAGCTGATTAAACTCAGATATCCAAACCTTCCTCAAACATTTCTGGATGCTACTAAAGTTCAATATGGCAAGGTGTGTTTCATACTAATGCACTTCACACGTTACATAAGTTTGTATTCAGCTTGTTCTTGTTTACTTTTGTAGGATATTGGACATTCCATTTTGGAAGCTTATTCTAGAGTTGTTGGAAATTTAGCCTTCAGTATACTGTCTAGAATAGGAGACATACTGCAAGAGGATTCCCTAAGCAATCCTAATTCGCCTATGCTGACAAGTTGTTGTCCTGCCATGAATCTCTCGGAAACATGGGTGGTTGGTTCGCATATCAGGCACTCCTTACTTGATAGGATGAACAAGGCAGACGGTCTGTATTGTGATTCTAGTTGTGGCAGTACTTCTGATTTTGAATTTTCGTCTCTCGAGGCCAAATCCAGTTCTGCGGTAACCACGCCAAGTCGGAGCCGAGTTTGGTGCATTGGTAGAGAGGCTTGTGCAAGTTTGTCTCCTCAAAATTCCCCATAGTGGCTTTTGTAGCCACTTTTTGTAAATGTTATTTGTTATCATTATATGCTCAGAAAGAAAATAGAGAGGCAAACGGGTAGATTTGCCTTTTCATAGTTTTTGAGTGGATTTATAGCTAACTGTGGCACACACAATCCTGATCATAGATTGTGGTTGTATATCTCAGTGTTTCTATATTTATGATTGAGTTAACAATCAAATATTTATATCCTACTAAAACTTGAATTTCTTGAGGATTTTGGCCATCTTTTTTGCAATGTTTATAATTTGAGTACAAGTGATAACACGGGTGCATGAAGGCTGGATATAGACGACAGATAAAAATAAAGTACATGGAAAATATAAAAGAGACATGTTGAATTTCTAAATTTATTGTGGGGACTCAAATTAAAATTGGATATGTGGCAAGTTTCAACAACCTGAAATTGAGGGGTGAGTTAATTATTGTAGTTAATTCAGAACAAAACAGAGATAAACATAGGAATCCAAAACATAATTCCTCACTCACATGGTAGTAGTGTAAGCTTATAGTTGCACTCAAACAATAAAAAATCTGACAACTGATTTCTATAATGCAAAATGAAAAATTTCTAATCTGAAAAGACATTTAGAAAATATGAAACATCTAAACAAATTACTTGGTAGTAGAAGCGAGTGGTTACCTCTACATTCTTTGTTTGGTCAATGATAATGCTGTCAATCTCTATTCAAGTCCACGAGGAGGAAAGGAACTTCTAATTAGATGAAGCTCTCTCTTGACATCAACCATACCCATTCTTTCTTTGGGCGATTCCGCCGAGCAAGCAAGTGCAATCCTAAAAAGTGAAAGTAAACATTTGTGTGTGTTAGGATGCACGAGGCCCAGGTTGTCCTTGGGAAGAATGCCCCCGTCCACAATCTGCAATAGGTGATCTGGAACTGAAAGCTTGACATACTTTTGGAGATTATGACCATCTTTAAACATTTCATCTGTCGGCCTTTTTCCGGTTAACATTTCCAGAATCAAAATCCCAAAGCTATACATGTCGCCTTCAGTTGATACTTGAGAGCCCATTCCATACTCTGATACATAATGCAAACATGAAAACATTAACTCAAGAAATTAAGTTACAAAAAAACACTTAACAATCTCTTAACATTTCCCACTCTAATCAAACTTAAGTTTGTACCTGGAGGTGCATAACCTATTGTCCCCTTTATTCCAAGTGTGCTAATCTGCGCCAGGGACAATCCAGCACTTGTGACTAGTCTTGCCAAGCCAAAATCACCAACATGAGCAACCATGCAATCATCAAGAAGAACGTTGCTTGGCTTCAAATCACAATGAATGATAGTGCGCTCACATTCGTGGTGAAGATAATGAACTGCTGACGCAACATCATTAATAATATTTAACCTTTGCTCAAGGTCCAGTGATCTCGGTTGATCTGCAATTTCTGTTGATGGGTGTAACCAGCTTTCTAAGCTTCCATTTGTCATGAAGTCAAAAACTAGAGCCTTGAAATCTTGACCTCTATAATCCGCACTGGAACAACATGTTAAAATCTTAACCAGATTTCGATGCCTTATGTTTTTCAGTGCGTTACATTCAGCAATGAAACTCTTTTGAGCTGCCTTCTCTTGAAGGTTGAAGACCTTTATGGCAACGACTGTGTCTTCTGTTTCAAGAGTACCTTTGTACACAGAGCCCAAGCTTCCAGACCCTATCAAGTTTCTAACAGAGAAACCATCGGTTCCATGGTGTAGGTTCTGGTATGATACCTTAGCCATCTGGTCAATAGTTGGTGAGTCAGAAGACGGTTTCATGTTTCTTTGCTTCATCAAATAGATAGTTAGAGCGAATGATAGTATAAGGATAGAAGCAACCACACTGGCCATCGCGGCTATAAACTTGAAATGATGGTGCTTCACAGGTTTGCTACCTCTGACAGGGCATGGAGGTAGGTGCAGCTGTGAAATACCTCCACAAAGCTTATTGTTTCCTGTCACTGCTAACTTGCTTGCATTTTTGAAGACCCCTTTTGTTGGAACTTCACCTTCCAACATGTTAAAAGAAAAATTCAAGAATTCTAAGAACATGAGGTTTTGCAAATCTTCAGGAATCGATCCAGACAAGCGATTTTTCGACAAGTCTAACAGTCCAAGACCTCTTAATGAAGTCAGAGATGATGGTATGACTCCATGAAAAGAATTCCCCTGCAAGTAAAGGTACTCCAAGCTCTGGCATTCTCCAATACCTCTGGGAATATTACCAAATAGATTGTTCTCAGAGAGATTCAACATATTGAGATTTTTAAGGTTTCCCACTTCATTCGGTAGATTGCCACTGAACAAGTTCTCTGACAAATCCAATGCGGTTGTTAAGGTGGCAAGAGAAAAAACCTCTGATGGTATGGCTCCTCTAAGATTGTTCTTGGAAAGCTTGAGATATTGCAAGTTTTGGCAATTTCGAATACTCGGGGGAATATTTCCTTGTAACAAATTTTCTGACAAATCCAAGTAAAACAATTGGCTAAGGTTGCCTATAAAGGCAGGCACATGTCCTGACAACTTGTTTCCATTTAGGGCGAGTTGTCTCATGTTTTTAAAATTTTCAAAAGTATGCGGAATAGTTCCATCAAAATGGTTATATTCCATCCCCAAGGCAGTTAAGCTAGCTAGATTACCTAACTCTGCCGGAATTTTTCCGTATATTTGATTAGCAGCAAGATATAGTTGACTTAGTTGGGAGGAAAAATTACCCAAGTAATTTGGCAACTGACCTCCAAAATTATTGATAGCTATATCAAACACTTGCAAGTTACTATGGTTTGTCAATGTTTTCAAAAACTCCAAGTCCTTAGTTGAATTGCCACCTAAATTGTCATTCAAAGTTAGACACCAAAGCTCTTTTAGGCTCCCAAGACTTGGAACATGTCCCACAAAATGGTTTTCACTAAAATCAAGTAGTTGAAGTAAAGATGCATTTGTGAGAGAAGTTGGGATAGTACCTGAGATACGATTGCCACCAATTTGGAAACTTTGGAGAAAGGGGAGGTTGTTGAACACGCTAGGTGGAAGAGAGCCATTAAATTGGTTGTATCCAATTGAGAATTTCTTAAGAGATGACATATTATAAAGAAAAGATGGAAGAGTACCAGAAAGTTTGTTTACACCTAGGAATAGATGTGTCAAGTTTTTCAATAGGCTAAGCTCTTGTGGAATATTTCCCTCCAAGTTGTTATAAACCAACGAAAGAGCAATGAGGGATGAAAGATTACCTATAGATGGTGGGATGTACCCTGTTAAATTGTTACTCTGAATTAGTACTATTTCGAGCTTCCAAAGAGAGCCAATTTCAGTAGGTATTTTGCCAATCAAATTGTTGCTTGACAAGTCAAAGCCAACTAGTTCCGAGCAGCTTGTCAAGTTTCGAGGAATTTCCCCAGTCAAGGAGTTGTTGTTAAGATAAAGTATCTCCAGATGTGACAATCCACCCAGTTCTTGTGGGATTGTTCCACACAAACTGTTGTTTTCGAGGTCTATGCTTCTCAATAAGGAGAGATTCCCAAGTTGAGGAGATATGGATCCATGCAACTTGTACCCTGTTAAGTTCAACTCTGTAACCCGTTGATGCATGGGACTGCATGTGACACCATGCCAGTTGCACAAGTGGGTGGAACTATTCCAAGACTCCAACGCTCCATAGGGGTCACTGGATATCGATTCCTTGAATTTGAGCAGTGCCATATGATCAGTGTCGTTTGCTAATGCATGGGCTCTAGTGTTTGGGACAGACCATGGTGAGTTCAAAGTAGCGACAAGAAACAGATATAGGTGAAGAAGGTGTATGGGTGACACAACAGAGAAAGGCTTCATTTGGTTGAGGAACAAAGAAGATGTTAGCTCCGCTGTGTGTTGGCTTGGTTGATTGGGTGGGTGGGGATTTGTGAGAACAAACAAGCACATTCTTTCCCCATGTGACTCCTAGTACTTAAATGTGGAGGCAACATAACGAACACAAAATGTCATTTTCTCTTTAAAAAAATTGAATTTTGGTTACCCATATCCCAAAAATAAAAAAAGAACTACTTGCCTCCAATTTTAAAAAGTGTGCTACAGATGCCCTTAAGTGCGCTTCAAGCCAAAGGAGTCTTCGTGACACGACACGACTCCATAATTTATTTCGTCCTACATCTGTTTTAATCTGATTTTGAAGTATGTAATTTGACCCAATACATATTTTTTTGGGGGGTCAAACTTTGAGTTGACTTGCCCAGACTCAAAGTCAAATCATTTATGTAAAAATATTTTTTTTTGAATAATTAGTAATAAATGGTAAGATTTTATATTTTAGTTAATATATTTTATATAACATAATATTTTTATTTTCATTTTGATATAATTTGTTTTAAAACATGAACTATAAATTATTTCTTAAACTTTATTTTTTTTTAAAAATTATGACTTTATTACATGTAATAATGTCTAAATTTTTAAAAGTAATCTTAAAGTTGGGTTGACCTGATTTAGCTCAATCATTAATCAAATTATTTTTGGCATTGGGTTAGGGTTTAAAGAATTGGATTAATAAAATGATTGGACTGAATTTACAATTTAGGTAGGGTCTAATCCATCTTAACCCAACCATATACACCTATGTCATATTGCATTAAGTTTAAAGTCACAGATTATAAGTATCCACGTAGACTAAGAAGTACACGGCAATATGAAAAATACTTATATATATTCATGAATTATATTTAATGTGTTTCATGAATATTATTAATGATCGATTTTTAATTTTTTATATAATTTAAATATTATAAATTTAAATTAATAGTTAATAATATTCATAATATATATATATATATATATATATATATTAAATATGTTTTATGAGTACTTGTGCAAAATGAAAGCAACATTCGGCGAACGTTTCTAAAGGGTTGGAAAAGGAGACTTCCTTGTCTGCTAAGTGGAGCAATATCACAATTTCCATGAATGTTCATGACAGCTAATTAGTGGTTACCATATTCTCTCATTTTCCATCATTGCATATATATGTAATGTAGTGCGACTAATGGAGAAAATTGAGAATTGAGAAATTTCACTAACCATTAACCGTTGTTTCAGTAATGGGATATAGTGGAATGCTGATATTATGAGGAGTCTCATCAGAGAATGGTGAGAGTAGTCCATTATGTGCGTGAATGTGTGGCTTGATACTAGCAGGTTGATTTATTGCCTTATGGTATAAGTCATTGGCAATGCTTGACCTTGACTACTATTTTTGGAATGTTGACATTATCAATAGTCTCGGAGAATAGTGACAATTGTCCATTATGTGCATGAATGTGTGACTTGACCTCGTCTACTATTTTTGGTTTATGGTCTTCCGCCAGCAAGAAAAAGTTTTACATAAACATAAATCTAACATTGCATATCTATTTATCATATATTAGTTTGATGCACACCATATAGCGTAGGGGTGAACATGGGTCAGATCCGCTTGAACCCAACCATGTTTTGGACCCAATCCGACTTTAATAGGTCAGGTCGGATCAATTTTTTTTGGTACCCGTTGGACTCGTGACCCGTTTGGGTCGAGTTGAATTGGGTTGAGTTGGGTTAGGTTAAGTTAGCGCGTGACCCATCATATTTTTTAAAATAATCAACTTTTTTATAATAAAAATATTTTTTTAATTAAAAAATATATGTTATATTTTGATGCATAAAATAATCTTAGGCAAAAATTAATAAATAAATCTAATAACAAAAATTAAAAAAATTACTTTTTGTTTTTCAATATATATAAAATAATAAAATAAAATGGTGAGTCGACAGATCAAGTCAATTTTAACAAATTGAACTTGACACCCGACCCAATACAAGTGATGGGTCAGGTGGGTTCAACCCGTCGACTCGACCTAACCCAACCCAAAGAGAGTCGAGTTGGGTCGGATTAACAGTTCCGCGAGTTGGATCCACTTGCTGAAAACCCCTAATGTAGAGTTGTCATGTTAGTAAATTTAGGAAAGTGTCACTCTCTTACTCTCCTAAGAATTCTCTTAAAATTCTCTAATTCCCTTCCCTCCTAAGTTCCCATGTGCCTGAGCCAAATTCCTAACCCTCAATTCCACTATCACTTTCGCTTGACTTGCCGCCACTATCACCAATTGGCCCTCCCACTATCACTTTCCTCATCTTCACACTTCACTTTCCTCCTTCACTTGCCACAACCCCGTCCCCTCCCTCCTCCTTCAATCCACAACTCCTTCACTTTTAGATCCTTTTCTACAACCTTATCTTCCTTTGCTTCTTTCTATTCGCTCCTTTTGAGGCCTACAACCAAGTGGGTCCATTTCACCTTTCAGAGGGAACCCATCTACCGGCCTTGCAACGCCGTATTGGCCGCAGTGATCGAGGTTGATGAAACCGTCGACAAGGAGGAGGAGGGGCGGCGATGGGTTTACGACTGCCGTCGTCATCACTACGAAGTCGAAGAAGGGGAAGGCCACATTGCCTCTCAAGAGTGTCAGGGTACCGTGCAAAATCTTTTCTTTTTGCTCAATTGTTGGATTAGTAAGTGATTTGGTTGTTGGTTCTTGTTTCGGTTATGTTTTCAATTGTAGTTTATAGAGGGAAAAAAATGTACATGTGTATGTTGTATGTAGTGTATTGTTGCTACTACTTGTCAATTACGATGTAAACTTTATCTTCATATTATTTTATTTGTCAATTACTCAACCTAAACGTTCGATTGCGTTATCAACCACGATAGTCCGCGAAGCTCGTTCGAGTCGAAAGAATCTGCATTCCTCAAATGGTATTGTTGTGGTTCAAATTGAATGTCTCTATTAATGTCATTTTGTAAGGAATGAACATTCGATTATGAAGAAACCAAATTGGAGAAAAATGGCAAAATTTCTGCCGAAAACAAAGTTTTGTAGTTGAATACATACATTTCAAAAACTCAAACTCAATTGTGTGTTTTTCTATGAGCACGCGTGAGTCTAAAATAGGTGAAGTCAATGATTCTTCTCCTAATTTCTTCTTTCATTGTTCTAAGTTGGTTTTGTTTAGTTTTCTTTTATTTAATTGTCATTTTATTTCATTGAAATCAAACTCAATTTTCCTTTGTTTCTATAATCAATACAACCTATTTATTTGTTGATAAAATTCTAGTGTAATATTATCATTGAGGGTTTGATAGCCTGAGTTTTAATACTTACTTTTATTACTTGTATGAATTAGTGTATTTACTAGTGTTACAAAATTCACATCAACTATATCATTTTGATGGTCCAATGACCAATCTTACCAAAAAACACTAGGGACCAATTTGGCCAAAATGTTCAAAAATTATTTAGTCCCTGCACCCCAGTCACCACTTCCTCCACCTTGACCATCAAACCACCACCACCACCATCCACTCCCTCATTCCCACTGCCAACACCATATGTTTGAGTTAACAATGAAGTATTTATATCATACTAGCACGTTTCAATAATTGGTAAGTTACAAAAACTTCAAATTCTTGAGGATTTTGGCTATTCATACTTCGAGTACAAGTAATAGGACATGCATGAAGGGTGAACATAGATGACAAAATAAGATAAAACAAAAGAGACACGTTGAATTTCCAAATTTATTGTGGAGACTCAATTTGAAATTTGAATCTGTGGCAAGCTTCGACATTGAGCGAGGAATTAGTTATTTTTGCTAATTTCGTCCTCTTTTATAACCTCAAGCCCAAGTCAAAAAGCGTGTTGATTCCACATCAAATTTTATATCGAGTTTGCGCAATTACCATGGGAGAATTATCATCCAGTAACTCTAACTTTCATGGAAGCATGACCATAATAGGAATGGTCTTGGAGCTGCCCATTTTTTCTCACCTCCATCTCTTCTTCCATACCCCTGCACGCCGTTGTTGCTCTCACCGCCACAACCTCTACAGTGCCACCCATCACCACCAACGCAATCTCCAAACTCAAAAACTCACCCAAAATCTCGAGCTCAAATCTAGTATTTTCAGTGGCTTACACTTGGCCCGTTAGTCACTGTCTTTGCCCCACAGTTGTTGATAGCTTATCTCCAACCATTGCTAACAGCAAGCTCAGATGTGACATTTTTAGAATGGCGGAAGGAAAAGTGAGGGAGAGAGGATGAGTTAATGGTTATATGTGTTGTCGTGACGTCGCAAACAGACAGAGAGATGAACAGAAAAAATGGCAAAAAAGTTTAGGAACCTATGAGGGGCGCCATTCTACGGCTACCACGGCCAAAACCCCCCAATTTTTTTCAATCACATAAATGAAGAGAAAAAATGAAGGGTTTTAGCCAAAATCTTATAACAGGAGAAAGAAGCGTTAACGGAGAAGTGAGGGGAGAGGAGAAGTGTGAGCTTAGAAAGTCAATATTTCCTTTCGCAAGTAATAGGTACATGCATTAAGACTGGACATAGAGATGACATATAAAAATAATGGATTTAATTGAAGGATAATAATAATATAAAAGAATTTTACATTATCGTCTCTTGAAAAGTTATCCAAATAAAATGAATAGATTGATCGATAGCATAAAATCTTTTATATTGTCAAGACATCAAAATTAAACTAAAAAATAAAATACATAGAGAGTACAAAAGAGCCATGTTGACTTGCTAAATTCACTGGGGGGGGTCAATTTGAAATTAGATCTTCGATTAGTTTCAACAACCTGAAATTTGAAAAGGAGTCAGTTAATTTTGTTAATTCATAACAAAATGGTGATAAACATATATAGGATTAAAAAAACATGAAACTCCTCCAATGGTAGAATCATAAACAATAGTTAAACTCGTAATTAATTGAAGAAAAAAAAACCTCGTAGGTTTTTTTTCTTCTAAATTATCAATAACGTGAATTGAAAACTTAATTTATAATTGAAAATAAATTTAAAGAAAAGAAGAAGAAGATAATAGGAAGGGGAAAGGATATAAAATATCTACACACCGCTACGTACGTACATTCTTTGTTTTATGATTGTACATAACGCAGTCGGCCTCCATTAACCCCACGAGAAGGAAAGAAACGTTTGATTAGATTGAGCTCTCTCATGACATCAACCATACACATCCTTTCTTTGGGTGATTCTACTGAGCAAGCAAGTGCAATCTTGAAAAGTGAAAGTAAACACTTGTCTGTGTTAGGATGCACAAGGCCCGGGTTGTCATTGCCATTAGCTTGTTCTAATTCCTTGGGGAAAATAGTCTCATCCACAATATGCAAAAGGTGGTCTGGAATTGAAATTTTAACATAATTGTGGAGATTATGACCATCACTAAACATTTTATCCGTAGGCTTTTTTCCGGTTAACATTTCTAAAATCAAAATCCCAAAGCTATACATGTCGCCTTCAATTGATACCTTGGAGCCCATTCCATATTCTGAAACATACATGCGGATTGGTCAGTGTCCTTAAACTTATCATGAAAACATTGACAATTCTCCTAGAATTAGAAAGTGAGAAATACTTATTTGTCTCTTGACCATGTTTAATGCATGGTTCAAGACTTTATTAACCATTGATTTTAATCTATGGCTAGCGTTTAAAAAATATATTTAAAAAACAAAAAATGATTTTGGATCATACATTAAATGTGATCTAGGACCATACAAAAATTTCTCATTTTCTAATTACTAAATAGATATAATCAATGTGTTAAAATCTTAAAAAAGTAGTAATCAATTAATGATTATCATTTCTCAAATACTAAATATTTCAGAGTCTAACCAAACGTAGCTAATTATGTTTGTACCTGGAGGTGCATAACCAATAGTCCCCTTAATTCCAAGTGTGCTAGTCGACGTTTGCGTTGGAGACAGTCCAATACTTGTGAGAAGTCTTGCTAAGCCAAAATCACCGACATGAGCAACCATGCAATCATCAAGAAGAACGTTGCTTGGCTTTAAATCACAATGAATGACAGCTTGCTCACATTCGTAGTGAAGATAATGAAATGCTGAAGCCACATCAGCGATGACATTTAACCATTTTTCAAGACCCAATGATCTAATTGGATGAGTTCTTGAATGTAACCAGTTTTCTAAGCTGCCATTTTCCATGAACTCGAAAACTAGAGCTTTAAATTCTTGACCTCTGTAATCTGTACTGGAACAGCATGTCAAAACTTTAACCAGATTTCGATGCCTTATATTTTTCAGTGCGTTGCATTCTGCTAGGAAACTCTTTGCAGCTGTCTTCTTTTGAAGATTGAAGACTTTTATGGCAACAACAACAACTTGGTCTTCTGATTCAAGAGGAGTGCCTTTGTATACAGATCCAAAGTTTCCAGACCCTATCAAGTTTCTATCTGAGAACCCATCAGTTCCATGGTGCAGGTTTTGGTATGAAACCTTAGCCATATGATTAATAGCTGGTGAAGTAGAAGTTGGTGTCTCCTTTCTTTTCCTTATCCAACAGATAGTTAGAGTAAGTGAAAGTATAAGAAGAAAAGAAATGACACTAACTACGACGGCCATATATCTGAAATGACGGTGGTGCCTCGCAGGTTTGCTACTTTTGATAGGACATGGCGGTAGTTGTAACTTTGAAATACCTCCACAAAGCTTCTTGTTTCCAGTCACTGCTAACTTGCTTGCATTTCCGAAGACACCTTTTGATGAAACCTCACCTTCCAACATGTTAAAAGAAACATTCAAGGATTCCAAAAACATTAAGTCTTGAAAACCTTCAGGAATTGATCCAGACAACCGATTTCTTGATAGGTCCAATGTTTGAAGACCTCTCAGTGAAGTCAAAGACGATGGTATGACTCCACGGAAGGAATTCCCTTGCAAGTAAAGGTACTCCAAGACTAGACAGTCTCCAATACTCGTAGGAATATCACCAGACAGATTATTCTCGGAGAGATTAAGAATATTGAGATTTTTGAGGTTGCCCACTTCATTGGATAGATTGCCACTGAATGAGTTTTGTGACAAGTCCAGTAAGATTGCTAAGGAGGCAATTAGAGAAAAAACCTCTAGCGGTATGGGTCCTCTAAAGTTGTTTTGGGCAAGGTTTAGAGTTTGCAACTTCTGGCAGTTTCCAATACTTGGAGGAATATTTCCTTGTATCATATTTTCTGACAAATCTAGGTAATACAATTGGCTGAGATTACCTATAAAGGCTGACATAGGTCCTGACAACTTGTTTCCCATCAAAGATAATTTTCCCATCTGTTTAAACTTTCCAAAAGTAGTTGGAATAGTCCCATCAAAATAGTTTTGTTCCATGGTCAAAACATCTAAGTTAACTAGATTACCTAACTCTGAGGGGATGTTTCCGTACATTTGATTACCACCAAGATATAGTTGACTGAGTTGGGAAGACAAATTACCCAAATAATTTGGCAGCTGACCTCCAAAATTGTTGTAAGATATACCAAGCACATTCAAGTAACTAGAATTTGTCAATGTTCTCAAGAACTCTAAGTCCTCGGTTGAATTGCCACCTAAATTGTTGTCAGACACACTTAGAAACCAGAGTTGTTTTAGGCTCCCAAGACTTGGAACATGTCCCACAAAATGGTTTTGGCCAAAATCAAGTACTTGAAGCGAAGATGCATTTGTGAGGGAAGTAGGGATAGTATTTAAGATATGATTGTCTCCAATTTCAAACCACTGGAGAAAGGGGAGGTTGTTGAACATTTTAGATGGAAGAGAGCCATTAAATCGGTTGAGTGCAACCGAGAGATATCTAAGAGATGACATATTATAAAGAAAGGAAGGAAGGGTACCGGCAAGTTTGTTGACATCTAGCAATAGATATGTCAAGTTTTTCAATCGGCTAATTTCTTGTGGAATATTTCCCTCCAATTTATTATACTGGAGCTGGAGAGTAGTGAGGGATGAAAGATTACCTATGGACGGTGGGATGTGTCCTGTTATATCGTTACTCTGAAAGCATACTTGTTCCAGCTTCCAGAGAGAGCCAATTCCAATTGGTAGTTTCCCAATCAAATTGTTCCATGACAAGTCAATGATTCTGAGCTCAGAGCAACTTGTCAGGTCCATGGGAATTTCTCCGGTCAACGAGTTATTGCCGAGATAAAGCATCTCCAAATGTGACAAACGACCCAATTCTTGGGGAATCTTTCCGCGCAAGTTATTTTTCTTGAGGTTGATGTACCTCATAAAAGAGAGATTCCCAAGGTGAGGAGATATAAATCCATGCAACGTGTGTCCTGTTAACTTCAACACGGTAACTCGATGCATGAGATTGCATGTCACACCATACCAGTTGCAGTAGTGGGTGGAACTATTCCAAGACTCCAACACTCCAGAGGGGTCACTGGATATTGATTCTTTGAATTTGACTAGTGCCAAATGATCAGTGTCATTTGCCAATGCATGGACACTTGTGTTTGGGACAAACGCTGATGAGTACAGACTGGTGACAAGAAATAGGTGAAGGCGAAAAGGCTTCATTTGTTAGAATATGGTTTGATTGATATTTGGGTACGATTGTATATAAGAAGCACATTCCTTCCCCATGTTTTCTAGGACTTAAATACTAGAGCCAATACAATGAGCGCATATTGTAATATTTTTTTTTTTTTTCAATTTGAATTTTGATAACCATTATAAAAAAAAAAAATAGGAAATGTAGTATTCATTAAATGTTCATTAGTATTAAATATTAATTTTCTCTCTTCATTCTCCACGTACTCTTTCTTATTCACGCTCTTCTCCTTTTCCTCTTTTTTTTCACTCCAATCACACACACTCCTTTCATTTTTGTTCAATTATTTCACTTGTTATTACTTTTTTCTCATTCTGCTATTTTCTTCTTCTCCATTTTTCTCTTTTCTTGTTCCTTTTTTTTCATTTCTAGTTTCTTTATTTGTTTCTGACGTTTTCCAGAGTTTGTCTTCATTTTTTATTTCATTCTTTCCCTCTTAAGACGCTATAGAGAGCATAAACGAAAACATAATTCTCTGATCTATATTGTTCTATAAATTTTGTAATGTTTTTGCGTGGTGTATTAATATTTGTTTATGAGTGTTATAATGTGTTTATTTATTCGTTTCTGTGTGGTGTAATGTTTGTTCATGTGTAATGTAATATTTGTTTATGCATGTTGTAATGTTTGTCTATGAGTTTGTAACGTTTATTTTAGAGTGTTGTAATGTTTGTTTATTTGTGGTAATATTTGTTTATGAGAGAGTGAGTGAAGGAGCAGGAGAGAGAATGCCTTCGCTATTTTATTTTTTATGTTTCATAATGTTTATTTATTTGTTCTTTAACGTTTGTTTATGAGAGAACGTGAATGCACACATTTTAGAATGTGAGTAGGGGCAAGAGAGAGTGTGTGGCAGTTACTTTCCGCTATTTAATGTGTCACATGTCTCATTTTATCTCGTTTTTGTACATGAAAATATTTGTTCATCGAGTTTATAATATTTGTTCACGTATCTGTAATATTTGGCAGACAACTAGTGAATACTTTTTGGTTTACATTTAGCATTGCCCTTAAAAAATTGTTAATATCATCCTTAATAGTCGACTAAATTTGATCTATCTTATTTCTCTTTGTTCTATTATTAAAATTGTGAAAGACGTTGTTGTCACAATTTTGAGAATAAAACATTAAACATTTTTTTCTCTCTCAACAACTACGCTTCAAAAACTAAACTTATGTCTCGTCCTTAAAAGAAACATAGTTGCATACTATTACAGAAGCATCCGAGAAATGTCTGTATTCGAGATAGGTCTGTAAATCTGATCGTGGACTTGTTTCAAGAACTTATGAGATGATGATGACAGTTGATGTAGATGAGTATGCTTGCGGTTGAGAACTTGAGCTGCAGTGGGGGTACTTGGCTCACAATTGTCTGAAGGGCCTACTCAACAACACTTAAAGCCTTTTGGATCCTTACCCTCTCCAATTTTAATTTTCATCTTAGTATAATTCACACTCTCTTCATCCTTTTTAATGGAGAACTATCACCCATTCACTCTCAACTTTCACTTCTGACATCTGACACCTGACACCCATCTGTCACTCTAACATTTGCCATAGACTCTTACCTAACATTGTTTGATTGCATAACCATCTAAAGTTTCATTTAATCCATGTGTTTTGTTGGTTGTGGTGGTTCACCATTGTTGACAGTGAGATTGGAAGAGTCAAGGAGACATTGCTGAAGTTGTTTTGTGGAGAAGAGTGGCAAAGGCTTGCGATGGCAGAGGGCGACACGGTGTTGCGTCTTAGTGCGAGTAGTGGTGGCTGACATTAGATAATTCGATGATTTATGACTTACCCCAGCAAGATTTGAGGTGCGATTATAGGAATGGATTTGATATAGATTAAAAAAATGAATAACTTTCATGGGAAACAAGATTTCAAATTTGTAAAGGTAGTAACTCAAATGTTACGGGACCAAATGGCCTACATGCCCTTTTTTTCCAGAGCCAATGAGATAATGTTAAAAAGACGGTGGAGAATACTATTAGGAACCTGTTGGAGCATCCTTCTCAGATTGGAAGCATTAACACGACTTTTATTTCTCTCATCCCCAAAGTGGATCACCCAGAAACTATGGCCCAATTCCACCCTATTGGTCTCTGTAATGTGATATACAAGCTACTCACCAAGATCATTGCAAATCGCTTGAAGCCCATCATGAATCATGTTATCTCTCCTCACCAATGCAGTTTCATTCCAGGGAGATTGGGTGCGGATAATGTAGTGATTGCACAGGAAGTCATTCATAGCATGAGACAGAAAAAGGGTAGAACTGGCTTTCTTGCTATTAAGATTGATCTTGAAAAGGCATATGATAGGCTAAATTGGCACTTTATCATCGATTTTCTCAGAGATATGGGCATCCAGAATGACTTAATTGAGATTATCTGGCATTGTATCTCCTCCTCCTCTATGGACATTCTTTGGCATGGTGATCGTACTGGGGTTTTTCACCCTTCGCGAGGTATTCGTCAAGGAGACCCCCTATCACCTTATCTGTTTGTTATTTGCATCGAGAGACTTTCCCAACTTATTTGTGCAGTGGTGGAGGATGGCCTATGGAAGCCTATCTCGCTCAGTAGAGGAGGTCCCAAAATATCGCATCTATGTTTTGCGGATGATCTCTTTTTGTTTGCTGAGGCTTCTTTGAATCAGGTTGATATCATTAAGCACTGTCTGCAGATGTTCTGTAATAGCTCTGGACAAAAGGTAAGTTTGGAGAAGACGAAAATTTCTTTTTCCCATAATGTTAATCATAATCGAGCTAAGGAGATTGCGGATGAGTTGGGCTTTTCTTTGTCTCATGATCTCGGAAAGTACTTGGGTATTCCTCTATTTCATAAGAGAGTTACCAGCCAAACCTTCAGTAGCTTAATTGACAAACTTAGCCAGCGCTTGTCAAACTGGAAAGCATCTTCCCTTTCTCTAGCTGGCAGGTTGACGCTCTGCAAATCTGTGATTGAAGCCAGCCCTTCTTATACTATGCAGACGTGCTTTCTCCCAGAAAAAGTTTGTGACTTTATTGACAAAACTGTTAGAAGCTTTCTTTGGGGTTCTGTTAATGGAAGTAGACGCATTAGTCTGGTTTCTTGGAACTCAGTTTGTAGACCGAAAGCAGATGGAGAGCTTGGTCTCCGACAAGCTAGATTATCAAATATATCTTTCTTGGAAAAACTTGGTTGGGGACTTGTTGTGAACAAGGATTCTCTATGGGTCCAGGTTCTAAGGGGCAAGTACAGATGTGGAGATGCTATCATTCCTGAAGTTAAACCTAAGACTAACCAATCGAATGCTTGGAAAGGTATTACAAAAGCTTGGCAACATGTTCATGATAACATTATTTGGCGGGTGGGCAATGGGAACACTATCAGGTTTTGGAAAGATCACTAGATTCCTGGTTTTCCATCATTGGAGGCTCACTCTTTAGTTTCTTTACCACAGTCTGATCTCCATCTCATTATTGCTCGCTTTGTAAATGATGAAGGCAATTGGGATTGGGCTCGCATTTCCCCTGTTTTACCTGACAACATCTGTAATCTGATGACAGCAATCCATCCCCCTTCCCCTAGTCTAGGCGATGATTATGTTGCCTGGGCTCCTGGCCATGATGGCTCCTTCTCTATTAAATCTGCTTATTCTACTCTATCGGGTGAGGATTCTATGCACATTAGATATCCCCTTTACAGGTTAATTTGGAAGTGGAAAGGAGTGGAGCGGGTGAAATCCTTTCTCTACCTGGTTTCCAAAGAAGCTTTACTAACTAATGTGAACCGGGTGAGTCGCCATCTTTCATTAGATAGCTCCTGCCCCCGATGCTCTAATCAGGCTATGGAGACTATTCTGCATGCCCTTCGAGATTGCGAGGTAGTTTCAAGGTTTTGGAAGAGGTTGTTATATCCATCCTGTTGGCATAGTTTCTTCGAAGCATCCCTGCATACATGGCTTTTGAAAAATTTGAAACAAGGCCATCATTTTGGCTGGTATGGTGACCAGAAATGGCGCTTAGTGTTTGGGTTGGCCCTTCATTACCTCTGGTATGTTCGTAACGACTTCATCTTTAATAACTCTTCTCCCAGTGTTGGCGATCTTTGGTTTTCCTTTGGATTGAGACTTAAGCACTACTCCCCTCTGAGTAATTTATATTCCTCTTCTACCTCTTCTAAGTCGGGGGAACATCTTGTCTGCTGGCGCTTTCCTTCACCTGGCTGGGTGGTAGCGAATTGTGATGGCTCTGTCCTTAGTACTGGCAGTGTAGGTTGTGGTGGTCTTATTAGAGATGAATCAGGAAGCTTTGTTACGGGCTTCTCGGTCAGATTGGGTTTGACGTCCATTACCATAGCCGAGCTGTGGGGCATTTTGCATGTGTTAAACATTACATGTCGTGGTGGGTTTCAGCAAGTGCGAGTTGATTGTGATTCTCTAAGTGCTATCAAGCTTATACATAATTGTCATAATCACTTACACCCAGCTGCCCCGATTATAGCCCGTATTCGTGAACTCCTATCAAGGAACTGGGTAGTGCGTCTTCAGCATGGTTTCAGAGAATCTAACCGAGTTGCTGATTGTCTTGCCCATATGAGTCACAATCTTGCTAATTTTGAGATCGTCTATTTCGATGTGGTGCCGGCGGCTACTCGCAAGCTTCTGTTGAATAATCTGACCCAGATCGCGTGGCCTCGTGGGGGCTAGTTGTTGTTCTTCCTTTCCTTTGGGTGTTTGCCCCTTCGTCTACCAAAAAAAAAAACGGTCTAGAGTATTTTCGTGAATAATGGATTGCTCTTAATTGGAGTGCTGATTGCTAAAGTGATGGAGTTTCCGATTCTACAGGCATTTATTTTGATTGATTTGCAAATATTATGCATCTAAATGAACGGTTAGAAATTAAGTTAGTCATTTCTGTTACTTTTGTAATTTAATTTTGTGGTATGTTCATCTCATTCATGTGTGGCATGACTCAATTATTTCAACCAAGACTTGATTTTAGTTGGTACATTAGCGACACTAGCATTAAATAAAAAAAATCCGTAACACAAAAGTTTGGACTTTTAACTTCATACAAACTACTCAAATCTCTCACGACACCATTTTTAATGGCTTTCAATCAAGATTAAGTGTTGATTTCATTATTCATAAAAAAAATAAAAAAATAATGTATAATATAATATATATTATTCTAAGTAATTTTATCTCCCACACATTGCATGTGTGGGTCTAAATCTAGTTTTACTCAAACAGAACACCTTTTGCTCAAAACTGCTAAGGAGGTAAAATAAGTTGTTTAGTGCGGTGGCAAATTATACCATAGATGAAAAGATAAAGTGTTAGATATTTGGATCTAAGACAAGAACAAAGAGATAAAGAATAAAAGAAATGATTGACTCTGTTTTTAAGAGAATGAGAGAGATGAGAAGCAAAATGATTGATATTTGGATGAGAGTGTATAAAAAACACATTCCTTCCCCATGTTTTCTAGGACTTAAATACTAGAGTCAATATAATGAACACATATTGTAATATTCTTTTTCGATTTGAATTTTGATAACCATTAAAAAATTGTTAGTACCGTCCTTAATAGTCTACTAAATTTGAGCTATCTCTTGTTTCTCTTTGTTTTACTATTAAAATTGTAAAAAACGTTCTTCACGCACTTTTAGAAATGAAACATTAAATATTTTTTTCACTCAAAAACTATGCTCCAAAAATTAAACTTGGGTCTCCTCCTTAAAATAAATATAATTATTTATCATTCGTCCAACAATCGTATTTGGTTTGCTCCAAATCGCCGCCGCCTATCTTTCATCACCTTCGACAGACGAGGGAATAAATTTGCCACCTAGTTTATTTTTGTAGCTTGACTGGGGTGTCGCTTTAATTTGTTGTTTATAGAAACAACATAAAATCAACAACAATGATTAGTTTTCATTCCTTAAAAAACAAAGACGACAATATCATGCTGTTGGATGAGACTGACACAATATTTTGTTATACGTATTATTAGTTTTTATGACTTGGTCCTTCATTCTTTAGAACAAAAAATATTTTTTTTTTTGTTTCACTCCCAGACCACGACGCATTGGCATATTTGTGGAGAAAAAATTTCGAGGTCCAAATGAGATTTCTTCTACCTTTAGGATCTTATGTAATGCAGTCCATCTTGTACAAATTCACGTCATGTAGTACATAAATAAACGTTGGAGTTGCATGTAATTTAATTACAATCTCCAAATAAATCAAAATCAGAGGTTTCTCATGCCCTGCGTAGATTAATGTCTGCAGCAAAATGCTTCATGTTAGGAATTCGTTTATCTCCCTTAAATTGTTTAATTTTTTTAAAATCTTGAAATAAAAGAAGTAACAGTCCATTTTCTATTGGTGCTTCTTTCTTCTTCTTAACATAACTGTCCGAGACTCACAAAAATCATGGACTTAACATGTGGGTGAGAATAGATCATATCTGAGGCGCGGTTATAGGAATGGATTTGATATAGATTAAAAAAATGAATAACTTGGAATGGATTTGATATAAATTAAAAAAATGAATAACTTTCATGGGAAACAAGATTTCAAATTTGTAAATGTAGTAACTCAAATGTTATAGTGGCTAATTATTCGAGGTTTGAGGAACCGCTATAGTAAAAAACGGTCTAGAGTATTTTAATGAATAATGGATTGGTCTTAATTGGAGTGCTGATTGTTAAAGTGATGGAGTTTCCGATTCTAAAGGCATTTTATTTTGATTGATTTGCAAATATTATGCATCTAAATAGTGATGATTTGGCGTCCACGTTGGCGAATTTAATAGGGATTCGCCTAGCGGGTTGGCGAATTGTGCTGACATTCACCTATCGCATTGGCGAATCTTACATGGCTTCACCTAACGTATTGATGAATCTGACATGGCCTCGCCATGTGGTCACGAGTGTCATGTTGGCCAAAACAAGTGTATTCCTATAATATGTTTTGAAACATGAGCATTTTGGTAATTTAATTTAGTAACAAGTGCATTATAGTAAGAAACTCAAAGGTCCATTGTCAACCTGAGACATGATTATTGTCTCCTTTTAATTTTGTTTTGATTTGGAATGGAGCACGTAAGACAAAAAGAAAAAAAAAAAGAATTGGGATGGATGGAGAACTGGGCCTGTCTTTGAATTGGGCTAGGCCCTGTCAAGTAAACATTGGGCCCAACAAAAATCTGGGTTTTTGCGGTGCAAACTCACTCTTCTTCTTCATTCTTCCTTCTATTCTACTAACTGCGCCCTTGTTGCTCTTCTTCTTCTTCTTCTTCCAGAACCCCGCAAGATCCGATAAAGGTTTGTTCTCATGATTGCATTCAAGCTGTTCTATGATAAACCCTAGTTGTTAGTGATCCTCAAGCTGCGCGAATCAATTTCCCTTCTTTTTGTTCCTCCTTCACCAAAAGAGTAATACCGTTATTTATTTATTTTTTATGCAGGTCTTTTGTTGTTGGTATTGATGGGTTTGCCACGGTTTGGGCGTCCCAAAAATGTTTCTGAGTTGAGTTCAAACCTGTATGTGGCGAATTGTGGACCTGCGGTGGGGCTTTCTCATGATGACATTGCTTCTGTGTTCTGCGAATTTGGGGAGCTCAATGGTGTTTATGCTGCTGATGAGAGTGGCACACGTGTCATTGTGTCTTTCTCTGATGAGGCTTCTGCCCAAGCTGCCTTAAAGGCATTACATGGATCCCCGTGTCCTCAACTTGGAGGTAGATCCTTGCATATCCGTTACTCTGTGCTTCAGCCAACTCCGCAGGTCATTTTCCCTTGAAATTGTAACTGCTTTGGAATGGTCCTTGATCTTGTGTAATTATAGCATGAATTATTTGAGAGTAGTTTGGATTTGAGATATGTATATAATGTGCTTTTTACTTGTTTTGTTCATGACTCATGAGTTTACGTGTTTGTTTAGGATCAAGTGAGTGACTTGGTTCCTGTATCGATTAATGCGTCAGATCTGAGTATTCCTGGCCTTTACCTAGTGCATGACTTCATTAGTGCTAAAGAAGAAGAGGTTAGCAGTCTTTTTGCTTCCTTTCCAATACTGCATTGCTTTGCTTAGCATATTTGTATTTTTTTTTTTTTCTTGTACTCCTCTGTCTCTTATCATTTTGTGAATATTTTGGAACTGCATTTACAAATGTGGGTCTTTTCCGTTTTCTCAGGAGTTGCTCCGAGCTGTTGATGGGCGGCCTTGGAATAGTCTCTCCAAAAGAAGGGTTCAACACTATGGTTATGAGTTTTGTTATGATGTGAGTTTCAAGTATTATTTGGAATTTTCTTGTTATTTGTTAGTTCCTTTTTGTTGTACCTAAATGCTTGGGAATCCAACCATTTTCCATCCCAATTATTCTTTGAGCAATCGGTAATGCTATTCCAACCTAATTGGAAATGTTTGTCATTCATAACAAATTGGTTGCTGAGTGATGTGAGAATATCGATTAATCCAGATTCTCCTTCTAATTTATTATTGTATTTGGTTGGGCAGACGAGGAATGTCAATACGAGACATTGCCTAGGTGAACTTCCATCATTTGTTTCTCCAATACTTGAAAGAATCTCATTATGTCCAACTTTCAAGAATGTTGAACATATTGTTTTGGACCAACTTACAGTAAGTTACTAATGAATTTTTTTGATCTAATAAAATGATGCTATTGTTTTTATTTGTTCATTCATGAGAAATTTTTTTTAGTTATTTTATATTAATACTTGAAAACTATTTTATGCTTTTAGATGCAAGCAATGTTTCATTTTTTTATGTTCTAAGTTTGAATGTTGGTAACTATGGTACAGGTAAATGAGTACCCTCCTGGAGTGGGCTTGTCCCCCCATATAGATACCCATTCAGCATTTGAAGATTTAATTTTCAGCCTTTCATTATCAGGGCCTTGTATAATGGAGTTCAGAAAATATGAAAATGGTGATTGCATTCCGAGAGTTGTGTCAAGTGCTGTTAAAAAAATAGAAAGTCCAGAAGATGATTCAAATTTTTTAAGGAGGGCTATCTATCTTCCCCCTCGATCTTTGCTACTCTTGTCTGGAGAAGCTCGTTATGCGTGGCACCATTATATTCCGCACCACAAGGTTCAATGTTTTGGAAATGGTTATACTTTTCTCCCCTTTCTAATTCTGAAAGAAATTGCTGTATTTCTCTCACCTGTTTTTATAACATGGTCTGACAGTGGTTAGTAGTCATTTTAATATTTTTATCCAAAAAAAATTGATCCCATGCTTACTTCAAAGGCATGAGAGTGCAAGAGAAAAACTATTTTTGTTTTTTTGCACATGAGCTTGCCAAATTTTGCACACAAAATATTCAATTTAAAACTTGCTAAGCTAACCACTTTCTCTAAATGAATTTTAGTATTTATGTATTTGAATATATTAAGATTCTTTATGTTCTTTATTATAAGACAATTTATGGGTGTGTTTGGACAATATTTTTTTAAAATAGTACTTTCAAGATGATACTCAGATTGTTTTTTTAAAACACAAACACTTTTTCTTAAGAAAAAAAAGTATTACATGTTTTTTAAACAAATCAGATAATTGATTATGTTCTATTTCTGGTTTTTTTTTTCTAAAAAATAATCTTGTCCAAACCATTTACAAAAATTTAAGAAGTGATTTTTTTATTGAAAAAATTATCTTTATATATTAAATAAAGACAAACATTCTTTGAACATGAAGCTCTTCGGAGATGTGTGCTTGAATTTAATAAGGGTACATTGAATCCGAGACATGGTCTTTTGAGGCTCTTCTCGTTCTCTGTGACGGAGCAACTATGCTGTCCTCGTGAGAAATGTACTTTATTCTATTGTTAGCAGAAAACTTGAATATTGGTCCCCCTTGGTTTAAATGCATTTAGGTGTGTCTTGCTAATATATTTTTACACTTAAATATATGTTCTCCTCCCACAGATTGACAAGGTGAATGGCAAAGTCATTAGAAGGGCATCAAGAAGGGTATCTTTCACATTACGTAAGGTACATGGATTTATCGTTATTGTTGCCTCTCTGCCTAAGAACACAGTATTAATCCCCTTACTATATTTTATTTGTAGTGACTCAGTATCTAGATGTTCAACTCAAGCCCCAAAAAAAATGTTCTTAGTATGGGAATTAATTCTACTGTTAAGAGTCCACTTCTCTGTTGTTTCAGTAGCCACACATGCTCTGTAATGAATTCCTTTTGAAGTTATGACTTTTCGCGTACTTTTCAACCTTTCTTATTTGACTCTGATCTAATTTAGTTAATATATTCAGTTTATATATTTTTTTTGTGTACAGTGTTCCTTTAAATCCAATAATTAGCAGCTTTGAAAATACATGCTTCAGATTGGAGCACCTTGAGAACAATTTGTATGCCTAGTCTTACCATATGCACATATTTAACATGTGAAGTTATTACTAATAAGTAGAAGTAGCTGGTTTCAGTTAATATAGTCAGATTCTGTTAGTTAATTAGTTAGTTAGTTATAGCACATGTGCTATTTGTCTGTAAGTGTATGTAACCATAGATGGAGACTTGTATATTCAGATTATCACTTTCAGTTCAATCACTCAGTATTCTTTCATTCCCTCTAGTCTCTCTTAACTCTTGTTGTTGAATGTTGATCTCAGAGTTGGAGTTTGTTACCTAGTACTATTATTGGTACACCAAATTTTAGACATCATTAGGACACCTGAGAATCAGGTATTAATAATTGGAGGTTTTAATAACATTGCTGGTTAATCCACTAGTGGAAAAAGATAGGGGATAATGTTGTAATAACTTAGTTTTTCAGCTATCTCACTAGTGAATCTGGTAAAAAGGTTTTGCATCCATTATCAATTACCTTATCACATGCACCGCATTCATAAGAACTGTATACATTGGTCTCTATAAAACGGTGTCTTAAATATGGGTTCAAAAAGCATCTCTTTTGTATTGAAGTCTTAAGATTTCACTTACAATAATTGTTTGTTCCAACGTTTTTCTACACTGACTGAAATTGTATTTTTAAAAACTTTTGCATGTACCAGGTTAGAGCAGGTTTGTGCAAATGTGAATTTCCGCAATATTGTGACTCTCAAAGATAAGGTTTGATGGAGGAGGCTAGGAGGAAATTTAAAATATAATGCATCACATATCTATGAGTTGCAGTGGGTATAACATGAGGTATGTTCTGCATTTAGCTGTTGTTTCTTGATACTAGAGTGTTATTTTAACACCTCGTGGGTTGAATCATGATATGTTTTGATATGTGGTTCAGAGTGGTTTTTATTCTCTAGTCACCTAAACAAACCACACTGGCCACAAGCTCTGGCCAGAGGATGATGGGCTTATATCTCACATGACAGAACTCTGGTGGATTAGAATGTTGGAATGTTTGGTTTGTATACTATCCGGTTGGTCACGAGATATCTATCAAATGTTAACTAGAGCAGCATGTTTTAAGTGTGGTTATGTGGTTGGCCGGAGAGAATAAAAACTTTTGAAGCCTACAACATCCATTTAAATTTCTTTAATGTAACGGTCCATATCTCATGTTGTACCATAGGTGCACATTAGATTTACCCTATATTAGTGTGAATAGGATTTCTTTTGTGGACTCACGCAGGCGATAATGTTGCTGATGAAATGTCGTTTCACTCAAACAAACACGCAAGAAGATGAAGAAAGGAAAGAGATAATAAGAGGGGGCAGTTATACTTGGAGGGCCATGATTGGTTAGCAATTTTGTGACATAGAAATCTGGTTTCTTTTATTTATTTCATAATGACGCAGCTAATATTACTCCGCACAATTAGTCCTGTGATTTTTCAGTTTACAGCCTTTAGTGGTTTCTCGGTTGCAGATAACCTTTCAATGCATATTTCCATGGGCCTGGACTTCATGGCATATTTCCTGAGTTTGCGTATCCAATTTGAGGCAGATTTTGTACTTTGAATTTTCTCTCTCGTTTTTATTTTGCGGGCACCCGTTATGTACCTCAAAATTCGGATAGTGCATTGTACTGATTTAATTTGCGGTAGCCTTCAGAAAAGGGATGGTGAGCGTAAATTTAAATCACAGAATCCAAATGGTGACATATTTTATTAAACTTTACAGCATCAAATATATTCGCATAGGCAGTATAGCTGCTTCCCTAGCATGCTATGAAACATTGAAACATTGCCGTATTTCCTTTTAGTTCATTTTATGATGCATCATTAACGAAATACATATGCAAGATTTCCCGTTGGCTTAGCCTCGCTCACCCCATGCACAAGACTGCGTGTGCATTCGTCGTGCATGAAATGAGGTTCAGTTCAAGGGACCTTTAAGCATTTTTAACCATATAAAGTACTTATTTACCTTTTCTGAATCCCTAACAATTTTCCAAGGAAAATCTTACCATCCCCAATCATGCCTCATAAATACCAATGATCATGTCGTGGCCTTAACAAGCTTGCAAAAGTATGCCTGTTTAGCTTTTAATGGAACATACCTAGAATTAATTATGAGCCTCAATATAAGTAAAAATTTCTCACTTTTAAGAGTCCCAAATTGATTTTAAGTCACCATAACAGAAATTCAAACATGTTAATGTGGTATGGTGCTGTCTCAAGACTATATGACCATATCTTGAACACTGAAACATTTTATACATATAGATAACACTATAACAAATTACACTTGCCATAAGATAAATAGCTATTTCTAAGCATATCTTGAGCCCTATGCAACAACAGGGATACGTCTCTAAAAATAGCCTACAAAGAGAGTAATGTCTGTAGCAATTATATATCTCCTGCCATCTCACCTGCAACGATAGCTAGCTATAATAAACAATAGATGGAATTTTTAACAATATGTTTATGTGAACCGTCATAAGCCTTCTTGAAAACATAAGTTTCAAATAATGTAGTCAAGTTCCAGAAAATTATTATTTCTTCAGACATGAATTAAGAAATTGCAAAATTTTCATGCATAATTTGCGACTGCAAAACATTTATGGAACTTGACGAAATTTCTAATTGCAGCTATATAAGAATAAGACTAGCAATGCTTTGTGACAACCACCACCGAAAAAGAATACTGCATAGAACAGAGTGAATTCTCAGAATCCTTACCATGCATAGATTTAACGAAGAAATCCAATTCTGACAGGCAAACATTTCCTTGAAGAAAAGATGGTTGTTGATAAACAAAGAATGAGAAGTGCCGACGATCTGGATCATTTCTGGGCTTTGCCATCTCAACCAATCTCTTGTACCCTTCTCTATCATAGCAAAGGAGTGCATTTTCTCCAGCAGCAACTAAACCTCGATCCCAAGCTGAGTTTAGTACCTGTATAACATAAAACAAGTGATTAAAATTCATAACAAATAGATCAAAACATCCATGGGTCAATGTCCATAAGTCATGCAAACTATCAAAAAAAGAATTACTCCTGCCTTCATGATCCACTTCAAAACTGGATTATGGGGGCAAATCTTAGCAGAAGAAATAGTCCAGCAGAGGTAAAAAATTGTAGGGAAGTAAAACTACCTGCCAACTCAAACCCTCTGGATCAATCAGTGATTCATTAGCTTCCTGGCTGGAGAGATGAAATCCTAGGCTGACGAATTTCATGGTGACAGAATGTTTTCTCAAAACCTCAAACACTGGAGAGTAACCATCTTGATTTGTGGGGTTGTGATATCCTGCTGTCAACTCTGCTGCATGACTAGGAGTCTTATACCACCAGTATATAGCAGGAACCTGCACACATCATTATTTAAGGCATATATTCATTGATTTCCAAAAACTAATATAACTTCTGTTTGGTTTTACTTCCACGGGAAGGGATATGCAATGATTATTCTTCCTACGGTTAAAATGCATGTGGTAATGAATAACATCTAAACATAAAACTGAAGATTCAATAATTAAACTTGATGTTTCCTTTTGCTTTTAATAGTTAAGTCCTGATTTCTGATCTCTTACCTGACCAAGAACCAAAAAAGATCTAAAACAGCATCCAGAGTAACAGGTTAGAGGCCAACCACATTAAAACATTGAAATGAATTGATGGAATTGAATTAAATTCAACTAAAAAATAGAAGAACTTGAACTGATTGAATTAGTTATGTGTTTGCTAACTCCTTAAGCAAGAACTATCCCACATTAACAGTGAATACATGTCAGTTTGATAACCCAAAAAATAGGGTTCAAAACTCAAGGACAAGCTTGTTTTAAGGGGATGCCAACTGAGTCTAAGCATCATCAATCAATTACGAATGCAATCAACACTGGCAGGTAACTAACGACATCCACATTTAGTTATAAAAGTAGAAGATAGAATAACTATAGAAAAAACTAGTACACCAGGTCCAGAAACACTACCTTGACAATTATTTTTGTTTCCTCAAAAGCAAGGCTTGCAAGGGATAGAACATTATCTGCATGGTCTATTAATGTCTGGGAGTACCAATGTAAGAAGAATCGTCCATAATAGTTGTCATAGTCACCTCGCTCACAGAAGAATCCAGTTTCATGTGGCATAGAGTTGTAGTGTCCAGCGTTATCAGGTCCTCTAGCCCAGAAAGAGTGACCTCGTAATTTGGCTGCTCTGCGTAGGCTATTTTGCAAATATTTATCATAGCACTGTTCATATAAGATGAAAAAAGAAAACAGGACTTCTTTATCAGCAAACAAAAAAAATATCAACCTACAATACTTACAAGAATAGAATAATGCAATTATTTTAAAATGGAGTCACAATATGAGGTACCTGAAACTCGCCAATACCAGGATAGCTCCATCCCATCCTTTCTGAAAAAGAAGGATATTTCAGCTCCCCAGATGCTCCCAGTCCAATTTCTACAGCAGAAATCATACCTTCTGCAAACAGGTCATCAAACTCTGTCCGAAAGCTTCTCATCATATCAAAATAGACCTGAAAATATTAGAGAAGCTGATCAGTCAGTAAGTAACAAACCCACAACAAATAAGAGCATATGTAATTTTAATTGAGGAGTACTTCGAAGAATATAATCTGGGAATTGCACAACCTCCAATAACCATACACAAATACAAGAAAGAAATGCCAATGGTTTATTTTTATTTTTATTTTTATTTATAGCTGAAATACACAACTACACTGGAATTATATGTAAATGCAACTGACATTTAAGTCTTTGACAATATAAAGTGAATGTCAAATTTTTAAGTCAGGGAGAGTAACTGATGTGTGAGATGTTTTCATACCTCAATTCCAGTTCTTCCTTTAAGAACTCGCTCTTTATCAATTCCCCAAGAAAGGCATTCAGTATTCCTCCGTCCTTCACGATCTGTGAAGAATATGTCCTGATTGTCTTTTCCAATATCCAAAACCCATTGTGGGAGGGAAATCAAAGCATCACTAGAATCATTCCCACCACATTCATGAAATGCCATAACAACCTTCAGAAGTTGAAATAGTAATCAAGATAGGTACTCCAACAATGTCAAAGATGCTTCCCAATTCCCAGGACAAGAATATACATCCAATTAGGGAAACTTCTGGGATATTTTAAAAGAATATGAAGTGTAACATATTATGCACGCCAGGAAAGCAAATAAATGTATTACAATGAAAAAAAATATATTTAAGAAATGGTAAAACTGAAATCATCCACGAAGTCCAAAACAGAAAACCCACCTTGGTATTAGAAAACTAATGACTTGGTCTTATTACCAAAACCCCAAACATGCACACAAACATAGTATAACGTACTCGTATTTGATAAGTTTTCTTATTTAAAGGATGTAAATGCATACATAAATGATAAGCACAATTAAAATATTTACCTGTAACTTCAGCTTGAATTCTCTAATAATGTTAAAAAGCTCCCTATAGCCAGACCACACATATTTCTGTGGGCTCCAGCCTTCAACAATACCCCACCAGCAATCCACGATGACACCATCTATATTTAAAGACTTGATATGGATTAGCTCCTGCCTAATGCCATCAGGATCAATCAACTGGCAAAATTTGTTAATAATACCAGCCTGCAAAAAAAAAAAACAAAAAAAACAAGTTTAGAAGCCTATAAACAGATACAAGATAGGCATAGTCAAAACTTAAAAGGACGCACAAAATCAAAACCTGTAAATATACAGTTTGTTGTCTAGAACAAATTACACAGGTTGGATGCTAGTTCAACATTCAGCAAGCTGCAGAGAGAAGGCACTTACTGGAAGCTTTAAGTAAACAGGAACATATGGCGTGCCAGTAAAGTCATTCTCATGTACCCCAGAATGCATATCATGCATAAGCTGCATCAACAAATTACACAATCAGATAGTTCTGGATTACAGCTGCTCATGAGTAAGACTTCACATAGTTGTTATCGATACTACATTTAAAGGCACTTAATATAGACCATGCATTAATTTTTGTCGTAGAAAAATCTACAGGAACCAACATAAACCCATGAATGCAGTGAAGATTTACAGGATTAGCTTCAACTCAGTAAGTTCAGGAGCAATCTATATCTTCTATATGGTTCTGTATTAGCATTGACATTGTCCAATTTTTATAACATATTCTGATGAATTTTACTTAACTTTATACTTAGGTTGTCTTTGATGACCATGTGGTTCATCAACCAATATGTCAACAACAATGCTTTAAACGCAAGGAACATGTTCTGAATACTAAGGGTGTTACTTCTTTCACTGTGCAGACTGCAAAAAGTTAGTTTGTCGATCATTTGATGTCAAAAGGAACAATCACCTACAGTAATTTTTACTAAAAAATGAACAAACAAATAAAACAATGTCTTATCAAGAAGAAGAGCAATCACATGGTTTCAAATTTCAATGACTGCTCCACAACCATGTTATAAATTAAAAATGCACCACTTGGGTTAAAGACATAAGCAAATAAACCTATGATCTGCAGCACAACTCTGACCTATCACAAGAGTAGATATAAGAATGTCTAGTTTACAATCTTCAAACAGTGGTATAAGAAGAAAACACTAGAGCTTAATATCAGATTTCACGTTAACTGTTCAGATTTCAAGATTACCACAAGCATAGAAAACGGTGAGGACTGCTAACTGAACCTGAATCTGCATCAAGTATGATACCAAACACCTAATCTAGTCACGGAAATCACCTGATCAGCCTCCAAGCAGTCTACTGAATTGACAGGGCTTGCATATTTCTCATTCTTCGAGTTCCTTTCTGCAATAACAACAGAGTCAATGGAAGCAGGCGACAAGCATTCATCAATTCTAAGCACCGCTGGCTGATTCTCTAACGTCTCCTTAACAGGGAAAGGTCTCAAAGAACCAGCCGAGAGCTGACTTTCAACTGACCTAGCTGTAAAAGATCCCTGCACAGCATCATAACATCAAAAGGTTAGGCAAAGTCATCAAAATGGTGATTTCTCAACTACCGAATGGGGTAAATACCCCCATAGTATTTAATTTTTCCATTTTTTATAATTTTTACAATTAAATTCATCAATTTTTGTTATCATTGATGGATTATATGATCTAATATATTAAATTAATACTTTTTAATACAATATTTGTATAGAGGTGCATCGTAAGCTCAAATAGTCTGCAAATCTCTAAACCTCTTATAAGTTGACTCTTTTAATGATTTGACTAATGAAAAATTTATTACAATCATATAAAACATTACATAATAACAAAAATCGATAAATTTAGTTATAAAAATTATTAAAAATAAATAAATTAAATATCATTGGGTAACTAAGAATCCACTCAACAAAATTCGATGGCAACAACAAATTAGCTTAGATAGCATTCCTACACCAACATTTCAATCTTTTTCTTTGCTTCCGGCCACTCTTAAGTAACAAGAAAGAAACCATATTCAACCACATTGCCACAATTTCTTACTTCCAAAGTTCAAAATCTTCCAACATAACAACAAAACCGGAAAATTTTCTAACAACCAGACAGAATAGTAATCGAATTGAAGCTGAATTATGAAAAATTCTTGAGAATTGGGAAAACGAACCATGTGAGAAGGAGGGGGGCACTGCCGGTAGGTAGTGCCGTCGGCTTCGACGACCCAACCTGCCTCACGCGCGAGGGCGGCGAGGACGTCGTTCATGTCAGCACGCGCTGGCAGGGGGAAGTTCCCGTACTGGCGGAGGCCGGCGAGCATGCGGCTCGTGATGGCTCGGCGGTGCCGCTCCCGGAGCTTCGTGCGCTCCTTCTCCTTCTCCCTCTCCTTCTTCCCCTTGCCGGCGGAATTGACCGCCGTCGCCGCCGCAGCAAAACCGCGCGGACGGCGGGGCTGATGCTGAGGATGAGGGTGAGGGTTAGAATGAGCTAAGTAATCGGAGCTGTTGTCGCTTTGAGGGTCGAGATCTTGTGCGGAACCATTGTCGTTGATGCACTTCATCTTCACACAATCACACTTCTACGTTTCTTCGTCTACTTCTACCGTACTCTCACACAACACACTCGAGTCTCGACCATTGATTTGCGAACCGGACCGGTTCGAACCGAACGGTTCGACCAGCTCCGTATTTATTAGTATGTTATTATTATTGGGTTTAATTATTTTTTGATTTTCTTAAATGAATTGGGCTAGGAGAAATGAATGGGCCTTGTTAACACTGGCTACTATTTTGTTACTCGGGCTTATATGGTTGCGTAACGCATAAACTCCACGTTCTCTTTTGGTAACCAAAAAACCAAAATCAAAAGAAAATACCCAAATCCATCTCTTTCAGAAAAAACAAAAACCTTGACATCCATATACCATACAGTAATTTTATTTTTTTCTCATGAAAGAGGATTAAACTGTTAATTCGTGTTATCGTATCCAACATGTGCACATAGAACTAAAGTTTATCTCATTAAGTTTTTAACTACCCCACAATTAGTTATACTATTGGAATTAACACGTGATGTGACTGTTGTAACAACTAATTCAGTTAGATTTAGCTTAGCTATCATGGTAGTCAGCACTTTAACTTTCCCTCTTAAGTCATTGTAT
>QANU01054017.1:228418-276075 GCA_003254905.1 Nissolia schottii
AAAAAAAAAAAAAAAAAAACCTCAAAATACAATTACTTCTTAGTTCTTACATAACGCCGTTTTAAACTGCTCCCACTCTCTACGTATCCGTGCACGAAATGCCTACAACTCTATTAACTATTGGTAAATAACAATTTAGCGAAAAGGGAACTTCCCATATTGAAGTATACATATAATTACTACATAATAAATTACTATTTAATGACATTTAGTTATATATTTTAAATTTGTTCTGAAGATTTTCCATGTTATGAAAGGTTGCCAAAACTCCAAGAATATAGCGTAGTTTTTATGTAATAATTGAATTATACCAAAAAAGCAAGAAAATTAGCCATGCTATTAAATGCAAGTTTCTTGTATCCAGTAAAAATTGGATTCCAAATTGGAATTTAAAGTTAGATATTTGGTTATGGCAGAGAAGGAAAAAATCTAATTTGTGATCTAACAATAAGTCTGATTTGTGGCCTGCACCGAATCATCATCATTCTACATTGAAAATCCAGAACCAGCAAATAAAAAAGCACATGAAGAACATAGACCCCAAGTTGTACCCCAAAAAAAATAGCATACTAGTTGGTCCTTTAAGGTGGGGTAGGAGACAATCAGAAATTACTAGTACTTCTTTTCTGAGTGTGTCTCCCTCAACAAACTTGACAACGTTCAAATCTACTACTAATTCTCACACACGGCTATTGAATCATGATATCTTTACCTCTTTTCCTCTGAAAAGTGGAAAAGGATACCTCACGCATGCAAGGATATATGTTTATTGTTTTCATGCACTTGCTTAACTGGTCTACACATAAAGAGAAGAAAGAATGCTTTTCGTCAAAGATGCTGTTTTCTAACATGCAATTTCACCAATGATGAAATTGAAAAGCGCTCATTTGACTGATACCCTTCCTTTTTTGCCGAATTGTGCATGCCTAACAACAAAGTTGGAGCAAAATAATAAAGTATGCCGCATCGACAAGACTACTCAAACTTGCATAATCTCTTCTTTTTCTCTTTTGGCCCTATGTTCCATGGTGATGAAGGCAAGGAATGGTAATAGTTCAGTCTATTTCTACCATGGCTTGAACTTCGTTATTTTTTCAGAAATTGGAGCAAATAATCATTGACAATAGTGACAGCACTAGCAGAAAAGGACTGAACTTTGCTTCTTCTAGTCACATCAGTGTTATGTGCAAATACTTCACTACTCCCCCAGGAGCTCTGGGTGTCTCAGATGAGATTCTGATTAACAAATTGCCATTTTAGTTCTCCATTGGTAGTGAATCTGATATACAAACATCGCCTCGACAGAGCGGGCATACCCTGTGTATAAGAAGTTAGAGATGCATATTGTTACTACCTACACAATGATCACATAAATAGAGGATAACACCAAGTGAAACTCCAAGTAAAGCTACTGGTATAACATAAATAGAGGGACAAAAACATGGACCATCGGCCATCGGCAGCATATATAGCACAACTTGAAGGTGAACAAGAACTTCATGAATTGCCAAGATTTTATAAACAAAACATGCATACACACACTACAGCAGCAAATTGACAGGATTTAAGGAAATAATAGGCAACTTTGTAAAGATTCAAAGTAGATAACCATATAGTTAAACCATAAAAGACCCAAATCCCTATTCCCTCATACCTGTGAATCTCCTTCAGCCACTTGTCTACACATGTTCTATGAAATTCATGACGGCATGGGAGTACTCGCATGCTGTCTCCATCCTCATACTCCACAAGACATATATAGCATCTGCAAAGGGATTAGCAAGGGGCAAAAAAAAAAAAGTCATTATTATCCAATGTTAATGAATTGTCCACACTACCTTAGTTTAAGTTTAATAGTACTTAATAGAGAGAAAAAAGGCAGAAAAAACGCTAACTAAGTGAGAAAATGTATAGTAAGAGAAGAGGATAAAATACCCTACTCCATGGTATAAAAAAAAGGAGTGAATGAGAGACTGAAACTCATGAGAATCTCAACAAGAATATATAAATTCATAACTCAAATCATGAAAAGCCAGAGCTAAAAATGCTACAAGTGAACATCATTTGGTACAAGCTAAATACTTACTGTACAGCATCTTCTTGATTTTTGTGCAACTTTCTGTATGATTTGACAGGCAAGGATTCCACAACTTCATTAGGTGCAGGAACAGATCCGATAGAAGACACAGAAGGACGGGAAGATAAAACCACAGATTGCTGGTGAATTTCATCCAGAACCTAATTAAAGTATGTACAAAATATTCAACTTGTATACATATATAATGAATGGCCACCAGAATAGCTAAAGGCGAACGAATATTACCTCGAATAGGGCTTCAGCTAGCATAACAATTCTTGATATGCTAGCTCGAGCATTGGTGTCGTCATTTGAATTTGTCTCACGAGCACTGATTCGGCATGTACAACGACCATTTCTATGTTGACCCGACAAGATACATGATCTTTCATGTCCAGAAAGATTTTCAAACCGGCTACCCAGCCGCTGAAGAGCTCGAACCTAAACCATTTTAAATGTAGATCATTAATTTTGGGTGAAATCCAAAGACCGGGGTTTATGAAAAATATCAAAATGATTACTTTGCTGCATGTAGTGTGCCACATTTACTGGATTACAAGCGTGGTTTCTTGGCTATGTAGTTCAAAATCACCATTTGTTACTTAAAATTCAAAATACTCCACAAACCTGGGACCGTATTCTTCTTCGCCGTTCAAGGAAATTGGACCTATGTTCCAGCAGATCCTGATACCTTGTTTCTCTTGATCGTGAAGTCTCAACCTCATAGTCT
Organism: Nissolia schottii; assembly: GCA_003254905.1. Lineage (NCBI taxonomy): Eukaryota > Viridiplantae > Streptophyta > Magnoliopsida > Fabales > Fabaceae > Nissolia > Nissolia schottii. Next base: position 231,226 of record QANU01054017.1, read on the forward strand.
TGGATGCTAAACAAGGAGCTAGACAATGCAGACGGAGAATTAACCACAGGACGATTAGGCGGTGGTGACACTCTTGTATCTCTCTCCCCTACTTGTCTTCCTCTATCCCGACTAGCATCTCTCCCTACTCTCTCCTGCTGCAGAGTGCCAAAGGTGAACTCAGATACTGTTGATCGGCGAAGTACTCTGTCACGAAGTCTTCCAACACTTAAAGTTCGGCTGAAACGAACATTACGCTCGACAGGCTCTCGAGCTCCATGTCGTCTATCAATATGTCTAGTCTCAACATTTTCTGCCTCAGTATGAATTCTTGGAGAAAACAAGTTCATATCGAGCACTTCTCTTGTATTGTCTCCATCTCTAACCACATCCTGGATAGGACAAATTGTGGGACTGCTCCGCAAGTTTCCAAGAGAACCTAACGCTGGGGCATTAGATATTAAATCATTGGAAGCACCTTCACGATACTGTATAGGAACTCGGTTAACAAAGGATGCATTATGCAAGTCACTACTTTCTCGAGTTTCATTTCCGGTAATCAAGCTGCCAGGTGGCACTGGATGCATATTAAGCTCGTCCTCACTGTTAAATACCGAGAGACTTGCCGAAGAAACAGGGCCAGGCCTTGATGAACCCAAACTGGCGGTTCTTCTAAGTCTGAAGCTTACATTACCAGGAATGATGCTAAAGCGAGAAAGGAATCGACTCGAAGGGTTCAAGGATTGAGTTGAAGAAGCATTGCCAGAGCTGCTACCGGTTCTTGATGCAGTGTGTTCCCACTCATCAAGGTCGATGTTGGAAGACATACAACACATTTCATTATCATATTTGACCTTTCTAAAGGACTCTGGTTTCGCTTTATCTGAGTCTATTTCATTGCCACTGGTGTATGTAACATCACTTCCATTTACTTTACTCTGATCACAAACCTAAAGCATGAGTTGCAAAATGCAAAGTACAGTTAGGCAGTTAGTATTGCAAAACTCTGACCTATCAATCAAAGCTGTAATTACAACATAATGGTTTTACCAGAAACAAAAATTCTGAGAAAAAATTGAAAATGATTCCATAATATTATTTCCAAAATAGCCGGAAAAGTGAAATGCATGCCATTAAGTTTTTTTTCCCCCTCCTTATAGGCCTGATAGGATAATGAGCCTGAAAATAGGACAAAGTCACATAGGCATAGTGGCAAAAAGCCTTGATAGAATAGAATTTCAAAACTTGTTACTTGCAACAGGAAATCAATGTATTAGTTGATCCCTTATCGTACGAAATAATATTGCATTTTTCTAAAGTATACCAAATTACATCAATTCCTCCATTAAGAATCAATTTCTTACAGTTTGTTCCGAAGTAATTACAATTTACAAGGCAATGAATATCCATAAAAATTTTAGTGCCAAAGGGTGAACTCAAACAAGAGAAATATCTAGTTAGATTTACCATATACACTCTACACATCATAAACTTTATTGTAAATGTAATAATCACCAAGCAACAATGCAATAAACTCATACTAAGCATTTCTGTATAGTTGGAGTAGTGAGATAGAAGATTTTATTTTAAAAAATATATCTACATTTTATCCAATATATATATATATATATATATAAACTTTTAAAGAGGTAATGACCAGAAATTTAACTATGTAACATAGAGTCATCACTTTCTCACGCATGTAGGATGGATAACTTGATGAAAAAAATAATAATAATGAACTTCATGAAAATCTTGAAAATGATCATACTTTACAATCTACTTCAATTAACAATGAACACAACCAGGGAAAGCAAGTAAATTCTTAATCAGTGTGTTTCCAGTAGCAACCTCCATTCTACAGAACCAAAAAATAAAAAATAAAAAATCCAATTCATTCCCAAAAATAGATTAGCTCAAAAAAGGATGGGCTAAAGGATAGAAAAGAAGATTAAAAATGCATCAAAAAGAATAGACATTGTGAAAAATTGCAGAATAACACAGTGAGTTCGGTTACCTGGTCATCATTATCACTGTCATGAGATCCAGATGTTGTTCCAAGACAATAAGATGGAAAACCTCTGGGCCCCTTAGATCGACCTTGCCTGGAACTTCCTGAAGATGACGAAGAGCTGCAAGAAGAAGTGGCTTTGCTTCCACTAGACCCCATTTTTGTGCCAACAATGCTTCCACAAATTAACCCCCAATAGACCAAATAACAAAACCCAGAACTCAAAATCTGTTCTTTTTGAGATTCAGAGTGTTTTCAGATCTGCACAGGTGGCATGCTAAGCCTGCATTTTTTGCGTATGGTGGTGTTATGTTGTTGCATTGTTGTGGGGTTAAAAGAGAGACACATAGTCATGTATGTATGTGAGAAGGGGTTTAAACAAGAGGAGCTTCTTGAAAGTGAAGAGTGTGTGTGTGTGTGTGTGTGTGTGTGTGTGATGGGGGAGTTTAGCTGTGAAAAGGACAAAGCAACTCGCAGGGAAAACGGGAAAGGAGGCTCTTTTTTTTATTCAAATAAATAAATAAATAAATAAAAATAAAATAAAATAAGAGTGGAGTAGTGAGACCGAGAAGATAACAAATAAAATTGTATTATTTGAAATAAAAATAAAATAAAATTTGAGTCTTATTTACCGTTAAGTATTATTTGTTTAGACATTAAAATAGATATATTTCATTATTGCATTTTAATGAAAGTTAAGTTTTTAAGTGAGAATACATAAAATTGATAATCACGTAAAATTTTATTAATTCTAAAATTTTTAAATCAATTTTAAGTGTTTTTATTTAAAAATTAAACATGCTCTTAATTATGTAAGTGCTAAATTTCTCATAAAAAATTTATGTAAGTGCTTAATTAATTATTTTAAAAGATTAATTTTGTATTTACTAACATTTAATAATGTATAATTAAGTAAATAAAAGTAACTGAGTCTTGTGATTATTACTTTAAAATTCTCTCTTATACTAAAATATAATTAGATGTATTTACGGCTCTAGTATATATTAATTAATCTTTTATTTTTACTATACATTTTTTTTTTTGCAATAAAATTTGTCATGAACTTTGAAGAAGAAAAAAAAATTGTATTTACTATTTATATTTATACAACTAAAATTCATTATTATTTTTTACATATCAATTTGGTTGTTTATATTATAAACAAGTAACAATTCTCTTAAATTAATTAATGCTTCTGCTATAAATTATGATTCTTCCTAATAACAAGCCTATAACAAATGAGTAAAAACATACTTTAAAAAATGAAAAAGAAGAGTGGCATTTTTGTGTGCCACGATTTGGGGGATTCAAATCTGGTTTGACCGTACGGTGTGTCACAATCACATTCAATTTGTCATGGCGATGGGTCCGATGGAGCTGGACCCTGTCTTACCTTACTTCATGAACAGTCGAACAGATAGATTTTGTATTACATCACTTTCTTTGACAGTTTTATTATTACTTCTTTCGGTAAGAAAAAAAAAAGGACATGAAAAAGTATATCGTAGTTGGAATTACGTTTTCTGTTGTTTTATTGGCCAAAAAGAAAGTAATATAACATATAAAAATAACATAATTAAAAAAATGTGTGTGAATAATATTGGTCCCTATGAGCATGTTTCAATTTATTGATGTCAAATAATATTTAATATAAATTCAAATTACTTGTTTAAAAGTTTTAAATAGTTTGGTGTCATATTACTTTAGAAGCGTAATTAATTGCAAGAATTTACTGTTCAGTGGTTATTCTTATAGTCGGTTATATGAAAAGACTTGAATTCAAGTCTCAAGATGCACAAAAAGAATTTCTACTCTTTAAGAAAAAATTGAATATTAGCCATTATACCATATATATATATATATATATATATATATAGATGATCAAAGTCAAAAGTCACTTAAATATTAGCCATTTGAAGAGGTACCACTCTTATGAATTAATGAAATGATATATTGTGAGGATATTCGGGATTTTTTTTTGGAATCTATTTATTATTGAATGAAAAATATGTCAAATTAATATCATATAGAATTAAGTGTGATTTCATCAATAATTTATTTGTTGTTTATGTCATGAATAGATTCCACCTCTCAATTAATAGTGAAATATTACACTTGACTTCACATGACTAAAAAATCAATTGAGATAGGGGCGACAAATGAGTTGAGACGAGCTGAGTTAACCCCCGAATAACTCGTGTTTGAGCCAAGTTAATTTTTTAGACAAATTAAAAATTAAATTCACCCCATTTACTAGAATGTTCGCGATTTGACTCGTGAGCCACCACAAAAATTAAATATAAAAATAAAAAATTAACATTTAAACTAAAGTGAAAGCAAATGACACAATTATTATTCCCATAAAAAATGACGTAATTATTATTGAGACATTATTTTATTATAAATTTATTAAATTATAATTAGAAAGATATATGCGCACTTAATGCTTATGCATTTTAAAACTAAAAAGATGAACATAATACATACTTAAGAAAATCATTTTAAACAATCTAAAACATAAAGAAAAATTGTAATCCATGTGCAACTTGAAGACTTTTTCACTTGGGGTCAGGTAAGGTTATTGATTACAAAAATAACATATTGAGTTAGCCTAAAAGGATTAAAACTACACAAAAAAATGTCAAATTTTCAATCTGCTGATCAACCTATATTATTCTACTTCTCTCCTGCTAAACTTGCGAGTCAAACAAGTTCAACACGAGTTAAAAAGTTTAGTCCACCTAAAAAATGAATTATCTCCCAATAGATTGAATCTGTTTTATCATCTCTACATTGAGCGGATTTACTCCCCCAAATGAAAATAATATGGTAGCTAATCATCACTTTGCTAAAGTTACCATAGAGTGTTTTTCAGTAGAAAAAGTGCAAAACCTTCGGTAGGACCGATTTATTTATACATCCAATAACCCCTAGACACACACACTTAACAAATCGTAGGTTCTATCGTGATGGATTCGACCATTTTGTGTGTAAATCAGTACATTCTGCTTTAATTTAATTAACAATAATATTATATGTATGATAATACGTGGATAATCTTCTCACAAAAGTATGAGTCTTACCATAAAGAGAGAAATGTGAATATAATTAAACTCATGCTTTTATGAGAAGATTGCTTATATGTTATCAAAAAATTATTATACATATAGCATTTCTAATTAATTAATTAAACCTTTCTGAAACCATGTTGCCAACAGGATACGTAGGCCCCAAAAAAATCTCCTAAAGTTCATTTATGTGAGGATTACCAACTCTACATGGGCTGATTTTAGAGTTAGTATTGAAAACGTGCATATGATGTGTGTTGGAAAGCTAAAAAAAGATTTTAAAAAGAACTTTTGAGTATTTAGAGTGGCCTTAAGTTTGCGATTAGATTATGAAACACATATATATGTATCCAATTTGATATGATACACAACTTTTAGGTTGTTAGTTGTTGCAAAAGGACCCAACAGTGACACGACAATTGAAGAAAGAGCCATTTATTAAAAGTTCAAAAATGACACTTTAACGTGGGAAAAAACAAATTAACGTCGAAGTGCATGAATTTTGTAAAAGTTATCAAAGTATATATTTATAAATTACAAAATTATTTATTAAATTAAATTTTATAATTTATTAAATTACATATTTATTAATATCTTTATCGTCGGTAGTAGAAAGAATACAATATTATTATCTTTACTGTCAGTTAATGTCAACGGTAAATGAATAAAATATTAATATATTTATCGTCGATCTTGGCCAACGGTGAACCAATTCAAATGTAATCAGACGTGAACTGATTTCTGTCGGTTTATTTCGGTGGTAATTCTTGTTAGTAGTCGTTGTCCAACGGTAAATCGATTGCCATCGAGCACTTTACCGTCGGCCAGATGTTTGACGGTAACTTCGACGGTAACATCAAAAGTCGACGGTAACCATGCAATTTTCTGACGGTAACGCCGGTGATAATGAGTTATTTTCTTGTAGTGTATGTTTATTATTATTATTGTGCACGCTATAATCAAATTTAAATTATTTTATATGAATTTGAGATTATTGATTATATTGTTCGATTCCCAAAATTCCTTCAATTGGTATCAAAGACAATTTAACTTCTGATTATGACTGTTATTATGTTTTTTTTATTATGAGATTGTGATTTTGTGTTGTCTTAGAAAATTAGCCACATATTATGAACTCTCATAGAACCCAATTTTGGATTTCAAACTTTTGGTGATTAAATTTTAAATTGCAAGAGGGTTATTGTTACTCGTATTGTTGTGAGCAAATCAATATACAAATTGTATATAATGGTTTCGATTTTAGAAAGAATTTCAAGTTATAACTCAAGAACCCTAATTCTCCTTGCTCGAAACCCATAATTCATAATTGGCAAAATTTCAATCGCAAACCTTAGGGCTTTTATAGAGTATGCTTTTTTGAATCCAAAGAGAACAAGATCATGAACTTTGGTTGAGTATTAAGAGAGAAAATTGAGCAAAATCGAGCTATATATTATGTGAATTTCTATTTGAGAAAGTTATTGATATATGTCACGTTCTAAGTTTTAGATTTTTTTTAATTTTATTTATTTTAGTGTTTTGGATTTATTTGTTTTGAGTTTTTAAATTTAATAATGTTGTAAGTTATGAGACACCCTACTGAATTTTTAGTTGAAATATATTTTGTCGATGTTTGTGACTTTTTTTTTACCGTATTTCATAATTTTTTACTCTCAAATTTTATGGTTTTTAAGAACTAAAATAATTTTGATTCTTATTTCATAAATATAGTATTGTATACTATAATTTCTGGGACATTGCAATTTTGAGTTTAGTATAATATTTAACATTTTTAACTTTGTAATCCCATTCAAGAGTTAGATTATAAGAAATCTAACTTGTATTTTCACTTTAAGCGTAAATTTGTTACTTTCTTTCTCACTTATCTAATTTCCTCAACTCCTTTCGTATTCGTTTGCTGATGTAAATTATAAAAAAATTTAAAAAAAAAAAAAATAGACCACATCTTGTATAATACCCTTTTTTTTTAGTATCTTCACATCTCATATAAACGTGTATCTTTTGAAGTATTAAAAAACAATAAATTAGTGAACTCTAGAATAAGACAGAAAATAATTTTCTTTGGTAGTTTACATTAAAAAGAGAATTTCAGAAAGAAAAAGAAAACCATCTCAAACATTTTTTTTTATTACATTTACACAAGTTACACAAAAGTTTATTAAAATATAATAAAACAGAAATACATACAATACACGATAAAACAAAGGAATACAAGAATTTGTCATCATAGGAGTGTTAACAAAATGTAAAAGAAATATTTGTGTATTCATGAAACACATTTAATGCTTATTTTAAGAGTACTATTAATCATTAATTGTAATTTAAAATATTTTTCATAAAGTAGAAGCGGCTAATTAATCAACATGGAAGTGGGTTAACACAGGTAAAAATTGCACGGTTGCATTTTATCATTTGATATTTAATTTATAATGTAACCAAATACATGTATCTAATTCTCTTAGTAGTAATATTTAAGATGAAGATTATACAGCAACATTACTTAAACCCCACTTAAATCCTAAAAAGAAAAATACATATGTTTTAATTCAGTAGCAGTTGTATAATAGCTTGAATTATTAATTGAAGCTGATGCACCTTAATTCTGCTCGAAGAGCTGCTCATCCCAGAGCCAGACGCACTGAAATGTCATTAAAGATGTTGTTATTAGAAGAGGAAAAAACAAAAAGCCAAAAAATAAAACAAATCATAAATATAGTGACGGACCTCGAGCAGGTGATGATCTAGATCCGTCACATTGCTAAACATGTTCCCACAGAATAAGCATTCTTCCGTCAGTTCGGAGTGGACGGCTAGGCTATGACTCACCAGGTTCTCCCTCAAAAGGAAGCAGACCTACTGGGAAGTGCAATTAAGACAACAATAGCGTGGTTGTTCTCGTGCATCAACTTCCTTGTCCATGTATCAATAAGAAAGGGGAAAAAAATTAATAGTGAAAATTACAAGATGAAGATGTAATAAAGAAGACCAAGCACTTGTTAGAGAGTTATGAGTGAAAATATGTCTTCTGAAATTTTCAATGCATCGAATACACATGTAAGTAACATAACATCCTAATGAAGAAACAATCATAAGAGGAAATCGCATGAAGACGTGATCCAACGCGGGCGGAATAGCAAACTTACCAGCAATGCGAAAGGAATGATAAGCCTTTCTGAAATGAACGAGACATGCTGTTCCATGGCTTTCATGTTATTTCATTTTTCAAAATAGAAAATTTCCCCTTAAGCTTATCATCAACACCTGATCAATAGTTTACCTTTTAAAGGTTGTACACCTGTGAAGAACCAACAAGTCATCAACAATTAATTTGGATCGCCACCATATCAACATCACCTTCTCCGTATACGTCTGTCTTCACATCTTCATTTACAGAACAAATTTAAGAAAAACATACTAAAAAGGTAATAACAGAATCTTTCACCAGTAACTCTCGGGCAGATTTTTTCTGAAACTTCCCACTTCGAGGCTCGAGCCCCGTCAGCACATATATGAGCACGAGTCACATTTTCAACGCAAGTAAAATCATATATGCGTTATTTTTATTGCCAATAATGAACTGTTCAAGAGAGAGGTATAAATTTAAAACTGAAATATAATGGAAGAAAGTATCAGCTAATAAGATGTATGCATATTGCCCATATCCCTCCTAATTTAGTGAAGCACAAAGATTTTGTATAATTTGTCTCATTCCAATTTCATTTCATGGATACTTTCTATTCAAAATCAATTGCTAGTATTCAATTAGTTATTGTAAATGAGTAAAAAGCAACAAAATTTACAAAGTGTGCTGAGGAACACGTGCTATACATAGGGATGTCAAAATGAGTAACATCTCGCTTTTTCACTGTACGGATAATTAGCGTAATAAATAATTATAGGTTAATTAGGGAGGTAAGAAAATTAAATTNAAAAGTTTCATTTTGGGCTCTAAATTTTATTTGAGAGTTTAAGAGTTTAGAGTTTAACTATTTGGACTTATAATTGAGCATGTTTAACTATTTGTTATGCTTAACTACTTAATTATATTCATATTGTTATACAATTGAAATGCTATGACATAGATATTGATAAACTTTTCATTTTATTCCTTCAATGAGTGCCTACGCTCTACAAGTTGATATATAGTTTCAAACCTTGTTTATTATTGATTAATCTATGAGAAAGAGTTCAAATTATGTTTTTGATCAATAACATAACAATACTCACATGAATGTTATATGTCGTCATTTAATTAATGAAAGTTGTATTAATTCATGAATCGATTTCAAATAGCATTTGATATCTTTCAAGCAAGATAGTTGAAGGAATAAAAAAGATAATATAATCTCACAATCAACCATTTAAGCTATTTTTTTCCGATTAATTAATAGATAGACGATAAAAAATAACTAAAAATAACTGCACATACTTATTCACAATTTTGTATTTATAACAAAAAAAATAGACCAAAATTTTATTTTATTTTTTTTAAAAAAAGTCTGGCAGACTGGCCCGTTTAAACTGCATATTAACCATAAACAAGTCAGACCTAAGCATAATTTTGGCCCGACCCGTTTGACACTCATACCTATATAGTTAGGAAAAACAGAAGTTGTACTCTTTAATTACCATTCTCATCCTTGTACCACTATAAAAAGGAGTAATTTTATAATCTTTTGGTAAATATATGTCTAAATATTCTTTTTATAAGTTAGAGCAGAATTGGCTAACTAGTTATGACCTTAATTACTTTACGTCACAACGTTGAACATTAACGATGGACTATAACTCAAAATAGGTCAAACAATCAGAGGCTCGGCCCGAATCTTCGTCGTTTGTTTGGTTTTTTTTTTTTTAATTTTATATTGGAGGCTTAAAATATAAAATAAATTCTTGATTTTGACCCATAAAAATATCACAGCAACAGCAAAACATCCATCTCTGACTCCTTATCTATGTGCAATCCCAAAACATCATAAATTTCCAAACTTGACGCTAAAATTGCCACAAAAAATTATCAAGCATCCAACCGAAGAAAGCACACTCAGATTAATGAATAACTCAACATAGCTCACACCATAATAAGAGTATCAAAGTGTGCAAAATGAATCTAAGTTTGCTTCTTCGGTCAAGGGGTGTGTGTGTGTGTGTATATATATAAATGAACATGAAAAGCGAGGTTAGGGAGGGATTAGCAGATGATAAACCTTTCAGCATATCAGTATCCAAAATTAGTTAAAAAGTTCAAGTGAAAACTTCAAACTTCCAACAATCTTATGCCTTTTTATTTAAAAAAAAAAATGGATTGCTAGATATACTGACTAGTGTTTTTTTAAATGAATCAACGATTTACATTGAAAATGGGCTTAACTTGAGTTGGGGAAGCAAAAGATGCGACACACACACAAAGCCTTCCACCACATAATCGGCCCAAATATAAAGAAGAGTCAAAAACACCCTTAAGAAGATCTAATGGGATAAAACTCTAGGCAGAAACAAAATGCTCTCCTAACCAGATTAAGGCTAACAAAAATAAAAGAAAATCAAACACCAAACAACATAACTCCCCCCCCCCCCACACAAATTCTTCCTTAGCAATACGAGAAGCATTGTCCAACCAGCGCCTTTTCCACCTATCTAATTTACAAGTATCGATCACCAATTCCATATTTAGGTTTTACACGGAGAGAATAGAGAGTGTCTTGCTCCTAGCTATACTTAGATATTTGGTTACTTCATTGACACTGACACACATTTGATCTAATATAGAATAGGAGTAGTAATCTATCCTTGAATTCTTATTTGAATTACTCTCTTGATTATGTATTCATTGTTTTTGACCATTCCAGGTATTCCAATCACCTATCTCATGATTATTATGTATATTATTGTTATTGCGACATGTGGGTGTTGTACTATAAAAGTAAAGAGTAATGTAGAGGGTATAACCTAAATGTTGCCAATGCATGATCTACATAGCGATATTGAGTAAACAAACTTTTGCATATATGTGCACAAACTTTTTCTATACACATTCACAAACATTTTCAAATACAAAATCAAATCAATCCGGATCTGTTGCACTTTAAATAACAAAAAGTAACCGTCACACTTTATCTTTATCTCCCCACTAACATTTTAAGCGGATGGACTCACACACTATCATGCGCAAATATTTTAAAGCATATTCACAAATTACTGAAGTGACATGTACACACTTTTCAACAATCAAAAACAAAAAATATAAGGGAAACGTAAACAAATACGACGATGAAGAAGAAAACTTGTGTTTACATGCACAAACATTTGAACAAGAATACACAAATTTTTTTATACACATGCACAAACTTTTGAACAAACATGCACAAACTTTCCTACACACATGCACAAAAATTTGAAAAAATAAAAACAACGAATATGATGAAAACGAAAAATGAAAACTCTTGGCTTCATAAAGAACAAGATGAAAACAAAAAAATAATAATGGAAGATTGGGGAATAAGAGGAAAAAAAAACACATAGTAGGAAGAGTGAGTTGTACAAAGGTTAACAAATCTTTTATTGTGCACAGAACATTTCTCAATTGTAAATGAAGATAAGATTAATGATAAGATTGACTGTTAATCTTTATAAATAACTAAAATATTAGTTCCATTTGATTTGATGATTAACACTTTCACTTGACTTTTTCCTTTTTTTAGATTTTTAGCTAATTTTTTTAATATACCAACGAATATCCACAGTTGTTAAACCCTGGCAGAGAACAAAGAAAGGAGACTTGTGAGTCATGACAGATATGTTGTGAAAATTTTAAAAGAAAGCGGGAGTCGGGGACATATTGCCTGTATGTGTATCAACACATCTTGAATATAATCCATCTCTGACTTCTTATCTATAAATGTGCAATCCAAAAACAGCATAAATTTCTAAACTTGATGCTAAAATTGCCACAAAAAATGATCAAGCATCCCACTGAAGAAAGCACACTTTAGATTAATGAATAATTCAATATAGCTCATACCATAATAAGAGTATCAAAGTGTGCAAAATGAATTTAACTTTGCTTTTCATTGATAAGGGTACATGTACATTAACATGAAAAGTGAGATTGGACTACAGCTCTGTCTTGTGAAGTTCTTCTGTCAGGAGTTTATTATAGTCAGTGTGAAGTCAACAGTGATTCAATTCAATGGGACTGACTTTTATTCCATCTTGTTCTTCTGCACTGCCAGCACCCAATTCACAAAGTATATAGTATTTCTGAAAATCCAATACAAGTGTTTGAGCAAAGGCAATCAAAAGTTCACAATAAATATTTCAAAAAATTGGCTGCTCATACAATACAGCCAGAATGCCCAAAACAGTTTCTCCAGAGCAGCTTTGCTGACTAGACCCTGTTATCCTAACCGGAGAATGCAAGTGGTCGCCATGGAATTAATTGTGCTATTACTTGCTCAACATGTACGAGAGGTAACAGGATAATATCTTTTAGGGTGTGTTTGGTTGGGGACTTGGGGTTAAAATTACTCATGAATCCAATTTAATTAACTTTTACCTCCATCCAAAGGGAACAATACCAAAAAAGTGTAATACATATACATACATACATACATACATACACACGCACACACACACACACACACACACACATATATATATCAGTTAGCAAATAAAACAGAATTCATATCAACCATAAACCTTCTCACCTGATATTTAACAAGCGAGAGGGTCCAGTGGGGTCAAAATTACCCATCAAAGCAGCTCTTAAAGGATAATCTAGAAGATGCAAGGACCATATTATAAATGATACTCATCCGCCGTATTTATAAATCAATAATTAAAAAAAACAAAATGAGAATAAAAGCTGAATTTGAACATTTAAGCTCACCAGAACAGCCAAGGGTAGAAGAAGCCCAAGCATCCTATCTCTAATGCACAAAAGCACCGTCCATTGTCTCTGACAAGAAATCACAAAAACATATGAAACAGTTATACTTAAACTTCTTGCTATTTATCTGGGATAAAACAGAGTTCAAACTCATAATTGATGACGTTATGATTGTAAATCAAAAAGAATAAAAAAAGAGCTAGGTATTTTTAGCCGTGGTTTTATTTGAAACTGTGGTTCACATAAATTTGTAAACCGCAATTGATAATCTAAAAAAGAAGGCCAAACCATATATGTGCTGATATTTACGAAAAGGAATTGAATAGAAGCGAGGTGAAAGGAGAAGATAAAAAAAAACAAAGAAAACAGGTTACAAAAGATAACGCTCCCTCCTACCTACGATTCCGGCGAAGTTGGGTTCGCGAGATCGCCGTGGCGGCGCGTGACGACGACGGAGATCGGAGAATCGCAAATCACAAACTCGAAACTTGAATTCCCACTCGAGAAAAAGGCAAAGTGCAAACGCTGAAGGCTCGTATTTAGATAGGATACCCTCACACGACACGTGTTCTTTATTTTGTTCTATTTTATTTTTCGGTACACCTAATCATACTGCTTATGAATTCTATAAATTAAGCATTATTTTAATATAATTTAGCGTTGATGCAATTCGCCATTTGTCACAGAGGTAATGGACGGTTTCCCAAATCGGGCAAAGACCAAAAAAAGCATGAAAACTAACTTGAAATTAAAGCATTGATCAGCTTTGTTGCATTTGCAGAATATTGCAACTTAGCTCTCTCACCTTGTTTGTTAACTTTGGGAACCAGGGCTTTCTAGCTGATGCATCTGAAGAAGTTCCTTTGGTTGTTACATTTTTCTAACATTGCACACAAATGTAAATAAGTCTCTTAACCAAACGGTTGTTCAAAAAGTGTAGTAGAAGCATAGAATATACAATTTTTTTATTATTATGAATATTTGCAGAGGCCTGTGGCATTAAACAATACATAATATGCTCTCTTTTTCTTTTAATTGAGAATATTATCATATGCCTGTGACATTAAACAATGATGGAGGGGTCGCCCAGCACACAAGTTCAGTGCAGTGGCGCGGCATTTTCCTTATTTTGATAGCTTGATAGAATCACAAATCATATGTATAATTTTTGTATTCCTTCCTTTAATGAATAACTAGCTAGTGAAACAATGAGTGTGGTTTATAAGAATGATGATATTCTATACTATATATGAATTTGATGGAAAATGAATCTATACTCCTGGTTGATCTTCTTCAAAGACGCGGTTGTGACAGCTGGGATTGCAAGGGAACGCGCAGTCTATCCGATGGAAAGGCCTTCGTTCATAGAACCAATCTGCTACTGCCTTTGCAATAGTCTGCAGAACGTTTATGCACAAAAGTTAGCTTTTTTCACTAATAAAGCAGAAGCTGATTCATGATATGTTCATATGATGCAGCCTCTTACTGTCTTGTTGAGGAGGGGCGAGTCGGTTCTGAACCATGTCTCCTGCATTTCAGTTTGGCAGTGGGCATAGCAAGAGTCTATAAACATTCCTTTAGATGGAGAGTTGCCTAGGACAGTCAGTGCCCTTAAGAATTCTGTCCTGAAACCTGAAAAATCAACTCATGCATATAAGAATGAAGTCATAAAACTGCTGTAAGATGTTGCAGTAATAAACTCGTTAGTCCCCTAAGAGCTTTCATCAAATTGCTGGAAAAGGGTATCGACCATGATCTCATTAAGCTGTTCTTGTCATGCCTATGTGAGGGATATGAACTAATATATTGACAGAAGCATGACAATGTAGAAGGCTTTATAAGGGTGTTTAGAAACTTACCGTAAGTTCTCAAGTTTAGGTTTCACCAAATTTCCATGAGACACAAATTATTATGATCAGAATATTCACCTTGCATTACGCCAAGTTGATTAGGTGAGCAGTTGTTTATATCAAGCTTGCAGCTATGCCAATGGCCCTGAGGATCTGCGGCACCCGGTGCCAAAATGTTCTTAATCTGAATCAAAGCAATATCTTGAGGATCAGGGAAAAAGACTAGAAGGATCTCTGCAATTAAAAAGCTAGTAACAAAAACATTAAATGACATGTTCATTGTGGAGGTGGGTTATCAAAGAACCATTTACCATTTATAGGCATTTTTATGGGAAGGAAAGTTCACAGTGAATCAGGAGATACTATGATACCAGACTAAAGTGGCTATGTAGAAAAATCTGGATCAACTTGTAAGTGTCCCAGTTGTCCATGTACAAATTTGTTTGTCTTGAGTTAATTAGGCAACCATTTGTTTTTATACTTTGTGTTTCAGGTCAATATCTTAGGCCTGACATGACCAATATATATAAATGAAAATCAACCAGTGAGTAAACTATGTCTCTGGAAAATCTGACCTGCCATGAGTCATATGCCGCATTTACCAAAAAGATTGGTGTAGTGATTTGTGATACCAAATATTGCGGGAAGAAGCACTACAAGATTGTCAAGAAATCAGAAGTATCAGTAACACCAAAGAAGGAATTGCAAAGGTCAAAAGATAACGCTACAGTTCGCAAACTTACCAGCCCTGGACTGAGTCTTGAAGTACACGACATAGGCAGATTCCTGGCAGAGCCCTAAATAAAAAGGGAACCGTAGTTAGGTAATTTAAGTTCTCCCTTGAACCAAAGCTTGATCAGAAAATATCTTTCAAATGAAAAGTGGTAAAACGTTAGTGGCAGATTGCCAGTCATTTCTGCAAAAAGAACAGCATATGCAAGTGCTTTGCTAAAGTGGGAAAATGATTAGAGAAATGAAGAGTACATGTGTTGCAACAATTTGACTGAAGTACTGTTCAACGTGTCGTGCTCCAGAGACATCTCTTCTGTTATCCCACAACAACATTTTGTATCATAAATTGATCTAAGGAACTCTCAAAACAATCAGGAAAAAAAAATGCTAAGTAGAAACAAAACTAAAGGAGCTTACACATTGATGAAGTAACCAGCATCTGAAACACACTTCACTTTAGCTCCTGTAGGTAATAGAGCCCGAAAGCGATCGCAATGCAATATCGAAGTCAATCCTCCAGCTGAACATCCAGATATAATAGCCTGCACTAACAAGTTCCGGTTAGTGAATGAAAAAAAATGATCTAGAAAGAGGAAGAGGAAAATTGGCAAATCAATGATGTCTCCTACATTTCGAGCATTCTTCATTCCTTTTGCTAGTAAATCCTGAATGACAGCAGCAAAAACCCTTGCTCCTCTGAAGTGTAATCTAGTTGCCTGGTTTATGCATCATATTATTGAAGTCCTGTCAGAAAGAATGAATGACTAGGAAATAAAAATTTACAAGTGATTAATATTTTGCTTGAGATTTTTTCTTACTGGATTGACTGCTTCCACATCACCAGTAAATGATGATCCATCACAGTACCTAACCTTGACTCTGTTCCAATTGTAAAAATCTGAAATTTACAACATCCATTAGAAAGCTAAACAAAAATGTTTGATTCATGAGGAAGAACAAGATCTATTTACTAGCAGAAAAAACCTGGATTAAACTGCTTCCCTTTATTCAAAATTCCTGAAAAGGCAATTTGCTTGGCCATTTGCTTAGATGAACCTAAACGAGTGTTCTTGCGATGAAGGCAAGTCGTGACATTGTTGCACCATCCCCCTCCCTAAAAACAAATCAAATTAACTTCATTGGACCAAATTTGACATTTAAGAATCACTCCACATATTAATCTACACTTGAGAATTAAGAAATTCATCTTGTCCACAAGAGAAAAGGCCATTTGGGAGATCTTAATTCTTATTTAATTGGAATTGTGTTAAGGTTGATACAGTTTAGCCTTCCCAAACAGTTCTTCCCATCACCTTGGCAACATGCACAATGCCATAACTTTTACTCACACAGTCACACACAAAAAAGGAATAAATAAAGTAAAATATAAAAATGAAAGCCATTTTCTTTCTTGAGTTGGTAACTGGTAAAGACTAAATTATCGATGCCAGTTATGCACACACACCTCAAACTGAACTAACCAATTGTTAATCCCTTCTCCAAATCCCTTATCAAGATGGTAAGCTGGTGGACTCCCATCCAAACAAACTGCACCGAATTTAAAATTTAAAATTTTAATTTCCCAAACTATGATTCAATACTAATAAAAGATAGTGAAAGAGCACAGTTAATGAAACTCATTACTATTCCTTACCAGCTCCTTTCGCCACCGCGTTCTGGACAAAAGTGATTGGTATATAAGAAGCTTCTGCCTTCAGCAATAGCAGTACACAAACTAGAAGGCTTAGCCATTGGCCTAATTTTGTGCTCTCCATTCTGCACAAACCCAACAAATAGAAAACCATAAAGATATATGCATAGAGAATAAGGAAAGCAGAGAAACCTTATGTGGAAGTATCAATAGACCATAGAGCAGAATCAATTAACATAAAGCCACGTTTTATTTAGGCCAAAAGGAAAAATACAAAAAACCACATGATAAGAATACATGTTGAAAGAAGAACTTTCCACAAATAATTGGAGGTATTATTTAATTCCATACTTCCAACCGATTTTCACTTCGACCTACCACTTACCAACAAGAGATTAAAGATTTTCCTTTTATTTTTTTTGTTATTGGAAGTTAAGAAACCAATGAACCAACCAGTTCGATTTACATAGAAGCAACAACCATATTTATATCCCATCAGAAAAAAAAACAACCACCTTATTTATGAACAAGCAAAACACCACCTTTGGTGTTCCCTTTCCCTTTTTTCTAATTGTGTTTGCAGAGAGAGGGATTTTTGTTCCGGCTTTCCAATATCCTTTTGATAAATTATGTATTTAGAAGACAGATATGCAGATAAAATCGGAAAGGAAACAGAGAATATGGAAAGAAATTGATGCACAATGATACTCCAAATCAATCCATATAAAGGGAAAGATTTCCTTGCAGTTTCTGATTAGTATCCCAAATATCTAAACTTCACTATATCATAAATCATAATCTTAGAATCCATCATTTGCTTCACTCAATAAAATACATTAGCGTGCTCTTAAACCCAGAAAACCAATCCAATCCCCCGATTGGTTTCTACAATGAAAAATCAACACACTAGCACATTCCATATATGAAAATATCATGATATAAAAACACAAATCATTGATCCCATTCCAATTCCAACTAGCTAAATTCAATAACTTGTGCTACATTCCAATTCCAACCCCATAAACTAAAAGATGATCAAATTAAGATGGTAAAAAAGAAAAAGCCAAAAAGAAACAATAACAGGGTGTGCAGAATGGATGAGTAATAGTAATAGTGAACGTAAAATGTAGTGTGTACCTCTGAAATGGAGAATGAGGTAGGAAGTGCCCAATGGCTACTTACTAGGAGGAACGAAGGGAAGGGAAGGGAAGGGAAGGCAAGTTGAGGAGGGGTGAGGGTGATGGCTTATAAAATGGTCCAACAACAATGGTTAAAAATAAAATCAATCAATCAATTCTGTTTATGTAACAAAGTTGAGAGAGGAATGAATGTGATGCTTGTTTAGAGAGGAGGTGGAGAATTTGGCTGTTAAATTTTTATTTTTCGTCGTTATGTTTGTTGGAATTGCGTTTGTTTGTTCAATTCGCAGGGTGAAAGCGAAAGCGTACCAAGCCTTTTCAGCTTAGGCAAGAGAACCCACCAAGAAGAGCCGACACTCATTGGCACGAAAGCCACACACCCAAAAATTAAATGTGTGCTTTTTTGCTTTTTTTTTTTTTTTGGATTCACTTTATTCAGTGCTTTTTGTCTTTCTATAAAAAAATATTTTCACCATTTTATAATTTTATATTATTTCTTTACCATCGATTTAAATAAGTCAAACCAATAGGGGCCCTCACTCCTATATATGCTATTTTCTTATTATAAAAACCAAAGGAAATTCTATTATATCCATGGAAATTTCCAAACTCTAAATAAATATAAATCATTTAGACGATGTTTAATAAACGTTCTAGGATAGAAACTAATTTTATTATCTTTAAATATGTCTCTTGTATTTTTTTTATTTTAGACATATAAAAATTAATTAAAATATTACTTTTAAATAAATAAAATTTTAAATTTTATGATTCTATTTTTTTCTTTAAATATGTTTCTATTTCAACTGTCTTCATATTATTTATCTTGGAACGATTACCAAATATTATGTACTAATTGAAGGTGTGGTGTGTTTAGAGTCATCTTCCCGAAGAACTTACGTTATTGGGTAGTGGCAGAACTAAATGAACAAAATTTTATTTTCTATATTTAACAATTATAAAACCTTTACGGCAATTTTAAAAATTAAACAATAATTACAAGTAAAACTAAAAACATAAAAACAAACAGGCCCCTAGTCTCGCAGCAAATATTTGTAAGAATAACATAAAAGAGTACTGTACCTTAAAAATAAAATATAGAAAAATATAGACTTTTTGGTTCTTTATTTTTATTTATTTTTTAATATTTTGTCTCACATTTTTATCTTTTTAATTTGTTGTCTTAGGTTTTAAATTGTATTATTTAATCCCTTTATTCATAACCTAACAAAAAAAATAACGGCACTGCAAAAATTACGTCTATATACAATATACTTAAAAAAAAAATTTTAAAAAAAGTGAGAATTATTTTAAACTAAAGGAAGAAGTTATTTTCAATAGTAAACGAAGAGTACAAAAAATCTATCATCATACGCTCATTTGTCGTGGTGTTCAAGAAAATAACATTAGTTATTAAATTATTAAATTACAGTTTTGCAAAGAACAAGATTGATGCTGTTTTTAGCTCTGTTTTTCTTGTGGGGTTGGGGTCCGACCCGAATGTCGTTGACAAAAAGTGAGCGTTGGCTGCACCGAATCTTATCGTTCTTACGCCTTTCTTCTCTCCTCTCTCTATAACGAGTGGTTCCAATGTGCAAATCTTGGCGCCTACTACATTAAAGTTTCAAGCCCACTTTGGAGCTATGCTCCCATGTGGCCCAGCCTTTTCTTACTGTCGTGAGCTCGCCTATATAAAGTGATCATTTGATTTCAAAGTAAGAAAATGAATATATATACTATTAAATTATTCATTAACATTATGATTACAGTATTATCTAATACTATTAAAAAAAGACGATTTCAAAAAAAATTCAACTTTTAGTGTGCAACTTTATATACTTTTTGCCCTTTTAATTTATAACTATCACATGTATAAAAAAAACTACCCACCATAATTAATCTCTTTTTCAATTTTTTAATTATTTTAAAAATTATTAACGATTTTAAACAATTCCTCTCTCTATTATAAAAGAAAAATCATCTATCTCTTCTCTTTTCTTTTTCGTGTGAATATCTATGTTAAATATTTGATAGGTATAAAATGTTTGTCAAAACCACTAATTATTGTTATATAAAAATGCATATTTCACTTTTAACTCTTTAGATACAATTTTAAGTTGAATTTAATTTAAATGCAATAAATTTTACACTATCATTCCAGGATCCTATGACCATAAACCGAGTAATCAGTCCGACTTGAATGTAGGTCCTTCTATAGATTTTTTTTTTTTTTTAATTATTATGACTTGAGATCATTAATTAACGAATCAACATTCAATCTCACCATGATCAATCCCATTTTGGTTCAATATACAGTCTTCTAATATTTTTAATTACATTCAAGAGTTTAGACTTTGAGTTGTGGGCTAACAACGCATGTGACGCATCTAATAGTGCTTTCAAATGTCAATGCACAATTTGCTTTTATACTTATACCTTCAGCGACGCCCCCGCCTTGATTTTTTCATGTTTATGGAAACGTTAATCAAGATCTCAGTTTTGATTGAATTTAATATATGCCTACCTCTTTTTGAATAACTTTTAATCATGTAATAATGTTCTTCGATTGCCTTTGTTGAGTAAAGGCAAAAAAAGAAAAGATTTATCTCATTCCCTCAAAAAGTATGGTAACTTAAACATAGATAGTAGGCGTGCATTCATTTTCATATCTGTTTTTCAATAGGTAACATCGTTATTACATAATAATCAGAATGTAACAGAATTCATTGCGTCCATATTATATTAGGCTAACTTAGTGAGTCATCCTTCATTGATTATTATATTTGTTACTTAGACTAAATTTCTTTTTTACTTTGATATGGATTTGTTACTTAGACTACTATATATAAAGGAATCCATTCAGAATAGTTTATAGTTGTACTTGATTTCAATTATTTATTAACTAACATTTTTTGTGATTATTTGAAATGTTGCACGCTTTCTTTTATATTTCCAAAACAGTAATAATATATCTTATATCATATATAATTTTTTTGATGGGATAATATCATGTATAATTGCATGACATAATACCTACCAAAATAATTGCATGACCTAACCAAAATAAGATCATATTGTAAGTAATTTAATTTTAATATATTATTAGTAAAATAAATTTTATACTTATATTTAATCACATATTATTGTATTATTTAATAAACTTAATAATAACACGTCAAAAAAAACTTAATAATATACAAAAAAAAATAATCAAGTAAAATATAAATATAAATTAAATAATAATATAAAATAATTTAATTCACAATATATATATATATATGTATGTATGTATTAAATATATATGTGACTTTTAAAGTGTAGATGAAATAATCAAATATATTTTATTAAGAGTTTAATTTTTATTCACTAACAATGTAAAGTTTTTTGCGTTGTCATCTAATTAGATCTCTTAAAATATATGATTTTGAGTGAGTGACAGAGAAAATCAACTATTTATACTAATGTAGCAAAATTTGTTTGATTGACAGTATAAAAATACTTTACACTATTATCGATTATAAATTAAACTCTTTTATTATTATAACAAGGCATTGTCTAACATTCATGTCACAAGTTTTGGTGAATGGTTCACCCTACTCATTTAAACTAAACAATTTTAAACCACCTAAACAATTTTGGAAAATTGAGGGGGTGGGTTCTGTGGGGCAGCCATGTTTGGCATTGAGGTTGATGAATTTTTAAAAGATGGCCGTGGGTGGTGAAGGAGAGGGAGAAGGAAAGGAATGCGGTAGTGGCGGGTGGTGGTGGGTGGCAGAGGATAGGGTAAAGAAGAAGAAAAGTCAAAGAAGAGGGGAATAAAGCAGTTGTTTAGGGAGCATTTAGAGTGTATCAGTTGTGTTAGTTGTATCAATGATCTATTTTAATTTCAACCATCCATAATTAGATGTATAAATAATTTAAAATCAAATGGTTTAAATAAACTTGATCAACCATTCACTAAAAAGTGATGGGTGAATCATAGAATTCGCCTCATATCAATATTTGATTAGATATAGATGATTGCATAAAAAGAGTTTTATATTGATTGTGCACAAATTTTGGTTTTCTTTGTTATTAATGGCAGCACTCATAGGGATAGGCAGAGTTCACGACGAGGAAGCTGCTATCGGTTATAGCATAAGATACTTGGCCTTGGTTTTGTATGCATGTGATGTGAGGAATATGAATCCTATGATTGAATGGAAAGTTGACGTGGCAGGCTGGCAGCTCTTTATTTCTTGAAGGTTGACGGTAGTGCACCTACAACTGGCACGCTATTGACGGTGATTTCTTAAATGCCATTTTTTTCCCATTACTGTCTTTTAAAAAAAAAAATTAACACTGTCTTTTATTAGTGTTACATATTCTCGGAGTATTGTATTATGTTTGCGAGTAATTTCCATAGAGAACAAAATTGCATGAACACAAGTAGAGGTCGAGGAAGACGCCTTGAAGGAAGTTTCAATGCTTGAACAAAAGCTCCAAGCGAGTTCCTCATTTAGAGACTGCAGCGGCAGAGTGTCCCTATAAAGAGACTCTGATGCTCAAGTAAGCACAAGTATTAGGTGAGTTCTCTAAAGAGGGAACGAATGATACTTAGTGACTTGAGGTCATGTGCTTTTATAGATGAATTAGGATGTTCGGATAGAGATAGAATGAGGAAAATTCACACAACAATTTCCCCCGCTTATTTTTCCCTGCTTACCTAGGAGTTAGTTGCAAATTGGGGAGGAGAAATCGCGGCTACCCCTTTTAGCTTTGCTAGGCCGAATCGAACCTGAAGTCTTGGGCCTATGACCTTCTCATTCTCTGGGGGGTTATGAAGCTCTCTCTCTTTGGGCCAATGCACACATGTGAGGAGAGCTTATCTTACTTCTTAATAGGCTGAGACATCTATGAGCCATTTAGAGAATGTGAACTTCTCTCCCTCCTTTGAGGGTTAGAGCTCCTAGACCCTTAGTCTTTAACCCGTAACATATTATATTACTTTAATTGTGTTATTTGAATTCATTAAACATGTGACATTAGAAATGGTGTCATTCATTTTTTAATGGGGGTGAACTCCGTCAGTATCCATCCTTAACCTAGTGTTACACATTAAATACGTATAAATACTTTTTTTTTTCATGTTGATCAACTTAAATTATTAATATAATTAAACACTTGTTTTAGCATAATAATTAAACACTTGTTATAGGTTGTTCCATTTACACTACTTTCGGTCCCTATCAACAAACGACCATTGGGCCTTTAAAGTCTAACACGGCGCCAGCCAACACTCTCTTTTTTTTCTTTGAGCCTAAACTACTTTTCTATTACTTTCTTGTATTTTATTTTGAAACCGAAAAACTGTGTCCCAATAAACCTGAACAGCCCCTCCCCATATGCTAGCATTCCTAGTTGAATAGTTGAAGTCAATAATTTATATATATATATATAAAATACGAGATTATTCTCATAACTACCAAAAAAATATACATAACATTCCAAGCTCTCCCATATACCATGCTTCTTTTGATCTAAAAAACAGCCATACGTGAAAGCAGAGCAGAAGCAGTT
This sequence comes from Nissolia schottii, assembly GCA_003254905.1. Taxonomy (NCBI): domain Eukaryota; kingdom Viridiplantae; phylum Streptophyta; class Magnoliopsida; order Fabales; family Fabaceae; genus Nissolia; species Nissolia schottii. The sequence continues at coordinate 255,124 of QANU01054017.1, forward strand.
ATGTATGGTGGATCATCATCGCCTTACTTTGTCACTTTATGAGCAGGGAACAACCGGTGGAGTCAACAAAAGAGGCAGTAATAGAAGACACTATTGTGTGTAGGTTGCATGCATACCAATATGTCATCACCATCAGCTTCGTTCATACCAACATTACATAGATAAGAAAAGAGATGACGTTACATAACATTTTAATTCTTACACAATAACTGACATCACACCAAGTAGTAGAGAATATGTTAGTTACGTGTGAGTCTCTATTTTGTATGGGTGAAAATCGAATCCCCACTTAAAACAAAGTGATATTCCACTAAGTCACACTGCTTGGTTATCACGTTACATTACATATTATAAATACAATTTTTCAACAACTAATTATTATTATCTTTATTTATTAGTTTTAATTCATTTTGAGAATCATAATTTCTCCCAGCCCCCTCATAAAAAAGTTACATTTTTAACGATTTGCTTAAATTAAATAAATATTATGGGCTCAATTAATACTAGAGAATTAGTTATTATTACCGACGGTAAATGCTATAGGTTCACTCAAAAAACACCCACTAAAAAAATAGAAAGGATAATCAAATAAAGAGATTTTTTATAAGATTATAATTTAAAAGTTTAAAATAATCATATTAATTATGACCCTTTTAGAGATTTACAAAAATGTGATTTTTTTTATATAAAAAAAATCGAGACAAATGTCCTGATTTCATGTTTTTATTTTTAGGAAATCAGTACAAAAAAAATATCGATTTCATATTTTTTTAAATGAAATTAGTAATAATTCGATATTTGTAAATGAAACATGAAGACCCCCCCCTAATGTAATTGGGCCTCAAAGACATCCATGTATATGTATATATGGAGTGACAGCTGAAATATTTAAGTGCATTGCATGAAGCATGTGATGACGAAATCTAATCTAATCTAATAAATACTATAGGCAACTGGAAGTTATGTAAAATGGAAATTCTGAAAAGGACCCTGATTGGATAAAATTTCAATTATTGCATCACCAAACCACAACATCCATCATTGACAAGTTAATGAGAGGATGGTAAGCCTAACAGTATTGAAAGGGTTATTGTCATCACTTAATTTGTTGGTATATATTTTCAGTTGGTTTAACTAACAGTGCTAGTGAGGAGGAAAAGAAGTCAACAATTAATTGCACCTTACATGTTTTGCTCTCTAGCGTGCATCTAAGTCATCTTAATCGGAAAGCAACAATATGCTAGGTTTGCTTTCTGGAATATTGTTGTAGTTATCAACTTAATTACCATCATGCATCAAATTTCTTGCCTTTATTGTATGATGATATATGTATAAATACAAGTGAAAAGCATTAATCTGTTAATTCTCATGAGCTACAGGGAAGGCAGGAAGGAACTAACCAACATGTCACGTGAGCACAAGCATCAAAAGACTAGCAGTATGCCCCCAAGAACTTGACCCATTCCTGTGATTGTGAAGATAAATTTAATGTTTATGCTGTAGAATTTGTGATAAATTTATATTAATTATGAATTTGCACGTCTACTTCTTTAATTTTTTTTTTCCGTTGTGTACATATCTATAAAAACTTAAAAAGCGAGCTGACAAATTTCACTGTTGGTTCCAATAAAGAATAACTCACCTAGATGATCATGAATTGTAATGGTGTGTAAATACTTTTAACTTAACTCTAAGTTAGTTGTGGAGTAGTTGGCTTTCAGTTATGTTAGTTAGAGTAGTTACTTGATACACAAGTAAACAAATCTCTTGTATAAGAAAGCCCTTAGCTCATGAATGAGACATGAGTTTTCTTCTTCAATCTTTCAGTTCATCTATTCATTCCAATTGCAATAACTTAAATTCACTTTTTAAAGTTTTTTGTTTTTTTTTCTATTAAGTAATTTATAAGTGCAAATGTTTTATGAACTCAAAAGCATGTCATGACGTATCTTAAAAAAAAGAACATATTATGACCCTAAATCATTTTATATATATATATATATATGTATATTACATATTAATTAATGTGATCAATCATTAATTAGAAAAAAAAAAAGTTAACGAGTGTCTTTACGACATTGTTTAAGAAACTAAGAATCAATTTTTTTTTAATGAAAAACTGTAATTTTTTAATCTTCAATACATAAAAGATTGTAAAAATTATAAAAACTTACTATTTGTAGTTCTTTAACCAATATCTTAAGAGCATTGGTTAACAAGAGTAAAAATACTTTAAAGTGGTATCCCTATCAATCTAAATCTGATTAACAAAACCCATTAATTATAATATTAGATACCGCAACCGAGTATATGGATAGTGGAAATTTGGAACACAAACGTATTCTAATTCTAATTAGAAAATCTGAACCTTTCAATTGGAAAAAATAATTTACTAGTCAAAGTCAACAGTCAAACAACTCATACAGAAAATTGACTCTCTGATTGCTTCATTTTCCTAATTTGAAAGTGGTAAGCACCACAATGATTTAGGTCCACCGATAAGCTTGTTCGCATTAAGCAAAATAATAATTCAAATCTTTTCATCTCATACGCAAGTGGAACCTTATACATATGGATTACAGAATTGACGAAGCTCCTTCGGCTTTATCTTCATTCACTTTAATTTGTTTGCTGAAAATGGCCCAAGAACCAGGGCCCCACAATCATTATTGCTTACGAGGTTGTGGTGTCATGGGCTTAGCCAATCACATCCCACAGAAATTCGTTATTTGCACTTATCCTTATATATATATATATATATATATATATATCATTGAAACTTTAGGTCTTCATTTACCCTAAATCATTTTGGCAAATGCATAAACAACAAATAAGCGGATTGGCCGTGTAAAGTGTAAACAAGCTTCTCGTATTTATTAAAAATAAAACATGTTTACTACTAAAGTTTTAAAAAAACTATGTTTTGATTTAATCGTGTTTTGTCATATTTGTAAGAGTGGTAAACTCTCGCTCTTATTAACTCAAAATTTTCACATATAATCTCATATGATCGAATAATAATGTAAAAATGTTTTATCATATTTGTTTTCATGTTGATGGATTGGAATTGGAATTGGGCGAGCTAACGTACTAAAATTACTAATAATTGTAGTTGGTTTTATGGAGGAAGTGGGCCATTTTTTTTTGGGTTTTGACGTGAGCCGAATTGTATCAAGTTTTGATATGATTGTGTCCAGTTTCGGCCAATCCATTGATCACAAATCCAAATCATTTTTGGTCAATTTCGAATAGTGAGATACGAAGAATTAAAGAAGTTTGGGCTACGGCCTAAAGGGATGGCGGCAAAAATTGGATAAACGGCCAAAAATTGAGTAGGTTCTGTTTGTAGGGATGGAGGCAAAAATTGAATAAAGGGCCAAAAAATTGAGTAGGATCTGTTAGTAGGGATAGAGGCAAAAGTTGAATAAAGGGCCAAAAAATTATAAAACATATTATTAAATAAATATTAATATATATGTATATATTTATATATATATATATATATTACGTGGAAAGATAAATATAAATATAAATTTATCATAACTTTATTGTTGTTGAATGTTTAATATGTTGAATGAATGATATGATGTAATGTTTCATAATTATGCTAAAAAAAAGGTGATTCAATTCATGAATTCATAGCAAATGAGATAGTTAGAATTATATTGGACTGTGTTGATTTGCTTTCCGTTAAAACTAAACAGAATTCAAGTTTAAATTCAGTTAGAACTATAACAAACATAAATTTAAGGCTAAAAGTAATTCCTTTGTATTTAAAAAGATTAAGTAATTAAAACAAAAAGTACATAATTTAACTAGAACTATAGAAATTAGAACTTCAAAGGTATTTAAATCTAAATGTGTTTCCTTTGTATTTTAAAAAATTTAAGTAATTAAAATCAAAATATACATTGAATGAGAATAGAATCTAAGGGGTGCAAAGAGCCAAGAGAAAAGACAAGTTATTAGACCATCAAATATTTTTATTTCAACCATGTATCAGTATATATATGTAGTAATTTTGAAAATTCAGGGAGTGACAGTCCCTCCAAACCCCCTTGACTGAGAGACAGTCGTTAATCGTTTGTCCCAATGGTATGTCTGTCAGTCAAACGCTGCCCAATGGAGTCAGAAACAATCAGTCCTTCAGGCTTCAGCCGATGAAGGCTTTTTCCACCACAGCAAACCAAATCAATAACAGGCCTTCTCTGTCCGCTACTACAAATTGGATCAGCCCAAATAGGATCAGAAAAGATAAACCAGAAGCCTGCTCACTGAATAAATACTTCACGTGACAGCCCACTATTCCTTTCCTTCAATTACCTGCCGAAGCCTCTTCTTGGCTGTTGCTTTTGTCAAACACCTTACCTGCAATGTGCAAACTTATGCAGCAGAGAATACTCAGAACTCAAAAGAGATAGATAGATATGTTAAAAACGGTTGCTGCGCTTCCCCGTACCCCTTCCTTCTCTAGGTATGCTGCCTGCCATCAAGAAGATTCAGTTATCGATATTATCATATTCTGAGGTCGTTGACTTAAACGCTGTGTGGTGTGATTGTGCGTGTGTGTGTGTGTGTGTGTTTGACGCGAATGAATGTTTGAGCAGAATCGCGTTCTGCAAAATGAGCTCCTCGGTGCTGTCGCCCAAAATTCCCTATTTCGTTTCCGTGGAAGGTGCCGACATACATTCACGAAGTAAACCAGACGGTGACGACTTCGCATTCCTCTGCTTTCACTTTTACTACATTCAGTTAAGTTTTTCTCCTTCGTGTAAATTTTTAACTATTGCATCTGAACCTTCTTTTTTTTTTTTTTCCTTTCAGGCTTCAGATTCAGCCTTGTCTCGTATAACATTTTGGCTCAGGTATGTTTTTATTTCTGAGAAATCTTTTGCTTGCTCAGTCACTACACAACTATTTGTTTATTGTGACTTGCTTTATTTATTTATTTGTGATGCAGGCTTATGTGAAGAGCTCTCTGTTCCCACACTCTCCTTCCCCGTCTCTGAAGTAAAGTGCTTTTGCATTTTAAGTTTTGAATAGTGATAGCCAAATACATAATTTTACATCAGTAAAATGAATGAATTTTAGTATTTTACTATGATTGGTTTTTCCTGTTGCAGGTGGAAATCACGTTCAAACTCGATTTTAGACGTTCTGAAGAACTTGGGAGCTGATTTTTTTTGCCTGCAGGTTTCTCTCTTTTGATTCTCTCTCTTCAGCTTGTTGTGCTTGCTCCAACCTGGATATGAACTTCTTTGGGCGTTCGTATTGCATTTCAGTTTCTTGATTGCTTTCTTTGAATAGTTTTTTCTTCCTGCATCAAAAATCATTTCAGGAAGTTGATGAGTTTGATAGCTTTTACAAAGGAAGCATGCGTAACCTAGGATATTCTTCTGTTTATATGAAGAGAAGTGGACAAAAGCGTGATGGTTGTGGCTTGTTTTACAAGCATGACCGGTATGTTGAACTTTTGTATTATACCCAGCAACTTGTAGTTTTGCAGACAACGTTTTAGACTGTAAATTTTGGTTAGAGTTGCAGGACTTATAGCTAGTAAGTAGCTAGGATTTTTGCACCTGGAAAGAAGCTTTCTAAATTGAGCAAAATAGAACTAGAATAACTTTTCTTATCCAAAGGTCCAAAGTCTGTACTTTATTGACTTTTGAAATTGAACACCCCCCCCCCCACACACACGTGCGAACGCCATAATCCCTAATCTGCATATTGCTTATCCTAGGGTCCAAACTTCATCAGTGCTCTTTCAGTCTTTATTGATTTCAATATTCTTAATTTATATTTATCCTTACTTTGTGGTATTTAGTGCAGAGTTGGTTTTGGAGGAGAAAATTGAATACAATGATCTTGTAAGGTCTATTCAAGATGGAAACGCTCCAAATGATGATGAAGAAAGCAGTGCCCAGACGGTCCAGCCAGATAAACAAAAGGATGTTGCATCCGATAATGGTAAGTGTAATTTGAAGCCAACATATAATTTTAGAGATTGCCACATCTTGAGCATAATGCTGTGTTGATATCAGTGTAGATAGACCTACTGATAAACTGGTGGAAGGTAAACTTTCTTTTTGCTAGTTCATATTTGTTGCTGCTGTGCTTCCCTGCTTTCCTTCATTTGATCTTTTTTTCGGGTCATAATTTTTTTAAAGAAATTAATGTTGTATTTTGTCTGCAATGATTGTTTCTGAAAAGGAAGCAAGAAGTTTCTGTTGCATGCTTAATGCTCATGTAGACTACAGAGTGTAGTATCTCTTCATTAGCTGATGTTATGGTCCAGGACCTAAATCAAAGTCACAAGATCGTGGAAATCCTAATGATCCTCGTGTGAGACTGAAGCGTGACTGTGTTGGAATTTTGGCTGCATTCAAACTCAAAGATCCCTCCCGTCATGTTATAATTGTGGCCAACACACATCTTTATTGGTAATGAAGTGACCTATATGTATGTATGTCTGCTTTTGCTTTATTTAGTTTTGAGTAAAACGTCAATTGGTTCTCAAACGAGTTGTTGGACATTAATTTGGTCCTCGAAAGATTAAAACTTGTTTCAAGTTAGTCCAAAAGTTAGTCTCTCTTAAAGTTACCGTGTTGATAATCGTGAATGTTTTGGACTAACTTGAAATAAGATTTAATCATTTGAGGACTAAAATGATGTCACTAATTCTTTTGAGAACCAAATTTATGTCCTTTCAAGGACCAATATGAAGTTTTACTCTTTATTTTTCTTTTGTTAATTTTCAATGAAACTTAACGTAATGTGGACTGAGTTATGTAAGCATGTGTTTGCTTAACTTTGGTGGAGTTTATAATAGATGCTTAAATTTATGCTGCAGGGATCCTGAGTGGGCTGATGTCAAGCTTGCTCAAGCTAAATATCTTCTATCTCGCGTATCACAATTCAAAACTCTAGTATCATCTAGATATGAATGCATACCTGAAGTCATTGTGGCAGGTGACTTCAATTCCACGCCAGGGGATATGGTACCTAAACACTTCTAAGATTTCAGTTTTCCTATTTCATATTTTTGTCTGGATTCTATTGCCCCTATGCCCGTATGGCATCCATCTGTTGCAGGACTCTGAGCTTGGTGCATAAAGTTATGTGCGATTAAGGTTATTTCTATGTCAGAAATCAGTTTAGTTGCACAGAAATCCAGAATGTTGCAAAAATCTGCTTTCATTGTATGAATTGATTCTCTGTCTCAAAAGAAAAGGATGAAGTACATGAAAACGGTTGCTGGGAAAGGGAGGTCACAAAATTTGGACTGAGACCTCTTGGTTGAATGCTACAAATTCCACCTCCCTTTCTGGCAGAGAATTCGTTACCTTCCCCCCCTCCCTTCTTTTCATTTATAATCAAACCGAGTTAATAAAAGCTTCTTTCTGGTGTTCAGCACATTGTCCTTTTAAGGGTATAAATACTTCGGATATGCAATGGGATTGGACAGCTCTCCTAATCTGACTAGTTTTTAGGAGTTTCTTTTTTTCTCTCTGTTTTTCTTTTATTGGGATTTCTTATACTCCAATCTTTGTACTTCTATTTCATGACCTCTCTAATTAGTTTTCTTATTCCATCAAAAGTTAAAACTTCGTTAATATAAAACTGTTTTTTCTTTTGGTCCAAGATAAAAATATAAAAATCTTTTATAATTAGCCAAACCAATTTACCAAAAGATAGTTGTAGAATGCAAAAGGTAGCAGTTTTTGGGACTTTCAAAGTAGAACAATACTTCACAGCGCAATACCATGAGCAATTTTAATTGCCATAGATCTTTTGCTGTATTCATTTGTACATCCATATTGGTTTGCGTCATTCTTGATCACTTGTTCATAGCTTTAGATGTGGTTTTAAGCTTTCAACTGTATATATTTCCCGCAATGTTTCATTTCTCTATTCAATGTCCATTTTTGCAGGTTTATCAGTACCTTGTATCAGGCAACTCCTCATCACCACTGATGCCTGAATGTTTAGAGGAGCTTCCCGTTCCCTTATGTAGTGTCTATGCTTCTACGAGAGGAGAGCCACCATTTACAAACTACACACCTGGATTCACTGGAACACTTGATTATATACTATTTTGCCCCTCTGACCACATGAAACCTATCAGTTTCCTCGAGCTTCCAGACCCTGATGCAGCTGATATTGTTGGTGGACTTCCAAACTATAGTCATCCAAGTGATCATCTACCAATTGGTGCTGAATTTGAAATCGTCAAGGAATAAATGTTCTTGTATGCTAAGTGGGTATTTGAGTTCTTAGGCATACATGTTAATCTCCCTTTTCCCCTTTATGAGTCTTGAAGAAGATCAAGGCTCTGGGGGCAAGTGTACCATGAATTAAGTCTTGAAATCCACAAAGGATGTGTTTGCTTGTTTTGTTTTTGGAGGGAAATGAAAGGTTTTGGGGAGCTTAATTATGATTTTAACACGTATTAAGCATCCCACAACCTTTCATTTCTTCTCATTCTCCTCCAAAACAAAACTCGCAAACACAGCCCTAGAGACTTGGCTAGAAAGTCACCAAAAGGGAAACATTATGAAATAACTTTGTTATTTTCTGATTTTTACTAGATATTTGTTATGAATTATTTTTGAATAGAAAATTTTTTGCGGGGCAAACCAATATTATTTATTTTAAAGGCTCAAAATAGGGGGAAAACATTTATATGCTCAAAATTTCACACCAAATTACATCGGTTCCAACTTGCAACATTTATTTATGTATACATAATTATTATAGCTCATGGATGCTTTAAACTACCATAGCTCTAACCGAGTACTTAGTTGGCAAGTGGAGGAAGGCTTGGTAGCACACTACCTATCTTCTACTTGACTGATATCCAGGAATGCATGGTGGCGTTCTACCTATCTTCCTCTCCACCAGGTGTACCATGTGTTTCATGTATTGGAGATTTTCAAAACACTCTAAAGAAAGGAGCCGCGCCAATACCAAACCAGGTTATAGCTAAATGACCAAATGCTCAGGAAAAGCGTAACAAAAGTAACAACAAACCAAACGCAAAACATAAGGATCAACAACCAAATCTTCAAATCTCTTTTGCCCTTCTTTTGCACGTTATATTTTCTACTTGGCATTGGCAAAAGGATCATGTAATTTAACCAATTAATCAACGACTTTCTGATTATTCGTAGTGATTAAACTAATGCTTTTTTCTACATCCCACTTGCACCTAGCTTGGTTAAGGATATCTGATTCAACATCCTCACAAACAAAATCAAGATCAATGCACGGATCTGCACCTGAATTTTTCAAAGTCGAAGAAGCTTATTTCATAAACTTTCGATCCATATTCGCCCCCTCTCGGTTTTGGTCAAAGCCTTTTAAAATCTCATCTTCATCACGAACCGGCCCAGGAAGCTGAACAAATCAAATCAGCCCAAACAGAAGGCCCGCCAGAATTAGGATCAGGAAAAATAAATCAAAAGCAGAACGTAGACTCGTGGCGGTTTCGTCACTGTTGACTCCTTACCCGCGTTGACCATAAAAATGAAAACCGTAACGTTCAAAATGTGCAACAGAGAAGACTCTGAAGAGAGGAGTTACGATCGACCAAAAGAAAAGAAGACTCAGAAGGGATAGGTAACATACACGCCATTCAGATTCAGTTATCAATATTATCTTCATATTTTGACTTTTGAGGTCTTTGACTTTAACACTGGTGAATGAATGTTTGAGCAGAATCATCGCATTCAGCAAAATGAGCTCTTCAGTTCCGTCTCCAAAAGTTCCCAATTTCGTTTCCGTAGAAGGAGCCGACATTCATTCACGAACTATACCTGACGGGTCTGCTTTCACTTCGATCCTATCCTCTTGTTGCATCTCATTTTTTCCTCTTTCGTCTAAATTTTTTAATTACTGCATCTGACAATTTTTTTATTTTTTATTTATTCAGGCTTCAGATTCAGTCTTGTCTCATATAACATTTTGGCTAAGGTATGTTTTATTTCTGAAAAGATCTTCTGCTTGTTATAACTTAACTGGTTTGGTATCTTCACTATCTTGTATGGATTGTCACCATTCACTACACAACTATTTGTTTATTGTGACTTATTTTGTTTATTTATTTATTAATTTTTGATGTAGGCTTATGTGAAGAACTACTTCTTCCCGCACTCTCCTCCCTCGTCTCTGAAGTAATGTGCTTTGCATCTTGAGTTTTGAATAGTGATAGCAAAATACAAAATTTACATTAAAATGAATGAATGAATGAATGAATGAATTTGACCATAATTGGTTTTGCTTGTTGCAGTTGGGAATTACGTTCAATTTCGATTTTACAAGTTCTCAAGAACTTGGGAGCTGATTTTTTCTGCCTGCAGGTTTCTCTCTTTTCATTCTCTTTCTCTTCTGAACTTCTTCAGCTTCGTATTGCATTTCAATTTCTTGATTGCTTTCTTTGAAGTAGTTTCTTCTTCCTTGCATCAAATTGTTTCAGGAAGTTGATGAGTATGATAGCTTTTACAAAGTAAGCATGCGGAACCTATGATATTCTTCTGTTTATATGAAGAGAAGCGGACAGAAGCGTGATGGGTGTGGGTTATTTTACAAGCATGACCGGTATATTGAACTTCTCCATTATACTCAGCAACTTTTAGTTTTGCAGAAAGCGGTTTAGAATGTAAATTTTGCTTACAATTGCAGGACCTATAACTAGTTAGTAGCTAGGGTTTTTGCACTTGGACAGAGGCTTTCTAAATGGAGCAAAATAGAACTAGAATAACTTTGCTATTCCAAGGGTCCAGAGTCTGTGCTGTATTGATTTTTGAACACCCCCCCCAAAAAAAAAATCAAAAAACTACATATTGGTTGACTACTTTTTAGGCTTGGAAAGATTCCATGTCAAGACTTGCAATTCCATGACCACTTATTTAATACTGTTCTAATGTAAATGTTGGTCAACAGATATGCAAAAATGCCAATGTAATTATGACGTATTTGAAACAAGCGATAATGATAGTACGCTAGTTATCGGTTCATTGGTGATCATATCAGTGTGGTTCTTTTTCTTCTGTCCTCTCTCTTTTCTATCCCACCTTTTGGGGTTAATCATTGTTCAATTTTTTTTTGCTCATGCCAATGGAATTGATGTGATTAAGACTTCATTGGTGACTTTACCTGAAAACAAAAAACCTTCACTGGTGCTCTTTCGGTCTTTATTGATTTCGATATTCTTAATTTATATTTATCCTTACTTTGTGGTATTTAGTGCAAAGTTGCTTTTGGAGGAGAAAAATTGAATACAGTGATCTTGTAAAGTCTATTCAAGATGGAAACTCTTGTAATGATGATGGTAAGTGCAACTTGAAGCCAGCATATTTTCTTCTTAATGTTAGAGATTGCCACATCTTGAGCATAATACTGTTTTGATATCGGCATAGACCTACTCATAAAATGGTGGAAGCAAAACTTCTTTTTGCTAGTTCATATTTGTTGCTGTTGTGCTCCCTTGCTTTCCTTCATTGGTCTTTTTTTTATGGTCATATTATCTTTAGGAATTTCTGTTATATTTTGTCTGCATTGATTGTTTCTGCAAAGGAAGCCAGAAGTTGTTGGTGCATGTATAATGGCCATATGGTGTCGTATATCTTCATTAACTGATATTATGATCCAGCACCTAAATCAAATGCACAAGATTGTGGAAATCCTAATGATCCTCGTGTGAGACTAAAGTGTGACTGTGTTGGAATTTTGGCTGCATTCATACTCAAAGGTCCCTCCCGTCATGTTGTTATTGTGGCTAACACACATCTTTACTGGTAATGAAGTGAGATATATGTTGTGCCTACTTGTGTCTGCTTTTGCCTTGTTTATTTTTTACTCTAATTGGTTCATGAAAGAGTTGTTGGACATTAATTTGGTCATGAAAAGATTTGTGACATCAATTTGGTCCTCTAAAGATCAAAACTTAATTCAAGTTAGTCCTAAAGTTAGTCTATGTTAAAGTCACCATGTTCATAAACTTGAATGTTTGGGACTAACTTGAAATAAATTTTGATCGTTTGAGACTAAACTGATGTCACAAATCTTTCAAGAACCAAATCGACGCCGAACAACTCTTTCAAGGACCAATTTGAGTTTTACTCTTTATTTTTCTTATGTTAATTTTCAATGAAACGAAACTTAATGTGGACTGAGTTATGTAAACATGTGTTTGCTTAACTTTGGTGGAGTTTATAAGTGACATTTAAATTTCTGCCACAGGGATCCTAAGTGTGCTGATGTCAAGCTTGCACAAGCTAAATATCTTCTATCTTGCTGATCACAATTCAAAACTCTAGTATCAGATAAATATGAATGTGTACCTGAAGTCCTTATCGCCGGTGACTTCAATTCTACGCCAAGAGATATGGTACCTAAACACTTCTAAGATTTCAATTTGCCTATTTCATATTTTTGTCTAGATTTATTTCCCATGCTTGTATCACGTTCGTATGTTGCCTGACTCTTGAGCTTGGTGCATGAAGTTATATTCTAGATTACAATTATTTCTGTTGCAGAAATCCAGAATGATGCATAAATCTGCTATCAGTGCTTGAATTGATTCTATCTTAAAAGTAAAAGATTAATTACTTGAAACAGTTGCTGGGAAAGGGAAGTCACCAAATTTGGCCCGTGACCTCATGGTTGAATGTACAGACTCCACCTTCCTTTCCTGGCAAAAATTAGCAGAGAGAATTTCTTTCTTTTTTCTTTTTATTTTATTTTATTTTAAATGTATAACCAAACTGAGTTAATAACCATCATGTTTAGTGACTCGTTTTCATAGCCTACTCTCTGCTGCTTAGCACATTTTCAATTTAAGAGTGCAAGTATTTCGTATATGCAAAGTGATTGGACAGCTCTCCTAGTGCTACTAGTTTTTAGGAGTTTCCTTTATTTTGCTCTGCTTTTCTTTTATGGGGATTTCTTATACTCCAAAATCTTTTGTACTTCTCTGGCATGCTTTCTCAAATAAATTTTCTTATTTTATAAAAAATTAAAACTCTTAATGGAAAGCTGTATTTTCTTTTCATTGTAGAAAAAAGTATAAAAATCTCTGTATGGAGCCATTAGCCAAACCAATTTAACCCACCAAAAGATATTTTAGAATGCTAAAATAGCAGTTTTTTGGGACTTTCCATTTTTCTAATTAGAACAAGACTTAGCTGCGCAATACCGTAAGGAATTTGTGTTGCCATAGTTGTTTTGCTGTATCCATTTGTACATCCATATTGGTTTGGCACATGCTTGAGCACTTGTTCATAGCTTTAGATGAGGTTTCAAACTTTGAACTGTATCTTCCCTGCAATGTTATACTACTCTTAATCAATCTCCCACCTTTTGCAGGTTTATCAATACCTTGTATCAGGCAACTCTTCATCACTACAGATAGATGCCTGAATGTTTAGAGGAGCTTCCTATACCCTTGTCAAGTGTCTATGGTTCTACGAGAGGAGAGCCTCCATTTACACACTACACACCTCATTTCACTGCAACAATCAATTATATATATTATTTTGCCCCACTGACCACATTAAACCAATTAGTTTTCTTGAGCTTCCGAGCCGCGATGCAGCTGATATTGTTGGTGGACTACCAAATTATAGTCATCCAAGTGATCATCTACCAATTGGTGCTGAATTTGAAATCATCAAAGAATGAATGTTCTTGTATGCCAAGTCGTATTTGAGTTCTCAGGCATTCATGTTAATCTCCTTTTCATAGGCTTGGCCCTCATACCTCACAATAAGTTGTTGCTGAGTCTTTAAGAAGACAGAGCATGGTTATATTCTCAAATTTATTTTTCTGATTTTGGTGATCATATTTTTCATTTTAGACTATATACTTTGTTATGTATTATATATTGACAGAAAAATTTCGTGAGTAAATAAATGTTATTATTTTTCAAAGGCTCGAAATGGGGGAAATAACATCCATGCCATTATGTGGAACGGTCTGTTTGAATGTTGGCAGTTAGCCAATCAGAAAGGATATATACACCATTCAGAATCTGATCAATTTTGCTTTCCAGAATAAATCTGTCCATTCAGTTCATAATCACTTGTTGGGCCGTTTCATATTATTGCCATAATTGTGTTTTTCTTACCATTATATTTATTTGTATGCTTGTGGTGTGAGTTCTAAAGTCGACCAATTAGGCCCCAGATGATGTTCATAATGATAGTGATCTTAATTGACGGCCTTAAGATCACGACTAGCAGTTTAATGCTGGCCAATTGATTCAAGGAGTCATTGTTCATTGCCAATTCTTTTTGTTAGTTTACATAATATCACTATTGTACGCAATCAAATTCGCCATCCAGCAGCAAGCAGCAGATGAGATGGTGCTTCAATGGTAAAACCGCACCACGGTAAGTGGAATGATCCAGGTACCACTTTTAGGTAGGACAAAGTTCTACATCTAGGGACGACAAAGTCTCCCTTCTATCTTCATTAAAAAAAAATAGTTTGTCTTATAATGTTGCTGCGACCATGAAATCGATTTAGATGCTTTAGCCTCAGCTTATTTTGCTCTGCATTATTGTTTTGCTTGGTTCTGGGATACCTGATTCGTGGACGGCTCTCATGGGTCTATTCAAGTGATTATTAAATCATTTTACTGTCTTATTATTATGCTAGATTGCAGCAGGGCCCTCAGGGAATTGACAGAGTTATGGTGGGGAGCGTTCTGTTTCTGGTTGGGGACCACGTATGCAAGTTGCAATGTGAGTGGGTGAGGGGTTAGGTTTAGGTTGGCTTTCACCTTTTCAAGGTTGGTTCAAGTTCACACCAAGTGGTTTCTCACTTCAGAAAATTAAGGTAACTAACTGTCAAGTGTGTAGATGGGTTAGGCTTCTATAAGCATCAACTTATGCTTCACTTCATGAAGAACGCAAATGCTTAGTTTATATCTCCAGGAGAAAAAAAGAGAGAAAAAACATTGATATTTTGCCAAAGATGAAATCACCCTGAAAATTAAGTTGTAAGATGACTGAAAATATGTAACACTGATCATATGGCATTATAAGCAATTAGATAATAAAAATGCTAAGTTGTCTGTTGTCATAAAAGTGTCAGAATAGTATTGCAGACTTGTGGCATAATAGTGGTTGGATAATTTATATATATATTTTTTCATCTAAGGTTTATTTATTTCTACTGTGTTATCGTATAACCTTGACACATCATTTTGACACTATTTTTCAGCACAAATTCTGGCTCTGTAACATTGTTGCTAGATAAAAGTGAGGGATATCATATCCTTGCCTCCTAAATTTCAACCAGGACCAAAGGTGCGTATGGTGGGGCTGATTGCACTTTAAGATCCTCGCATTTAGTAAATATCAACTTTTTTCCCCATGCCTTAGGCAAGATTGCAGGGAACCTTATCCCCAGGGTGAGGGTCAGTATCAGAAACTTTAATAGCCGTCTAAAATTCAGATGATATTTAAAAAAAAAAAAATTTATTTTCATGAAGTACGTAGAAGCAAACAAATCAATCTAGCTGAGTGGTGGCAACTTCATGACTCTTCCTAAAATGGGGTAGTTTGGCACATATGTTGATTTCAGTGGTGAATTTTATTTTACATCCAAGTTTTTCAATTATGACAAAAGAATGGAACATGTAGGCTGCAATCTCACATTCAACATCTCATTAATTTCGGTTGGGACTGTTTCATTATCTTTTTCTAGACTATATGAGACTATGTGAATGCATGTCTAAACGTTCTAAAATACGTTTCCTGATCCAAATAGTCTTCGCCTTTTTGACCTTTGGACAAAAAATTAAAAAGGAAATTTTTTACAAGAGATTTGTATCACCATAATTTCACCCACCAACAAGACATTAGGGTAATTCGAACCTTCCCCTTTTGGGGGTAAGAGCAATAATCTATACAATAAATTCTACACCGTTAAAAGTGAGGTTTATGCTTGTTAGAGTGATGAAGAAGGCATTTGTATATCCTTTTCCAATTAATGCACGGTAAAGCTCTTTTTTTGTGCTTGACACATACCACTCTGGCACAAAAGTGACCTTCTCATTGATCTCCTCGTTCTTCCTGACCAAAAGTCTTCTAAAGTGTGGACTGTGGAGTACGGCCACTGCTATAATTCCTGTTCACTTCTTTTACACAAATATAATGATTTATGCAGGATGATCATTTTCTTCTCAATAAATTTGTAGACAACTAATAAGTTAAGTTTAGGGGAAGAGGTTCTCTGTTGAAATTTTTTTTTTTATGACAATTCTGTTATTTCATATGTCATGTATGGATTTTATCGGATATAGATCTTCTAATGTTAAGATTGGTCATGTGAATAAAGATAAGGATACAAAAAATTTTAAGAAGTAAAATCTTCTTAAAATTAATAGAACTCAATTTAAGTTTTTGAATATTTATCTCTCTTCACATGAAAAACTCTAACATGAGAAAATTTATTTTCAAATCTCAACTTCTAAATTAATAATAAAAGATTATACATAACAATCATATAAAAAATTAACTTTGGAAGACCCGTCTCTCAAATCTTTAAATATCTAGTAAATAGAATGTCAAATGCTTTAATTTACTTTTGAGTAGCATTAGCACCCATTTTGATGCTATGTACGTAATTACATTAAACTCCTATTTGATCATTAACGAAGACATTAGAGGGCAAAATCTATTAAGATTTAAAAGTGTACTTGAGGTTTTTCACTCGCTAAAATATGAAACATTTTCATCCTTAAGCATGCAAAGTAAATAACTTGGTTCCTAAACATGCAAATTAGGACAACTTCGTCTCCAAACATGAAAAAAGGGACAACTTAGTTCCTAACCCGCAAAATAATCGATATTCTGATCAGGAACGGATTTTTTCATAAAATAATTAACACATTCGCAATGTTCAACTACCGTTTATCCACATTTGTATTCACCAGATTTAGGCATAAAAGTTACTAACTTCTCTTGCACGAAATGGTACTTTAATTTGTTAAACATTTATTCGTTACTATGTAGTAAATCGTTAATCAATTCCAAAAATTGTAAATTTCCTGCAAAAATAGGGAATTTTTAAGCAAACCTGCGGTTGGAAAAGCACAACTGTAGCTGGTTACCAACTTAATTACAATACAACACAATATAGACATGCATGGCCTCTTTGGCTTATCGACTCTAAATTCTTTAATTAATATATACTTTTTAAACTACACATAAAAGAAAAATTTTATTTATACTCATAATTTATAAAACATTATGTCGGTCACAACTCATCTATTATCATATATAATTTTAATGAGATCCAAACACTTATTCAGATCCCAACAAATGATAAATAAGTTGAGAGTCGCATGATGTCTCATAAATAATGAGTTCAAATAACATAATTCTAAAAAATATATATATGTCTTGTCAATAATTAATTTGGAAGAACTGGCACAGAGAAATATGCCTCGGCAACCATCGGTGCTTCCATGACCATCCTTGGTTCAACATCTCCAAGAAAACCATTGTAGAAGGCTTTGACCTTTGTCACAATGTAAAGCAGAGATGATGCAAGGTACGAGAAGCCCAACCTGTGAAGCTTTTGTGCTTGTTGTCTACCGCCTAGCTTTGTGCTAAGCTTGGCCATATTGTTTTGTTCCTTCAAGTTATTGTTGCCTTCAAAATCTTGTGGTGGGGTCCCACTGCGGTTCCTTATTCTGTGATAACCATAGCTTCGGCGATGAGAGTGTGTGCAAACACTGCTCCCTCTTTCTCCATAGGAAGCTGTGGAGTGCATTAGTGTTTGGCATCTAACGTTGGTAGCAAGTTGTGAAGCCATGTGTGGTTGGTTCTTAATTAAGAGTGATGTTATTGTGATTTGTGGAGGTGAAGGAGTGCCCTCTTTCACTCACTCTGTCTCTCTTGATTTGTAGTTGAGATTTGAAATGGTTATGGCCTTTATATAGACAAGGGCAACGCGGAGAAGACATAGTATATGAGGAGGGATTTGGAATTTGTATACTCTCTTGTTTAAAATAATCATGTTTGATCATGTTAAAATACAGAAAGACACGAAGACTTTGGACAAATAAAATGCATTCTTAAAATGAGTAAGACCAGATTTAAATAATTGTTTCTTTTTTTCTTTTATAACATGACTAAATATAACTATATTAGAGATGAGAAAATCCAAACATATATTTTATATTTGGCCTTAATTTTCATCTCCACTTTTCATTTTATGTTTTCAATTTATTTATGTTTTCAAAAATTTGTGAAGAGTAAAAAAAAATATTATTTCCTAATTTTATTTTATTTCTTTCATCAAATTCTACAAAAGTAAAAAAATAAAAAAATTTAAATAAAGATTAAAAATCGAAACCAAACAGCCCTTTAGAATTCAGTTTTCACATATTGAAAAATGATATATGATGAGAAGGATAAAAATTGACTTTTAACTCATTTTAATATGTTAGTAAAATCACATTAAGTTACATTTCAACATCATTTTTGAGTCTCAAGCTATGATTTAAGCAAAGCTTTATGTTAAACAAAAGCATAACTTGTAAATTATAAACCAAACACACCATTATTAGTAAGATTTAATGTTGTCGGTTACTGTCAAGGGCTGCAAAAAATCAGAAAAAATGAAAATGGGGTCCCCCTTGAATGACTAATAAGTAAAAGGCACGTGAAGTGTAGGGCCTATCAGGACAAGAGGGGGTAGCATTGTCATTTTCATTTCAATTTCGGCGACATGTAAGTTGGGTTGGATCACTTAATTGCATGGCAAGGAACATAGCTCACTCTCCACTTGCAGATGGATGGCTTTGTGGAATCAGAGTTTCAGATCAGAAAGTTAAGGTCACTAGCAAACTTGGTGTAAAGCTACATTTCACTAAACAAATTTAACATAAGTCTACATTTTTTTTTAATTTTATTAATTATATTAAAAAAAAGTGTATCTTATACTATTAAAAAAGTATTTTTATTGACAATGACAACATTTCAAAATACTTAAAGTTATTTTTCGTCTGACAATTCACAAAAAATATATTTAGAAGACGTAGTCTTAACTTTAAAAGTGTAACATTTTTTTAAAAGCAACACTTTGTTAAAAGTGTAACATTTTTTGTAGTGCATATTATGAAGCTAAAATTACACTTTTTGTGAGGTTATCAAAGTGGGGGTGAGCTAAATTATTATAAAGTGTATTTAACAATAAAAAATTTATATTTTTTAAGAGTATGAGACATATTTTTTTAGGCGTATTTAATAAAAAAAATTCACGGTGAAATAGATCACTTCTTACAGAAAAATTATTACATCAATACAGTTATTAACCCCTTATATTTAAGTACATACATGCGACCCAAAAATAACTGATTTTATGTTAATAAAACTAGTCAAACTCACTTGTAGTGCGAATGAGCATAAACGTGAAATGCTACAATATTCATTCATATATCTACATGAATCTTTCCTTCTTGTGGTCTAACTGATGCTACTAGGATATATAGAATCCAGGCCAACGATATATATAAAGTTTCTCACAGATCTAATGATATTTTATTCTAACTATTTATATTTTTAGTTTTTTTCTCTTCCATCCAATAATGAAACGCGTATGTTAAATTTCTATGCAAAGAATGTATAATCTCAATCACACAATAATAATAATAATAATAATTGTTACGGACTAGACCATGAATGCTCATTCCAAAGGTCTAGACCACAAAGACCCACCTAGAGAATCCGCGGGTCGACCCGACCCGACCTAACCACGCCACCCCCTAACAAGATAAGCAGCTGTAACGATTAAATTACTGAGGATAATTTGGTAATTACAAGCAGCCAAAGAAATGATAACAGGACCAAGTTTGCCCCCAAATTCAAATGAAACACTTCAGTAGCAGAAGAAAGAAAACGAACAAGAAAACAGAGCAGAGACACTGGCTCAGGGTCTTCCTTCAACGAGCACAGGAAGCTTCACTCCCGATCACCAAGAGTGGCGGCCTCCCTAACGAGCTCACCCGAGGGGGATAAAGGACTGTCACTGCTGGTTGCGCTCGGAGACGAGGGTGCGACGCTTTCAAGCACTTCTCTCATGCCCTTGCCTAGATGATAATTCTTCAGCCTTATACTCGTCCTCCTTGCACGTTCGCTCGTGCGCACGATTTCCTTCTGATTTTCTGTTTTCACCTGTCCCCTCTTTGTAACCAATTCCTCTTTTTGCTCACTGAATGTTGGTTCTGTTATGCTATTTCTGTTTTTGCCCATTATGCCCTTAGTGGCTGTTACATTAGCCCGAGATATCCTTCTCCCATCGCGCTACGCGGAGGAATACCCTCAGCACGGCCCGAGATAATAATCTCCACTCTCCTTCCCCAAATAGTTCGAGATATCCGCAACCACGAAGAAGATAACGTGACCGAGATATCCGCCTACCAGCGGAGCACGCGGAAACGATCCACAACACTAGGACACCGCTCGAGTATATAAACCCAAGTGGCGTCCCAGGTAAAGACGAACTCACTCTTGCTTAATATACTCTCTTGAGCCCTTATTGACTTGAGTGTCAGAGTCCTGGCAGGTACCCACGCAGTGTTCGAGATCTCGAGACCCACTGCTCAACCTTGAAGCTACAGGATCCAGAGTGTGGACTGAGGCACATACCTCGGAACAATAATAAAAAAAATGAAGGAGGAGGGAGTGTAAATAAAATAATGGGTTAATTATGTTTTTAGTCCCTGTAAAATTAGAAAGGTTGATTTTAGTCCCTGCATAAAAGTTTTAGTCCCTGAAAAATTGTAAAATTAGGTTTTAGTCCCTGGGGTGGGGTGAGGGCTGACTGGGCTGACGTGGCGCTGACTCGGTGCGCCACGTGGGATGCCACGTGACATAACCCCAAAACCCAACCCAGACCCACGACCCGACTCGACCCGAATTATGACCCGACCAGTTT
>QANU01054017.1:276283-338550 GCA_003254905.1 Nissolia schottii
TTTTTTTTTCTGTCACTCTTCCACTTTGTTTCTCACTTTGTCAGAGTTTGTTTCTATTGTAGACAGGGTGGTGGGGACCAAAAGCATTTGCAGCCTCACGAATGGGTGACTGTGTGTCAGAGTCACACGAGGAGGTGCGAGGTACAATTTTTTTTGGCAGGTTTTGTGAATGAAATAATGCTTGTGGGGACAAACAATGAAATTTTTTTAATGGCAATACGTGTTTAAAATAATGCTGGTTTGTTAATGCTTGTGTCTACACATGTGATGTTGGTGAACGACTCATGTTATACAAGTGTTAATGCTTGTGTGTACAAGTTGTGACGTTGTTAACATTTGGTCCCAGTTAAATATTAATTTATTTGCCATTGAGCACTAAAATTGTGGTGTTTATTATTGCTTTGTTCTGTATACTCTGTTATGTGTTTGAATGTTGAGTTATTTATATTATTTCAGGATGAGTTTTTCTGTGGTTTTTCACCATGGGGGTAAGATTGACAAAGGGCCGCCAGTAACATATTTGAATGGATCTGTAGAAGCCGTGCACGGCATAGATATTGACCGGTGGTCTTACTTTGAGTGCCTGAATGAAGTGAAAAGGCTTGGATATAGCAATGATGTGCTAATATGGTGGAGAGTTCCAAGCTGGGTGTGTACGGCGTGGGTGGGTGAAGGCGCCGTTGAGGGTTAGGAGAGGGATGGGTGGGAGATGGGTGTGGGTGGGGGTTAGGAAGAAATAGGGTGGGGTAAATTTGGGGCTGGGGATGGGGATGGGGCTGGAGGTAACGACAGAGAGAAGACGTTCTCTTTTCTTTTCTTTTTTTTTCTTTTTTTTTTTTAAACCGATCGGGTCATAATTCGGGTCGGGTCGTGGGTCTGGGTTGGGTTTTGGGTTATGCCACGTGGCATCCCACGTGGCGCACCGCATCAGCGCCGCGTCAGCGCCACGTCAGCCCAGTCAACCCCCACCCCACCCCAGGGACTAAAACCTAATTTTATAATTTTTCAGGGATTAAAACTTTTATGCAGGGACTAAAATCAAACTTTTTAATTTTACAGGGACTAAAAACATAATTAACCCTACAATAATTAAAAAACTGGTAAAGGGTTATTTGTTAATAAAAAAAATTGTCATGATTATTTATAAATAAAGAAGAGTAATGTTAGGGGTATAATCTAAATACTGTCAACTATGCTACCAATCTATGATCTATATGATATTGAGTGCACAAACTTTTTTAAATATGAAACTAAATCAAATTAGATCTGCGACGCATTAAATAATGAAAAGTAATTGTCATATTCTCTCTTCATCTCCCCACTCATACTCTAAGTGTGAAAACTCACTCCCAACCATGTACAAACATTTTAAAACATATGTACAAAGTTTTGAACTAACGTACACGAACTTTTCAACAACTAGAAACAAAAAATATGATGGAAACGTAAATGAAAATGAAGAAGAAAAACTTTTTTGTTCACATGCATAAACTTTTGAAAAGGAATGCACAAACTTTTCTATACATATGCACAAACTTTTGACTAATGAGACATGCATAAACTTTTAAACAAGTATGCACAAATTTTTCTACACACATACACAAACATTTGAAAAATAAAAAATAACAAATCTGGTGGAAATGAAATTGAAAAATCTTGGATTCATAAAGACTAAGATAGAAACAAGAAAAAATTGATGAGAGATGGGGGAAGAAGAGAAAAAAAATAAAAAATAAGAAAAAAAGGAGAATAAATGTTGTTACGGACTGGGCCCTGAAGGCCCATTCCGCGAAA
Organism: Nissolia schottii; assembly: GCA_003254905.1. NCBI lineage: Eukaryota > Viridiplantae > Streptophyta > Magnoliopsida > Fabales > Fabaceae > Nissolia > Nissolia schottii. The sequence continues at coordinate 278,078 of QANU01054017.1, forward strand.
CACACACCTACCACCCGCAATACAACCCAGCCAGAGAACATGAAGGTCCACGGAATAGCTCAGCAAAGCCAGAGCAGCCCAAGCCGGCCCCAAACGGGTAGCAGTCGTCACGCTCTGCGATAGGCTCCCCCTAACTGACATCATGCCATGATCATCGGAGACAAAACAGTAAAGAAATCCTCGGAACGGAGAAAATCACGGGTGCCACCCAGGTATTAAAAGAGGACCAGCACACCAGGTATCCCTCAGACTCAACACCCCATGGTTTTTCACAAGCACCTCGAATCTCTACTAACTTAAGCATCATAGTCCTTGCAAGTACCCGTCCCGGTCGTCCAGAACCATTCGCGGAGCTCCAGGATCCGAAGTACCCATTCGGTACAAACGTATATTGGTGAAACTTTTTTTTGGCATTTTTTTACTAGAGAATGAGGATTTTATTCATAGAGTAGTCAAATGACACTTACAAATTGAATATGATACATTAGATTTAACATTAATAAGATACGGATACACCCTTCATTCTAAACTAGTCGAAGATCTGTAGCTTTGCTCCTTGTCTGAAGACTATCGATGTCCAAATATCTCTTATATCGAAGACCAACACTATCTGCAGTTTGAATAATGCATTGCGCTTCCTTTCACGATAGATCTAAATAGCTTCTTCATCTGAAAGACTCCTATAAACGAAATCTCACAAAGAGAAACAAAAACAACGATAAAAGGGAAAGAAAGCACCATAAAGGAAAAAAAACTAGAGTTAAATATGTTTTTAGTCCCTATAAAATTAAAAAAAAATTGTGTTTGGTACCCAAATTTTTTTTTGTTAGGAATTAGTCATTGAAATTTTTTTTTGGTAAGTTTTAGTTCCTACCGTTAGAAGGAGACGTTAAGTGTTAACGTAACCGTTAAATGTGCCACATGCCACTAATTTCCAACAAAAATTTTTTTGAGACAAAACACAAAATTTTTAATTTTATAAGGATTAAAAACATATTTAACCCACAACCATAAAAGGAAAAAAAATCACAAAGAAAAACATAAACACTCACAAACAGGAACAAAAATACAAGAATAATTCTAAATAAAAAGGAGACCAGAAGAAGGGAGAGAGAAAAGAGAAAAATATGTTTTAATATTGATGTTAGATTGGTTCAAGTGATTTCACACTTATTTTCTTTAAGTAATATTTTGTATCTAAATCTTGCGAATGAAAAAGAAAAAACTAGTGCATGAGAGCTTTACCTTTACTCCATAGTGCATCAATCCAGCTCAAGCTAGATTAAGATAAATCCAGCTCAAATCAGATTAGGTAAAGTTGATATGAAAATAATATGTTTACATAATTAGTAATTAATTAACCAATTTTGATATTAGTGTTTCGACTAACTGAAACAATGGGAGATACATATGTGATAGCCGAGACAGAAGAATCAACACAAGAGAGGACAAAAGCGGGCACAGAGAACCTATATAAACATGGCTGTAGACGTAGACATGAAATTAATGAAAGGGGACAAATAAATTATGGCGGTGTTACTGCTTGTGGCGGTCTTGCTTGTCCTTACGTCATTCCCTTTTCAATAGCTTTATCATTTTCTTTTCTTTTTGTCTGTTTTTGCCTGCATGCAATGCAATGCAATGCAATGCAATGTAATGTTTGATGAGCACGTTGTGCTTAATGTACTTTTATTTCTGGAAGCTTGATCATTTCACGTGAATTTGAGCTGGCCAATTCATCCTTTTCTTCAATGTTCTTTTCATTATCAGATGAGGCCATTCTCACAAACTAGAAACCGTTAATATTAGTTTCAATCGAGCTCCTCATTTCATTTACCCTATGCTAAGCTTGTAAGTGCAACCATTTAGGTTCAGGAGCCATGATTTTAGTTTAAGGGGGCGAATCAAGACCATAATAACTTTATAAAGTCTCTTTTCATATTTGTGCTATGCAAAAAAAATTCAGCACTTTTTTTAATCTAAATCCCAATATAAACTAAATAAGAATTATGTCTAATTTCATTTTGCAGTTTTTATTCTAATAATTTTCATAATAAAAAAATACATGTTTAGTAATTGTCATTGATGCATAAAGATGTGAAAATAAGTAACAATAATAAGATATAAGCAAACGAATAATAGAAAAAAGCGACACAAGTGCTTGTGTAAATATTTTTCTTTCATTTAATTCTCATCTAGCTTTTAAAAGTAAAACTCAATTTTATTCTTTCAAAAATATATCGGTCATCATATTATTTCTTTAAAAAAAATTGTCATCAAATTAATTTCAATAATTCAAATTTCAATGGAAGGAGGCAGCGAGGATTTGGGAGTGACGGGAGGCGGATCTAGGGCAGCGATGAACAAAAGGCGATCGAGCACAAGATGGTGACACGCAACAATGGCAATGGAAGAGGGACGAAAAGCTCGAGCAAGAGATTTAGGTTTTAGGGTTACTTGCTTTTAAATGACAATGGGCGAAGTTATTAATAACAAAATATAGTAAGAGCAAATTTGGAAGCAAAAATTTTATTGAAACACTATCCATATCCCCTATTCTCGCGTTTCAGCAAAATTGAGGTACACAAAATACATAGATTTTGTATCTTGGGACACAAATCTTTGTACATGTCTCTACAACCAAACATAAATTTGTGTTCAGCAATCACATGCTGCCTAAAATTATAGCAATCACTACATCAATCCTCCAAAAGTAATGTTATCTCTAAGATAATTTTGTTTTATCTCATCCAAATAAAAATAATTTTTTAAAACTTACTTTAATTAAATTATCCAAACCAAATAAATATCAATTCTTACTCCTCTAAAAATAATTCTTCAAACTTAATTCTTTTAAAAGTAATTCTTCCAAGAGTCAAATTAAATAAGTTATAAATATTATTTCAACACACCTATAATAAGTTTTTTTTTTCTTCTTGAAAGCAAACATTTAACAATTTAACATTAGAGTACTGAACACAATACATTATGATCATGACGATGATGATAATTTGCTTGTGACTATATATTACCTTTTTTTTATATACAAAAATGCATTCAATTATTGCCATCAAAATACTAAAAAATAATTGACTCATACCACTGTTCAAGTTTCTATTAGTAGAGTTGAAGAAGTTAACAATAAAGAAGACTAAAGCAATGCAATGAAGAATAAATATCACTCATTATTATCCATTTAACTATTTAATTGTTGTAATATGTAGACAAATATATTTTGTTGAATTCTGCCAAAGAAGCAAACTGACGGGGGAGCCAGTGAATAATTCAAAGTGGTAATAATTAAGCGTGGCCAATCAGAAACTAGTGCAAATTGCAAATGGGATCAAATCTTCTATCAAAAGTGTGCATGAGAATCAAATTTGAAGGGTGCAGAAAAATGACTTATTTCTTGGGGAAAAGAACAGGGGTATTTTTTTTCTTGAATCTTCTGAATCAGTAGTACTCTTTGATTTTAGAGAAATGAGTGGTGAATGATCAAAGGTCCAGAGATGACCACAATTTCTACCAGCCTGAACCATCATCAAGAGTACGGAATGGATTGTTCCATTTTGCTTTGGGTAATAATTGGTCAATTCTTCATACAAGAGTACAATTGTGTACAGCACCAATTGTAACCTGTGTTGTTTGGGAGGGACAATCATAACATAATGCCCACAAAACTTGCAACTTTTTTAAAATTCAAATTGTCTTATTCCATAAAAAATTTCATATAACTTTTGTTTGTTTGATAGTAGTATGGGACTTGTCGTATTTGAACGTTATGGTTATTGTATGATAAAAACAAATTGTTTTGTCTGCAGCAATTAAATTAAACAGTTAGTTTAATAAATAAACTAATAATTACTTTTCGTTACATATTTTAACAACATGGAGCCTGTACAAAGAGCAGAAGCGCCGCTAGAGGTGTCAAAACGGGCGGGCCCGACTCATTTGGGCCCGCCCGTTAAGACCCGGCTTGTTAAGGCCCACGGGCCTAAACGGGCCGGGCCAAAAATATGCATATTTTTTAAGTCCGGCTCATTTATGATCGGTCCGCAGGCCTAAATGGGCTGCCCGCCAGCCCATTAATTTTTTAAAAAATATTTAAAATTTTAAAAAAATTCAAAAAAGTCTAAAAAAAAAATCAAAAAAATTCAAAAAATTCAAAAAAAATTATTTAAAAATTATTTATAAAAAATTCACGGGTAAACGGGTCGGGCCTAAACGGGCCGGGCTTAAACGGGCCGGTCCAATTTTTTTTTCAAATTTTTGCGAGCTTATTTTTTACATGTAAAGCCCGTCCATTTAACCGGGTAAATGGGCCGGGCCCATTTTGACAGCCCTAGGCGCCGCCAATCATGTATATTTTGTGGTGCCTGTTACTTTTTAATGTGAATATAGTACTCACACAAAAGCAGTGGGAATAGAGCTTTGTCATGGAACCTTGGAGGGTGATGCTCTAATGTTCACCTTCCATTAAAATGTCTAATCACATATTGACATGAGGTGATCATGTTAATGAAAGATGAATATGTAAACATGATAAAAAACTTCATCCCTTTATTATTTACGACATTGTTGCTCGATCTAATTAACATGAGAGAATTCATTCCCATTACTTAAATTTTAGTATTTTCTCATCTCTCTTTCTCTCTCTACACTTACTTTCCTAAAATCTTACATGGGCTTGATACCTCATGTGACTAAAGAGAATGTCAAACTAATTGCTGCAAAACGTGTCATAAAAAGTCCACAAAAGCCTTTTTTTTTAATACATAATACTCACAAGAGCCCATAAATGGAGGGAACACATGATAGACCAAAATAGTCAAACCAATACATACACAACCATGGAGAAAAACAAAAAGATATGAGCAACAACTCCAAGCTAATACCAAACAACAAATATAAATAAACCTACACACACAAGGCCCAACACAAAGCAAAACACATCCCCAATCCAAAATAAAGCACAACGCAACACCAATATCTATCTAAGAAAAAATAACAACAGATTTGCAGGAAGGTCTATTAAGACTGCACCACATTGAAAAATATTGACAAATTAAATCATCACTTGTGCAAGGTACAAAAACTTAATTTTACTTTTTAAAACCAATTTGCTAACCATCAGTATTTATTTCTCAACTTAGAATCAACCCCTTCAACAACAAAATAATAATAATAAAAAAAGAACAAAGAAGAGCCTCATAAACAACAAACAAATTAAACACATCCCAAAATAAAACAGTCAAACCACATCCCACCCAACACCAATTCAACTAACAAGCACCTATTGACCCCGCTATATGAATATGAATGTGCATGAAATCTATTGACAACAAGCACCAATTCAACCCAAAAAGTCCACAAAAGCTTTACGTTAAAGATTATAAAACTGTTAGTTTTTTAATGCTAAAAGAAAACAACAACAACAACAATAGCAACTTTGAAATATGAAAATAATATAAATAATAAAATTCCTAAAATTTCTATCACCGATAGAGATAAGGATTTTAATTCAACTTTGTATTTTTAAAAAATGTTTTGTATATTAGTACTTTTTATTTATTTGTATTGAATATTAAATTTAATTTTAAATAAATTCTGTGTATAATTTGTGAGTTATATAAATGTTCAATTAAATTTTAAAATTTAAAAATTCAAAAAATTATTACAAATAATTTTTTTCACTGTAGACGATATTTTTTCGTTGTTAATTATTTTTTATAAAATTAAATAAACTAAATTTTAACCTATATATGGATGGATTTTTATTTTTAGTATTACATTATATTTTTCAAAATCAAATACGAATTTCAACCCTATCATCAATGAAAATATTTCTTGGTGATCCTTCGATGAAGAAAAGATCCATCCAGCAAGGTAAATTCGTCAGTACAATATTTTGAATTTTAATTATTCCTTTTAGGAGGCATTTGGTACATTGCCTCCAAATATTACTTGGTAAATTATCACATTTTAAATTATTAATAATGTTACATTGCTATATTTTGTATGCATAAGTAATGTAATTAAGAATTTATATTATCCTGTTCGACATATAAAAAAGATTATGAGGTAATACAATATTACTTATCATCATCATCACCATCACCATCATCATCATTATTTATTACTATTTTTATTTTCATTATTATTATTTTGTTGTTGTTGTTGTTATTATTATTATTATTATTTAGGGTTACCTAGAGATGGTAATGCATATAGACACCTCTTATATAGGTAATTCATGTTATCATTTGGAAGGCAATGTGAATTACTTGAATAATTTAGATTATCAACAATCATGTTGTACCAAACAAGCCAATGTGGATTACCAGATAATTTAAAAGTCAAGATTATTAGTAATCTTAATAGATTACCTCATACAAAATGCCCCTTAGAGTGTCTCTTATCCCAAAGTTATCTATCAGAAGTTGATTGAAGGTTGCGAGTTTTTATTCTAAAGTTCTTATCCAAGTTTGGTTAAGAACTAATAGCATCTCGTTTGTGAGTGTTAGAGAGGAGATTGTCATCGTTTTTCTTCAGTGACAATCTCATTGTATTCATTAAGAAGAAATTAACAACCATGAATGTTTTTATGTGCCTTTGAAATCAACCTTAGTTGAGATAATGAGAAGAATATTTATATATTCGAGTGAGAGAAGCAAATAATATTCATCATGGAATTGTTATTAGAAAATTGAGTCAACAACCTTATAAAAAGGGCCATCACTTTCCTGATATATTTGCACCATCATTCCGCCACATGTCTAGCTCAGCTCCAATATCATATCGTCGTGCTTTGTATCGACGTGGTTGTCCACAGGCAAATGCACACCCCTAGACCCTACACCGAGGAGTATGCATCCAACTCACTCCAGCACTGAGCCCTCCATCCACAACCACCAACAACCGACACCATCGATCTAATGTGCCAAGTGTTTTGAATTTCAAAAAGCTACACGTGTAAAGGATGGCCTGTTATTCAAGCAACGGTTGCCTACTCTAAGATAATATGGTTACGCTTCATTAACGTTCCTGTATAAGGCTACAATTTTTAAACTTATCCTAAACCCCAGTTGCCAAAACCCTACTCAAGGGCAACCATTACAAAAGTGTTGTCTTTAGCTCCAACACTTTTTAGGCATTACTGAAACTAAAGGTTGCCTTAGACTAAAAATGTTGCAGTGCATGTTTGATTTTCAACTTTAGGGATATGGGGCTCTCAAAATCAATATGAAACACCAAAATCGATTCTCTTCATTACACATCTATTTTGGTTCCTTTGTGGATTCTCAAAATTAATTTTAACACTTAGAATTGATTTTACGAGGAGTGAAAATTACTACTTTATGTAAAATCACTTTCGGTAGAAATACCAAACATAGATTAATTTATATCAAAATCACTTTAATTAAAATTATTTCGAATACAATTAATGTTATCAAAAATTAATTTTGTAAAAGTAGAGTCAAACATACACCCTTAGTTTGTGTTTTCTTCTTTTCCTCTTTTCAATTTTCATCTAGGCAACACTCATTTTAATCCTTAAAACGGCAAGTTTAAATTATTTTGGTCCCAAAAGTTTATAATTTAATATTTTAATCCTTAAACTTGTAAGTCATAAGTCAAGGTAGTTCTTCAATGTATCATCACTCAAGTCTTCACATTAAATTGAGATTATGATAACAACTAAGGTTGTAAATGAGTTATGAGTGGTACTGCAAATGACATCTCATTATGGTAGTAACTGAGATTTTAATTTCAAGTGATGTCACAACCTCATGTTTAATTCCAAACGGTGCTACAATCTCATTTGCAAAACCAATCATTATCATGACCAAGGTTGTCAAACTCAAGAGTTTAAGTAAACTCCTGAAGTCACAGCAAACTCGAATCGTAAACTCGTATGAGTTTACATACGTAAAAAAATATGTTATAAGCAATATAGTTAGGAACTAAACTTGATTAAATATTGTATTTAAAATTGAAATTGAATAATGTTAACTTTAAATTAACTTAATGAAAGAAATATCATAAAATACACCTTAATGCATGACACTTAGTGGTTATATCATACTTTATTCAGTACCTGTATTATTTTATAGTTCAATAAAACATAACTTAATTATGATAAATATATGAAATTAGCTAAATAAACTCAATATATATTATATAAACAAAGTTAGGTAAGCATCTAACAAAGTTACAAAATTTGTATATTTTGAGGTAAACTCGTAAACTCGTAGGTAGATTTTCGTAAACTCGCTTGCTAGTAGAATTGAGAGTTAACTTAAACTCGTACGAGTTTACCAAAAAAGAGTTTACATAAGTGTTAACTCATTTTGTGTAGTAAAATCATAAACTCTTAAGAGTTTACGAGTTAACTTGAGAATTTAAAATCATGATCATGACTATATTTTCAATCTCAAGTGGTAACAAATTGATGAAACATAAATGATAATGAATTAAAAAGCTAACTTAACTTACGACTTACAATTTCAAAGATTAAAAAATGAAAATTTAAATTTTGGTGGCTAAAGTAACTCATGTTTACAATTTCAAAAATCAAAATGTTCATAACAAATATAGCTTTATTGCCAAAAAAACGACAGGGTTCCTTGTCATTTTTCTCTTGAATTACGATCTTAAGCTAATTGCAATAAACTGACCCTTGACAAATGGTAATGCCTAAGAAGTATGAACACTGCACAAGAATGTCGTATTTTACACACTGCGAACACTGACACATGAAGACACTTGTTTGACACATGTGTTGAAGTGTCTAAATAAAAAATTTATAATTAGTTATGTCCAAGAGTGTTGAAACTATATTTAAAAGTTTTTGAGTTGTGTCTAAATAAAAATATTCTAAATATTAAATAATTTATAATAACATACTCCTTTAAAAATTGGCAAATATTGATACATAAAAATATCTTAAATGTTTTATATATTTTAAAAATATTAGTATTTTATAAAAATTTTAAATTAGGTTGTGGTGGAGTCAATGTTTCTTAGGTAATGCTATAAGTGAAGAAGTAAAGGTAAAAGTTACACTTTGAATAAAGGCGCTCTCTAAGATGAACCTCCCAACTAAGGGTGTCTGATGCACCCTAATAAAAGTGATGGATAAATTTTTAAATTAGCGTCATCTACGGCCATAAAAAGAACATAAAAACAACCTTTTACCTGCTTGAATGATAGGTAGTTAATTATTTTTTAAGCTAATTATTAATACTCTCTTTAATATATCAGTTAATTTTTTTTATTTAGTATAACGACGTCGTTTTATACTTGTCATTGTATGACGGAGTAGAGGATGTGCCCCGCATGAAATACCGCTCCCTCCTCCTATTTCCCCCTCCCCTCCACGACTCTCCCTTTTCCCTCACCGCTAACTTGCGTTGCCCAAATCGGATCATATCTGCCATCGTCTTCCACAACCAGACACTCTAATGTTCAAGTCTATCATCAACAAATCCAAAGCAACACTCAGATCCAAACTCCCAAAACTGTGCATCAAATCCAATATAATTAAAAAAAAAAAAAATCAAAGATAACACCATCGTGCAGAGTATCGCAGATCCTTCCAATCCAGATCCAAATCGAGAGTTATCTGGCTCAATGATGCGTTTGTCGGCGTGTCTATGCTCTTTCTCCGCCAAAGATCTCAGTGGTTGTGCTTGGGTCGTGTCTTTATTGCAGATCTGATGGGGGGAACGAGCGAGCGTCAACAACAAATATCTGAAAGGGGAAGCGGTGGGCTTGATCAAGGCAACAACGATGGATGGCGCAAGGATGAAAGACGACGGTGTCTATGTACAAAGACGAAATGGAAGTGGCTATGGCTGGTGTACTATGGATGGTGCAAGAACAAACGATGGTAATAATGATGGACGGTTGTCGAGGTAGGGTGATTAAGAGGAAGGAAGAGGAAATACAATTATTTATTTAATATATAGTCTATTTTAGTTCAACTTACCGTGTATAGCTGGTTAAAAGTCTTTTGTAGTCCACCATACACCACGAAGTGCATCAAACTCCTTACTTACAGGGTGCATTCAAGACAACACCATAAAAAAATTTGAATCGTTGGTGGAATGTGCTCTTTTAGCTTTTGACAAGATGTTGGTGCCAAATATTTGGCCATTGCCTAACCTCAGTGGCTGGTTGTGCTTTCTTAGCTTTCAAGTGACAAGCACTAGTAGTGATCCTGGTGCAATAGGAATGTGGTAATCAGGGTCTCCCCAAGCACATGGGAAACAAGTAAGTGGTGTCTTAGCCAACTACTACAAACCCATATGAAGAAAGTGGGGCTCAAAAACTAGAAAGCATTGTTTGCCACGGAGCCTTCTCATTACTGGCTGGGATGTGTAATTTCTTCCTTAAATGGTCTGCATCTTATCTCTTTTTAAACGCACACCAATTCAATGGCTTTGAACTCTTGCTTTATGTCACTTCTCGCTAATGAGTTAGTTTGGTTTGGTGCACTTTGAACAAGAATTACATTACATCCTCACCCCGCCAGTAATTACACAACGAGAAAAATATGCTCAAACGATTTCAACAGAATTCATGATAATTGTTATTTGAAGTGATATTTACTCATCAAAGAGTCAATGATAGTAAGACGGAGTTAACGAAAGAGTTGTATTAAGATAAGACCCTCAAACAATTTTTTCCTTATATGCACTCATTTTATGTGAAACATTGTACCAGCACAAACCTCTTTCACCATTAAATGAAATTATAATAGATCTACACACCAATATAATCATATCAACAATGAATAAGACGTGAGTCAACACAATATTTAATACAAAATGAATACAAACACCTTCTATCTAAGCTCTTTGTTGCGTGTCTAAGAAATTTTTCAATGGAATAGAATGTTCAAACAAAATTATTCAGCGGAATAGAATGCTTACTATTTTTATTGTAGGATCCGCAAACTGCACCATAACTATCAAATATGCTCACTTGGTCGCGTGCAAGGATGATTCTGTATGAACCGAATGTACCACATAATAGTTGTATAGCAATACATCGATTATTATTTGGGTTCCACAATTATGTTGCCTGCCAAATTCGACGGTAGATTGTCTTCTTAAATTTAATGATTGATTAGTCAAGGAAATTGGTGGAAATAAGCACAAAAGTTACCAGCAAAAAAGTGGCCATGTGAGATCAGCTTATAATCATGACAGGCTAATCACTACGATTCATAGTGTCTGATGAAAAAGAATATCTGCAAAGTTATATGCAGCTGAAACAGACTATATAAACATATGCCACGTTCAATTAATTCAGTAACACTTAAAACCAAAGCCTGAAGGCAAGGAAAACACCGAAGAGAAACACAATCCCCCTTTTGAAAAATGTCAGACAGTCTCAATGAAGTTGTGGCCCCAAAGAAAGAGAAATTTGAAGTGAAGTTCGGTAAGAAGAGTGTTGTAAAAGCAGCCAATCCTTTGCCAGAGCCATTCTCAGTCACACTCTCAAATCTTGACCTACTTTCAGGCCGTTTTCCTATTACATACTTGTATTTCTACCGAAGACCAAAACTACTTAACTTTGGGGCTCTTGTAGAGACTCTCAAGACCTCGCTAGCACAAATACTCAACTATTACTACCCTTTTGCTGGCCAAATTGTTCAAAATCCCAAAACTAGTGAGCCTGAAATCATTTGTGACAACAACGGAGCTCTAGTCATTGAGGCTCACATCAATACCCCATTACAGGATGTAGATTTCTACAACCTCAATGAAACTCTCCAAGGAAAGATAGTCTCCATTCAACCAGACTTCCCCTTGCAAATTCAGGTAACAGACTACACTTGTGGGGGCATTTCCATAGCATTTACTTTTGACCATGCATTAGGTGATGCAAGTTCCTTTGGCAAATTCATTTCCTCCTGGTGTGAAATATCTCAAAGTAAGCCACTGGCATGCCTGCCAGACCATACTAGATACCTCCGTGCACGTTCTCCTACCAAATATCACCCATCCTTCGACAGAACTTTTATCAAATGTACTATAGAAGAGATACAAAACATGCCAACAAACCACATCTCACTTAAGCGACTTTACCATATTAATGCGTCAAGTATTAACATGCTTCAGAGACTTGCGTCTGTTAATGGTACCAAGAGAACAAAGATTGAGGCTTTCTCGGCCTATGTCTGGAAGATAATGATTGCAACCATTGACCAAAGGCATAAAAGGTGCAGGATGGGTTGGTTAGTGGATGGAAGAGAGAGAATGGGTAAGGGTAGGAATTCCATGTCAAATTACATTGGCAATGTCCTATCTTTGGCTTTTGGGGAGGCAAGCATTCAAGAACTGAAGGCGGCCTCTATATCAAATATTGCAAACATAGTAAATGAGGCAATTACAAAGGTAAACAATGAGGTTCATTTTCTGGATTTGATTGATTGGATTGAGTGTCATAGGCCAGGTTTGATGCTAGCAAGAGCAGTGCTGGGTCAGGAGGGACCGACCCTGGTCGTGTCCTCGGGAAGAAGGTTCCCTGTCACTGAAGTTGACTTTGGATTTGGGACTCCTTTGCTAGGGACAGTTTACACTTCCATAGAAAGGATTGGAGTTGGTTACATGAACCAAAGGCAAAGTGCTAAGGGTGATGGTTCGTGGACCGTGTCAGCTATTTTGTGGCCTGAACTGGCTGCTGCACTGGAGGATGACCCAATTTTCCAGCCAATGTCTGCTTCTCATCTTCAACTTTAGTGCAGTGCTTTCCTGTGGGTGGGTGTGTGGGGGGGGGGGGGGGGTTGTACTTTCTAGTTTTTACAGTAATAATGTTGAATATGAAGCCTTAATATTGCAAGTTCTGCAGACTGAAGATCATAAATAAATATAAACCTTGAATTAAAGCACATATTGTGGGGTATATTATGCATATTATAATTTGGAAAAACTATAACCACTAGGCATAACGAAAATAAAAACATAGGGTTTTGCATTAGACTATCACAATATAGGACATAAAGCTATACCGGGAAAAGGTCTAAACTTGTTGGACAGGCTTGCAACCACCCAAAATGCATCACGTCATGTTTGACGACATTAAACATGTGCTGAACTATAATCAATTCCATTCTAAGAAAAAATAACTGTATAATTATCATATGTCTTTCTCCTAATTGTCAATACAGTCTGATCCATACACAAATTCATGTACAGTTCCAATCAGAGATTGCACTCTTTTTTATACTGCAATTAGTTCCGATGAATAGACCCTCTAAAGTGAAATAAATTTAAAACAGTCCAATCATGAGGAAGGTTTTCCTATCTCCGTACAAAAATAAAAAATGAAGCTTTACCTTCATCTCTCTTGTCTTGTCATTTCTTCTTTACTCAGAATCCTTCCACTGTTAATGGCGAAGATGGTGAGGATGAACAACACAGGATATAGACCAACATCTATACTAAATTCAAAATCCTCAGTAAATCTGACAAATCTATCCAGGCCTTTATTTCTCTTCCAGGTTGTAACAAGAAATCCCTATAAATAGTTTCATGGTTATTAAACTCTCGAGTTAACTCATAAACTCTTACGAATTTATAATTTTACTACACAAAATGAGCTAACATTCATGTAAACTCTCTTTTAGTAAACTCATACGAGCTCGATTCTACTAGCGAGTTTACAAGTTAAAATCTATCTACAAATTTATGAGTTTACTTCAAAATGTACAAATTAGATAACTTTGTTAGATATTTAGCTAGCTTTGTAAATGTTAGACAATATCTAATAAGTTTATTAAACTAATTTTATATATTTTTATCATAATTAAGTTTTGTTTTATCAGATAATAAAGTAATACACACATAGAATAAAATATGGCATAATAATTAAATGTGCTGCATTAAGATATATTTTATGATATTTCTTTCGTTTATTTTAACATTAATATTATTCAATATCAATTATAAATACAACATTTAATCATATTTAATTTTTAATTATATCACGTATGACATATTTATGCATGTAAACTCTTACAAGCTTACGAATTAATTTTAAGATTCAAGTTTGTTAAGGCTTCATGAGTTTGACAACCTTAGGCAACCTTAGGCAGATTCTCCCCAGCGCAGGGCATCCTATAAGCTTGCAAGTGTGCTAAGTTCTGTCCACCAGCACAAACCTTAAGAAAATAGTGTGAGTTTATTACTACATCGGGTCAAATAAATCAGAACACCAAAGTTACAACAATCAAGCATTTCCCTTTTATCAAAAAACAAAACAAAAATCAAGTCTTTTCCCACTAAATGAGGTTGGTTACATATATCAAATGACAGCACTGCATCTGATCATATAAAAATAGCAAAATTATAGCAGAAAGTTCACGGTACGAAACACCATACCCCCCATAGTACACACATTCAAGCCAGAACACGTCCATTTGTCTTGCATATACTGCAAATAGTCTCAGCTCTGTTACTCAACTTTTCTACATAATGTTCCCATCCAGCCCTAAGTGCACCTTCTGATGGAGATATATCCCAATTGTTGAAATACACACACACACACACACACACACACACACACACACACACACACACGTATAAATACACTTTTTGGTGGGTAGGGCGTTGGGGATGGTTAAGGTTAAAGCTGCAGAACAAATACACTAAAAACCCATTAATTTTAATTACAGATTGAATTTTTTTGCTTCTGCTTGGTGCAAAACTAACAAATCTCAACAAAAAAAGGGGGAAAAAAAAAAAAAAAAAAATCCTTTTCATAGTTCTATCAACGATACAATAAAACTTACTGTGTTTATAAAAGTAGAATCTTGTTAGCTTCTTCAAGTCTTAATGCTATCTCCAATATCATAGAGATCTATTGTCCAAGCATTGACCATATGACAGGCTCCTGTACGGGAAAGTTAAAATATATACACACCAGAAAGCCAGGTACATAAATCATTGGTTGGACCGAAATAGGCAAATTATCTAATTATGAAACTCTCACCGGACAATAAATTATTAAGAATGGATATCAATCTGATGCTTTGACTATTTCACTCTTCCCTTGTTTGAATCATGCCTGCATGAGAGTTCATTGGGAACTGGCTTGAGTTGGTTGCCTCATAAAAACAACAATAAAATCTTAAAACCATAACAGGAACAGAGTTTTACCCATTTGATAACCAAGGACCAATAAAAGACTGCAACATGGCACATGGCTAAACAGCAACAAAATGTTAGCTCCAGTGGCAGTCCTTACAATCTGCAATTCAAGTTCCCTTATTTTATAACAGAATGGACTATCAACTAGCAATTCAACCAAATACAACAATGGATAGCAGACATTGCGCTGAGTCCAATTGTTTCTAAACAAGACCTACACATAACACACATATAAGGAGTAAGAGCAATGTGAGGCCTGTGAGCTAGCAAAAATGTCATTTGCATTACTCTTATTATGGGTCCGTTTGGATCACAACATAACTGTTTGGATCAAATTGGCAGGACAACTTGCTACTCTCTAGAAAGTCATTTTTAGTGCTTTTTTGGTAAGTTAAAATATTTAGCTTCTCAAAAAAGTCTAACTACTTTCTCCGTAAACTAAAATCAATCATTTTTGTTATTGCGCATCCAAACACTAGCTAACTTGTTCACATGTTACTTTAAATACAAAACTTTTGCCAAAATATCTTTTCACATAAGGCCTTAATTAAGCTATTTATCCAAATGAGGCCTTAAAAGCACCATTTTGACAAAGAACTTATCTTCTGGGTTTTAGTCTTTACAAAAGCATCTATATATAATTACACGAAATTGCTTCAAAGTAAAGCACACCTAGTGCTAACCATAATCCGGAAACGAATTGTTCCATCAGAAAGTAGCCACCTTACCATGCAAGAACAAGTGGCCAAGTGTTTCTGAACAAGAGCTACACGTAACACAAATATAAGGATTACAAAAAGCATGAAGCATGTGAGCTTACAAAAGTTCATTTGCATTAGTCCTATTGACTTTGCCTTTACAGGGAACTTTGGACTTACAAATAGGTTTTATAAAGAAGGAAGCCCTGATGATTGTAAGAATCCAGAGTACATATTCTCCCATATGGATTGGCAGAGAGAACACACAAAAAATATGTAAAAGCAGAAGGTACTATGTTAAGAAATATTTCAATACGTATACATATTTAAGTGTTATTACATATATATAGGCCTTATAAATGAAAAATTATAAATTTAAACATTGGGTATAGTTGACAAAACCACCTTTCTAGAAACAAAAATTGACCAGATCCACTAACTTATAGTGAAGTCAATTTACTCTGACTTAACATCCAACATGTTCATCTTCCTTTGACACGGAGGGAGAAGTTCGCCTTCCTGAACGAATTTTAGAAAACATTTTTTCCATGTTCCAACTATCGTCTTAGAAGTAGTTATGATCAGACTAATCAAATTGCTGTTTACACATGATTACAGTTATTTTTATAAATAAAATAAAAGATCAAAATAAACATAATTATAAAGTTATCAATGCACTGATGGTATATGGAAAATGTTCTAACATACAGAAAGAGTAAAGGGAGTATTCAACAAGCAAATATATATATATATATATATATATATATANATATGTACGTGGAAAAATTAATAGAACAGTCACCATCCTAACAATACCTTCCCCTATTAATCTATTCAAAATAAATAAATAAATCAACCTATACAATGGGAAGCAAACAACAACAAACATGTTAATCTTAAATGACTAACCTCTGAAGTTCCAAGATCAGTTTGAGGTAAGAGTATGCAGCTGATCAACAAATCCAGAGATCAAGAATATGACAACTTTATCTTCCAGACAATGGGATTTGAGCAATAATATGGCACGATCAGCCACAAGAACCATGGTATTCAACTAAGCATCTAAGCTTTCAGTAGCTTCCTCATTATTCTTGATTGCTAACTGTTGTAGTTGAATGTAAACCTTGACCCAATCTTGAAAATGTAATTTCATCTAAGGATTCTCCTGTACTAGATATGTGATCACACAGTTGAAAAGCTTCTTGTAGCTTCCTTTCCTTGCAATGTCCATTTTCCAATACCTTACGAGTGATGGCATCTGGCATTATTCCATTTGCTATCATCTCACTAAAAAGCTTATTTGCTTCTTTCATATTTCCCAATTTACAATACCGATCTATCATAATAGTGTATGTAATTTTATTAGGCTGTATGTTGTTTGAAGACATTTCCAGTAAGATACTCCCCACTTTATCCATCTGTTCTAACTTACAGTAACCACCAATTAGAGCAGTATAGCAAAAAACATTTGGCAGCAATCCTTCATTTCTAATTTCGTCAAAAATCTCTTTTGCTTCTTCAACACAGCCAATGTTGCACAGACCATGTATCAGCGAAGAATATGTGGAACATGTTCGTGGAATGCCCCTACTTTTCATGGCATCACGAAGTTTGAAGGCTTTGGTGACATCACCAGCCCTACAGTAGGCTGAAATAAGTATGTTATAAACAACAGGACTTAGCTCTACTTTCTTGTGAACTAACTCATCTAATAAGTTTATGGCGTCTTTAATCTGATCAGCCTTACAGTATCCTTCTAATATAAGTGCATATGTATAGACATTTGGAACCAGGCCACACTCTTTAGCTTCATGCAAAAGCTTATCAACCTCATCCATTTTTCCGATATCAGCCAACCCCTTCATCAGGAAATTGTAGGTATACATATCTGTTTGGAATCCAAGCTTATTCATCTGTTCCTTAAGCTGGAAAGCTACCTCAATCTTACTCTCTTTACAAAAGCCAAAAATAAGTGTGTTGTATGAGATGCTATCCAGTATGAAACCCCTCTCAAGCATTTCTTTGAGCAATGTGACAACCTCATCCATGTTTCCCCGTTCACAAAGTCCATGGAGAAGAGCATTTGAGGTAACTGTATTAGCTAGAAGCCCTTTCTCTGCAAGGCTCAACCAAAGTTCAGTTGCATCCTTATATTTTCCACATTGACAAAGTCCGTAGACCAACGGAGTTAGCAAGCTATCGCTCAGCTTGACATTCCTAAGCAACAGTTGTCTAACAATTTTTAGAGCCGCATCAAAACTGGATTCACGGCACAACCAATGAATAACATAAGAACACGCATCCTGGTTAACAGATAACCCACTCGATAATATCTGCCCTATTTGTTTCTCAGCTTGCTCCATTTGATTACTCCTGCAATATCCTTGTAACAGAGTATTCATAGAAACCCCATTCGGCATTATCCCCTTGGATAACATCTCATCCCTGATCTTTAGTGCCTCACTCATATTCTCATTCCTGCAATACCCATCAATCATCGAATTATAAACAAACTCATTAGGAGCAATCCCCCTGCTGCACATTTCTAAAAAAACACAATGTGCCTCATCAAACTTCTCCACCTTCATCAAACCATTAATAAGCACACTATAAGTTATGACACTCGGAGTCACTTCACTCTCTAACATCTTCTCCTTGAATCGAATAGCTTCTCCTATTCTCCCACTCTTGCACAATCCATCAATCATATTATTATAAGTCACAACATTAGGCGAAACGCCTAACTCCTCCATCCTAAGAAACAATCCAATTGCATCATCAACCCTCCCTCCCTTACAAAAACCATTAACGGCAGTACTAAACGTGTAAACATCCGGGGAAACCTCGCTGCAAACAACCTCGAAAATCTTGAAGCTCTTATCGAGCTCATTGGCCTTGACCAAAGAGCCAAGCAAGAAATTGCAACTCTTAATGGACGGAAAAATACCACTTCTCGAGAACAAAGAAAACACATCAAAAGCAACACCCAGACCTAAATGCTTAAATTTGGCGCAGAGAACGTGAATCAACAAGTCCAATTCACCGTGTCCTATGCCGGTAGCTATATTCAGCTCCAACATCGTAGTGGCGATCTCGAGAGGCCTGTTGCGGGGGTTTGCAAACAAAGCACGGAGCTTCCCGCCGATCAAACGGCCGAGAATCGATCTGGAGATCGTCAGGAAATTCGAAGCTAGAAGCAAACGCAATAAGACGCAGTATGATCGAACGGTGAAGCGGAAATCGAAAGAGTGAGATGCGAAGCTGAAGAAACGGAAAGTGGTGTTGACGTCGAGGTGCTGGTTGCTGTTGGCGTTGGAGTGAGCGAAGGAGGTGAAGAATCGATCGAAATCGTGAGGAGACAAACGGGGAATGATGGATTTGCATTTGGAAGAATCTAGAACGTTCGCGGAGAGTATTGAAGAGAGGGAGCTGAGGAGGGCGGGTTGTGGTGGTTGTTTGTGATGACGTGGCGGCGGTGGGGGAGGGGCACACGCGAGGGGGCGGCGCGTTAAGAGTTGGGGAGGATGGGAGAGTGAGAGGCTCCTCCTCAAGGCTGTTGCAGAACGCATGACATGGATGGGGGTTTGGAGCAATGCGGTGTTGTTTTAGGGCGCTGAGAAGAGTGAAGGTGGCGGTCGTGCTGAGGCCATGAGAATGAAAGGGGGGAAGGCTGGACACGAAGTTTACGTTTGATTTGATACACAGAAAGAGAGGCGACAGTTACGACCTCGGTGGAGCTGTGGACTGGGTTTGGGTTTGGGTTTGGGTTTGGGCTATGGTTCTCCCTAATAATTGTTTTTGGGCTTTGGTTCTACCAAAACTGGGCCCGCTGAAGCTATATTTTCTCAACTCAAAATGGGCTAATTGGCCCTAAAACTGAACCCAAAACTAAAAAAAAAGAATCATTTTCTGGATTTTTCAGATATAACCCCCCTTTCTTAAGATTCAAAAAAATAAATAACACCGATAATTTAGAATAAAAAACCAACTTGGTCCAATGTTTTTTATTTTACATTAATTTGATTCAACAACAAAAAATTTAACATCAAGGTAGTTTTAACATTTAGAAATTTGACATCAATTTTGTTGATCGTTAAATTTCACTTATTTTATTCACACTAGCGGGAGAGCAAATTGAGTGTGGAAATTATTTTGCAAATTCTAACTAAAAAAATAACTTCTCTATTTACGCATGTGATTAAGAGATGATAAGGGTAAATAAAGAATAAAATTATGACTACAAAAACAATTAAAAATGAACAAACGCTTTATAGAAGTAAAATAACAGTAAAACTAAATTAACGTAAAAAAAAAGTGTTATGACTAGATTGATATTTAAAGGTATTTTAAAGCTAAGTTGATGTTAGGATGAAAATGATATAACCAAATTTATTTACTCTATAATTTATAAACTCCTTAAATAGAGAATTATAATTGTGTAATTTTCATTGATTGTAATTGCAATATTAACTTGTCATGATTAGTTTCTGTGTTAAGTATTGCTTTAAATAGTTAATCAATGAAAATTTATGGTCCATCCATGGACCAAAACATAAAAGAACCGTATTAAAACCTGCCCTAGCTGTCGCAATTTTGAACTTTTTTAGCTTTCAAACAAACAGAAAATTGAGTATTTTATAATAGTAATAAATGCGAGCTACTTCTGAAAACTTGATCAACTTTTTTTTTATAAGACATATATCCAATTTTATTACTTAAACCAATAGGGGCAGTCGGGCAGGAACCATTATTACATAGATCTTTAAGTTATTACGGTTGTGTTTAGTTGTTGAGATAAGATTTAAATATAGAGACATGGGGCAGCGACATACAAGTCAGTTTTGTATTCTGTTTGATGATAGTGTACAAGACACACTTATTCGTATCTATATCTTTTTTTGTTTAAAAAAGGGAAGATAGAAAATACACTTTAAATGACTTAAATATTCTTATTGCATTAATTTAATAGAAAAATTAAAAAAGAAACACATTATACAATAAATTGTTGGATCGTCATATCCTCGTGTCTCAGCAAAATGGGAGTACAAAAAATATAGAAATTTTCTATCCGGTGTCTGTCTCAGTAAACAAGCGGGATATTTGTCCCTATATCTCAGTATTTCTGTCTTATCTCAATAAACAAATGCTACTTAAGAAATAATACAATTTGGTAAAGTAGAGAACGACACGTTAAAATCCCTCCAGAAAAATCCATTAGGACAAACTCGTGTTTCTTTAGAAAAGAAAAACGCACTAACCCTCTTAAGTTAAGACATCATACTTGATCAACTTAATTTTCTTATCTCCATTGGAACCTGTGGTTTTAATGTGAAAGCTATAAGGGGTTAACACATATAAACCCCGTTGATAAATATATCATACACATATATATGGGTGGCTTAATTTTTTTTACAGATGTATGGTTCTGATACCTGAAATCGGCTGATATAGTGCCAACTTCGGGTATTTAAAAAAAAAAAAACTAAAGCATGAAATTGGCACCAGTGCCGATTTCAGGCACCAGTGCGTCAGGAACTGAAATCAATATGTACATTACCAATTTTAGGTAAAGACTTGACAATGGCTTGAAATGCCGATTTTAGATAAACAGTGGAAAAAAAAAATCGCACCAGAAATCTCCATCTATAAATACCCACTACTCTTCTCTTCTCTACTCACACAATTCATCCTCTTCTGATTCTCTTTTTCACGTATAATCCTCTCCTCTTTAAACACATTTTCTCTTCTCTTCTTGTTCTATAATTTTTTTTTTCTACAGTGTCCATACATTTTATATTTTTAAAAAAAACAAAATGAGTAGGTAAGATATTGCCACTTTTATTTTTTATAATGGTTCTGTGAAAAAATCTGATGTTGAAGGAGTTGGATTTGTTAGTAAATCTGATATTGAGTTTGTTATAATATGATTTGCACTGTGCAATTTGTTCTCATTTTAGTAAGAGAGTCGAGATAATCAGATATAAGGCTTCTATGTCTATCATTAATGGACTTGTTAATTATCGTCCTGTTACGATATCGAACGACCTCTAGGTGCAACACATGTTTTATTTATATGAGACTTATAAGGCAAGTACTCTCAATGGCATTGAATTGTTTGTCAACTGTGAGGAAGTTGTTCCTAATATCAATAATGAATGTGGTCCAAGTTCAAATTCTGCGAACCAGGATAACACTGCACCACATTACTATCAAACGATGAGATGTACGCTGACGTAGATGACGATGTCAGTTGGAGTGAGCTTGAAAGTGATATGTTTAAAGATTGTGGAACTGAAGACGATTTGCGTACTGTTAATTATTAATATTTTACGATAATTATATTCTTAAAGTGAACAAAGTTGGAAAAGTATGCTCTACACTCGCCTCGTGACGAGGATCTTCTGTATCAAGAAAAAAACAATCTCTGTTGACTTTTGAGATATCTGTTTATTAAAATTAAATTGTTATTTTTATTTAATAATCCAAATCATCTTAATTGAAATTTATTTAATGCGTTTATGAGACTAATTAATTTTAGATTTATAATTCTATAATCGTCTTAAAATTAAGAGAGTTGAAAAAGTATGCTCTATACTCGTCTCGTGAAGAGGATCTTGTGTATCAAAGAAAAAAAAAACAGTCTTTGTTAACTAATGAATTTATTAAAATTAAATTGTTATTTTTATTTAATTATCCAAATCATCTTAATTGGGCGTTATTTAATGTGTTTATGAGATTAGTTAATTTTAGATTTATAATTATATAATCTTATAATTAATAGAGATGAAAAAATATGTTGTACACTCACCTCGTAATGAGAATCTTGTGTATAAAAAAAAATAATCTTTGTTGACTTTTGAGAGATCTGTTTATTAAAATTAAATTGTTATTTTTATTTAATTATCAAAATCATCTTAATTGGGCATTATTTAATGTGTTTATGAGACTAATAATTTTAGATTTATAATTCTATAATCGTCTTAAGATAAACAGAGATGAAAAAGTATGCTCTACACTCACCTTGTGAAGAGGATCTTGTGTATCAAGAAAAAAAAATCTCTGTTGACTAATGAGTTTATTAAAATTAAATTATTATTTTTATTTAATTATCCAAATCATATTAATTGGGCTTTATTTAATGTGTTTATGAGAATAATTATTTTTATATTTATAACTCTATAATCGTTTTAAAATTAACAGAGATGGAAAAACATGTTCTACACTTGCCTTGTGAAGAGGATTGTGTATCAAAAGAAAAAAAGAAATCTTTGTTAACTAATGAGAGATCAGTTTTAAAAATTACAGATAATGAAGATGATAAGTGTCATATTTTGATATTTTTATAAGTTAAATGACACGTATATGTATTGTTCAATATGAATTTAATAGCCAATTTCTCCATCTTTGTATAATTTTATAAAGTTTTCAAGAATGAATACATATATGTGTAAAATGATGCATTTCTTGTCAATTTCCCATATAGCCAAGAGGCATGGATCAAAGGGATTACAAGGCGAGAAGAATAGAAGGCAACAGAGGTTTCTGGTCGCTCAGTGCCTTCTCAGGGCCGCTGAGCGACCTCTATTCCAAGTGAGTCTGCTTAAGGGTGAAGTAACTTCAAAGTGAAAAAACCTAAACCCCTGCAATCTGCTCAGCGAACCCTGTAGTCCGTTCAGCGGTTCGTGCGTGAGTTTTTCTATAAAAGGACATGAACTTATTCAGAGCAAGGAGATTCCAAATTTGAAACAGAGAGGAGAGCTAAGGAGAAAGAAGACTCGCCCAAAGGAGTAAAGGGGGCTAACCTAGGTCGTATCTCACTGTGGAGTGGAAGCGCACCACCGTCGGTCGTCGATCGTCTTGCTTTCTTTAATTTCTCCTTGTAAGTTGGAAATCGTTCATGTCTATTGACACACACTAAAACGTCATTAATTTTAGTATACAATCAAATAATAATTTAAAAAACTAAATTAACCCTAAAAACGTAGTAAAGGGGGCTAACCTAGGTCGTATCTCAAGTAAGCAATTAGAACCAATTAAAAGTTTAACTAAATTGGGGGGTTTGAATTCATGAATAAAGATAGAAAGAAAGCAAAACAAAAGTAAGTCAACAAAGATAAAAGACAATATCCTGCATACGGTGTTTCTAGATCAATGATTAATTGTCATTGGTTCCTAATTAATTATTCATAGGAGGGGATGTTGTTTATTAGTTGAAATCTCTAACTAATACGCAATTTACCTAAGAGACTACGATCGTCAATCCCCTAAGAATTTATTAATATAGGAATTAAAACTAAGATCTCAGTATTTAAAACCTATACCAATTATGTTCCAATTGCACAACCTAATTAAATCTAATTAGTTCCCAAAAAGTTCCCAAATCCTAAATCAATAAATCCTACAATCGTCAAGATCTATCGACCTAGAATTAATCCTAACCAATAACATGTGATCGCTATATGAATAATTAGGGGCAGAACAAATCATGAATACACATTATGCAAAAAAAACCTCTAATTAATCCTAATCTAGCGTTACCGCATGCAAGATATTAGAAACTACTCCTCCATGGATAGAGGATAACAACTCATAATAAATAAAGAATAAGAAGAGAGTAAAAATTAATGGAGAATTAAAATAACAAAACTTGAATTAGAGAACGAACGAAATTCGCAAATAGTTGGGAGCTTGCGTTATCAATGCGAGCGCTCTAACAATCCTTGAATAACTAAGCACTACTAACATAAACCTAAAGTGCATAAAATCAAAGGGAAAAGTACAGAAAATAAAAGTGGAGACTGAGTATGAAGTTCTCTCCAAGTTGTTGAGAGAGGATGTCTATTTGTAGAGGATTGACACAAAGTGGGTGTAAATCTCGCACTTTCAGCACAACAGTTAGTAAAATCGCGATAACTTTGGCTACAAATTTCGGATTGAGGTGATTCAAATCTCCAATTAAAGCTAAGAGATAGATATACAACTTTATAGTTGAGGTCAAATCGAGATTCAATCTCCATTCTGGCGCAAAATCCGTGGCAAAGTCAGCGTTAAAAAATCCTCAGCAAATCTTTGACCAAATCTTTTTGAATTTGAATTTAATCTTGCATTTAGTGGTCTCAATCTTCTCTTCAAATCTCTTCTTCAAAATTTATATCTTATCAAATCTCTTTCAAATCTTCAGTGATCCTCTAGACAATTTATTTTTGCAATTAAAATAGAAAACTAAAAAAGAACAAAAGAAATCTACACACTAATTTCTAAGATAAAGTAGTGCTTAAAATTGCATTTTTCTTAATTTCTCGCAAAAGACAATAATGTGCAAAACATATTAATTAATCATTAAAATTACACATTTTTAGTATACAATGTTCAATTATAGAATAATAAAATAGAGTACAAACTCCACCTATCATCTATAAAGTACTGATATTGATTAGAGAGCTTATGTTGATAAAGTATAAAGTATGGACAACCTTTGTAATGCCTATGATGGAGAATTTGTCGTTGTCAATCACAAATTGACATGGCCACAATTGCAGGGTTCATTAATTATTCCTAACCCAAGTTTAAAGTGTGATAAACTAGGAAGGCCGAGATCAACTCACTACCACTATGAAATGGATTCAAGTGATGGTCAACAACAAATATGTTGTGCTTTTTGTCGGGGCTCAGGTCACACTAGTACTCAGTGCCCTCACACTAGTGCTGGTTCGAGACATTGATGTAGACTTGTTAAATTCATGTAATTGTGGTAGACAAGTGTTTAATCGAGCAAGTGTTTATTATTAATAATATTACAATATTAAAATAATACAATAATATCTAGATGGTCAGTTTCTGTTTGAGCCTTTGATGGCGTGTATCTGTCAAGCACCCTTATTGCCCCCACGATCTTGAAGTTCATACCTCAATGGTGCATGCACTTGGCCTTCACCTGTTGTAGGGCCTCTACCTGTATTGGTATAGCGACCCAATAATGCCCACCACCTTCTTTGCACTGGCCTCAACATATTTGTTAATATGTTCCCCCTTCGACCACTGCTCATTGAAGATGGTGTAGGAGTTGTCCTTACTTGATCATTTATTGGTTGGTGAACCATATCGATATCTTCTTCAAGTTGCTCGTTCAGATCAAAAGGTAATGTCAGAGCTGATGGCTCACAACAACATCTATGGATGTCAACAAATCTTCTTAGGAATTTTTGATGTGACTCAACAGATCTTGAAGAATATCCTACGTGAAAGGACCTTCTACCAGATGCATGTGATTGAGAAGATCGCTCGCCAGCGTGCGAAGATCCTACCTCAAATGAACGTCCATAAGAAGTTTCAACATGAGGTTTAGGATTAGGATGTTTAGATGACGACAACCCATGTGCAAACAACTCAAGATTCTCATCAATTTGTTGCTGTTGTTGCTCAATAGCCGATGACAACATATCACCATATTATCCGCCTATCTAATTTGAAACATGAGTATTGAAACTATGGTGAGAGGTGTTTGGCTCTGGGATATAAACTTCTTCAGGAAGCTAAGACTGGGGATTGAAGAAATCTTGCGAGGTAGCATGGGCAAAGAATTGTTGCATGGGTGGTGCATGAGGAAAGACATGACCAAAGAAATTTTGTTGTGGGGGTGGCATGGCCAAAGACATTGTGTGGTGGGGGGCATGGACAAAGAAAGAAATCCTATGGTGGGTCCGCGTGACCATGAGGAGGCGAGGAAAAATATGTATGCCAAACCTCAGGCAAATCTTCAGTATGATACTCCCTCAGCAAAAAGTGTCGGCCAGTGTGCTTGTACCATTTCCAATAGTCCTCTGAAGGCCTGTAAGAAATAACGTGTTCACCCTCCAGAGGAACGTGATTCATCTACCATTGAATCCATTGTTCATGTCTTTGCATCCAATTAATCAATGCAAGGGCCACTTGATTCCCCTTAGATCTCGATCATGAGAATTCCTCATGACACTACTGCTAGGTCCAACGGTCAACGTCTGCACCAACCCAAATTGTCGTATAATGTGGTCAGTCACATGCCACTCAACTGTCTCAAAACAAATGAGCGGGAAAACTACTAACCACGTATGTCTCATATTCTTCACTACGTTTGGAATGACAACGTTAATTACTGAATACCGATATGGTTGTCAAATAAACTGCAAATAAAAAGATAGATTTAGATACAAATATTATCAATGTGTAATATAAAACATATACAAAAATTTTATTAATGCATACCTTGTCTGGGCGCATTCGTTCAATGTGGTTTCTCACTTCTCATAGCGTATTGGGTTGATCACGATGGGTATATGCGTATGCTGACCATCTGGAAATTCATATATAAACAAATAAAAAAACTTTATATTATAAAAAACAAAAAATTATTTGATTATTAAATTGAAGACAAAAAAAATTACTGCAACGCAAGGGGAAAAGGGTAATGGTCTAAGTCATGTGGCGTGGGAGCTAGTACTAGAAATCTATAAAATGCCTACATCTGGAGGAGCACCATACAACCACAGATTCCAGCACATGTCTTGCGCGTAGCACGACATAATGACCTGTCAAGTACAGCTAGGACAACTGATCCCTAACTGTACAATCCGATTAAGTTCAAATGACAAAGCAACGCCAAGTACTTCGATTGAACCCAATTCTCGTGCTTGTCGCAAAAAAGAATATCTGCAAACAATTGCAACATATATCCACGAGAATGCCACTCCAATATTTGCTACATGCCATGCTCGTCAAATCAGCATCGCTTTCAGCACCAAAATTGTGACGTAACCACACCGTAAATATGAATGATCCTTTCATATCACTTTGGTCAGGAACTACCCCAAGTAGTTCATGACACAAATCTTCGAGGGCTGGTCCTAAAAATATAGTGTCAGGTCTTGTCACAGGCCATCGCATCGAATCCCCACTAACATCATCACATCTTCCAATGTTACGACACACTCACTATGAGGAAGATAAAATGTGTGTATCTCTGGTCTGCAACGCTCGACAAATGCATTAATAAGGTTATGGTTTATCTGCATAGTAGGCATTGTAGCCACCTCATACAAAGTAGCATTTTTTAGGTAGTGTCGTATCAGGGATTAGGTGCCTCAATGTTTCCGTATCTACTTCTTAAATTCCGCACACCTTGTAATAATAAAACTATTAATAAACAAAAAATATGTTGTAGCGCATAGATAAAAATAATAATTTAACAACAAATACTTATCAACATTTTTTTTAAAATATCAAAGTGAGCTCACGTTTTTGGTACACAGGATCCTCAAAGTAAGGTAAGTGTATATTTCATATCTCACTCTTTAACAACATAATTACAAATAATATATGAATTAATTGAAATATTAATAATAATAATAATAATAATAATAATAATAATATATTTATCAATATATCCCATTATTCTACATAATTACTTCAGAGATATGATTAGTAGAAATCATAATCTTGTCTACGTGACCTCTCACCATATTTACTTATATATTTTTTTTCACTTCACTCCACAATAATATTTTTTCACTATTTTTTTAACCACTACTATCTTTTTTTTTTTAAATCACTGCAACCTGAAATTTTGTGAGCAAGAAGAGAAGAATAGAAGAAGTATAGGTTGAAGAATAGAACGGTGAGATGAGGAAGGAAGAAAGGAAGAAAAGTGTATTATATATATATATATATATATAGCTGAGCGGCACGAATTTTCAAGTCCTGAAATCGGTGCATCCATACCGCCGATTTCAGGCATCCCCACACATGTTCCCCGAGGCACAGTGACCTGAAATTGGCGCCATTGCCGATTTCAAGCACTATGCAAAAACACTAATTCCCCACTTCTCTTGTCCCTCATGCATGGATTCCTGCATCCTAAAATTAGTAGATATTTTTTCAATTTCAGGTGCTGAAACCATACAATTATAAATTCGGATTCGAACCCCTATTTTTATTTTTTAACTCATTGGGTCCATTTAAAAAAAAAAATCGAAACCTATAACTTGTTTGCAATTTGGTAGAAAATGTAATCAACAAAATAACTGTGTGTGCCACACACGTACCATCATCCCAAATCATTCCAAATTTGCACTGGTCCAAAGTATGTACATCAAATAAAATTGGAAGAGAATCTATGAATAATGACCAAGTACTGTGTTCTTTTCAAACAACCACAATAAACTTAAAAGAATGATGAAATATTATAGTGACTGAAAATATCTTGATTTCTATATAGAGCGAAATAAACGAAATTTTATGGAGCTTTCAAAATATTACGAAAAATACCTTCAAACGGGATGACGTTTTTTTGGTAAAGATCAGAAGTACATCATTGGATTTAATGTTTCATATAATAAAATATAATATTATTTAAAATTTACTATGATAAATTAATTTCGCCCTTACCTTTTTATTTATTTATTAAATAATCCTCATGTTTCTTATTAGCCCTTTACTCGATGAGGTCATATGTTCGAATTCCAATCAATGAGAGATTTGAAAAATTTAGGTAATAAGGTAAGATTACATAGTCACTACAAAAAAATTCCACATAATGACATTTAGATAAAAGATTATACTGATTTAAAATGATAAAAAAATAATTTATAATTGTTTCCTTCTTATTTTTTATTTTTTTTGGGTACATCTTGTTTTATTATTTGAAAAACACTAAATGATCCTTTTATTTTCAACACTATTAAATGTCACTTTGGTATGTATGTTATTAAGTAACCATATCATTCAACCAATTGATCTCTCATATAATTATGAAATCGATTCTCTATTATATTCATAGTACTTTTAACTGATGCAGTTGTTGTAAACAATAAAACTAATCTCATTTATATTAAAGAAGTGATCATTAAATCGCACATATAATATAACATCCTCAAGTATCTAATGCTAAAAACTGAGTAGAACAAAACTCGAATGAATAAAATTAAGCAAAAAGAATAAATTTCTCCTTATATTGCATAATGTGAATCTCTAGGATAAGTTCATCAAAATAATTGTTAAGCTCTTGAAAATATTTATCAATCATTTGATATAAAAAAAAAAACACCATCTTATGACAATATTTTTCTTACTCATTTTGTCTTAATGTGGTGCCGTTATCATCAGAATTTTAAACCCTCTCTAGCTTATCATGTTTGTCCTGCTGCACCTCATTGCTTCTCATTAAATCGCTATCTCTTCATATTTTTTTTCCCCTTGCTGTTAAGAAAGCTCTTGCACCGCCAGTCCTAAGAGCAATAGGCACCACCGAGGGATCAGAATTAAATAGCACTAGAGCATATACTCTTTGTTACGCACTCTTGGTTCTTTTTGTTTGCACGTCCTGGTAATTGATGTGGTTTTGAAGATCACGTAAGTTTGTCTCTTCTCCTGTGCATTAATTTGTTGTTGCCCTCAAATGGAAACTTCAGGAAAAAAGAAACATTTTAATTAACAACGGTGATAATCTATTCCATTAAATAAAGATGATATTTAGTGTAACTGCTACCTTATTATCCAATTTATTTTCAATATAGACCGTTGCAACCCCGCTAATTGTGATTACCATTCTAAATTTTTACCCTTTTTTTACTTAATTTTAATTCTTCCACTCTAATAATTAGATTTTATATATAATATGGTTATCCAAAAAACTTATACTTGTCATACTCCTCTTATGATATTACATTTTAATTTAAAATGTAAGATAGTAAATTTATAAAAAAATTTAAATATATATTTTTACTTAGTTCAAATTTTATTCGATATAAAATTTTAATATTCATACTTAAAACACGGCCTATTATATATCTTAAATTATTCACATTCATTTTAGTGTCAAATGATAAATTAAAGAATATGTTATCTATATAACAAAATTTTGATAATGATCATATCAGTTTTACTATAAAAAAAAAAAGAAAGTGAATATGAATATCATATTATTTTTATCAAAGTTATATAATTATTATTTAAATTTTTTTTTAGGTTGCCTGCACGATATCCAAGGCTTAGCCTTGATTAATCTGGGTCGACCCGGGTCGCGCACCTGGCTATGGCGGGTGAGTCTCCCAGTGGGGATAACTGCGTACACAAGGTCTCAAACTCGAGACCTTACTTAAGCGATACCAAGTCGCTTACTACTTAGACCAACCCCGTTAATTTTAAATTTTATTTTAAGTGTAGCTCTTCTTAAAAAAAAGGATTTTTGTCGTTACAAAAATAGTAATTTAAACAAGCATCTCTCATCACTTTACACCAAAGGGATTCTGACATGTTGTCATCGTCATTAACACGTAGCCACGACCGGGTTTATATTCATCCATGCCGTCCTGACCGTGTACAAGGGCTGGAATTGCAACAAAATTGAAACTCCCTTGGTAAACGATGAAATATTTATTCTATGGTTGTATAACCGTATAACAATAACCAGTGTCCCTGCACTTTTGTCCTTGAAAGTATTGAATAAATTGACTGAATGGTAACTATTAAGAATATGTTACAGATGTGGAAAAAAAATGTTAATTTTCTCTTTAGCATTTGTATATTACTATTTCTTGTTTTTTTTTTAATGGATTGTGGAATGAGTTAGTTTTTATTTATTTATTTATTTATTTAAGTGAAGGTGAAATAAGTTAAGAGTAAAAGGTTGGTGAAAAAAAATTATAATTTAAATTAATAGGAAGGGAAAAAAAAGAAAAAAAAAAGATAAAATGTGCACTACATAAGTTGATAACATTTTTATGAATATTTATAGAAGTATTTATTACTCACCAAAATATATCTCATATCAATAATAAATTAAAATTGAATTTTTGTCTTTATTAGTCACTCGTTATGAACAAATAACTAGTAAATAACAAGTATGAGTGCTCATGGATCTATTTTGTTTAGTTTTGAGATAAAAACTCTACCAATCCAAATAATTAATTTATTTTGGTTTTAATATTATTCAAAAATCAAACCAAATTAATTATAATTGATTCAGATTGGTTCGATTTTTGTTTTCATTCATTAAATTATATTAATGACTAGTATTTTTTATAAAAATATAAAATATAAATTAATTATCAAAAGTTATACTAATATTTAAAACTAACAATTTAAATTGGTTATCAAAATTTAATATTAATATATATTCATGTAACTTTTACCTATCTCTTTTATCTCAATCAAGCACCCTATGAGAAAAAAAAGGGCATAAACACCAAATATTCAAAAAAAAGAGAAATAATATTATGACACATGTTACGCTCACATTAACGTGGTCTCACTATAATAGGGTTATTAAAGGCCCGCTTCTTTTTCATTTTCTTGCAAAGTGTTCGAATTTTAATTAGTAAAATCGATTAATTTAAAATATTGTGATTGTTTTTTTAGTTTAATTAAATTTTTAGTTTCTGTAAAATTAAAAATTTTGATTTTAGTCCCACGTAGTCATTAATGACACTGACATGACGTGCCACCTGATATAACCACAAATTAAAAATTTTAACCCATAACTCGATCTAATTGTAGGATCTGACCTGGTTACTTTTAAAATTAAAAAAAAATAAAAAATCTGCAGACCTAAATCGCTGCCCACCCCCAAATCAACCACTCTGTGTCCCTCCTATCCGCTTCCCCCACTCCGCCCACTCCGTCATTATCTCCCCCACAAAATTAGAGAGGAAAAATACTGAAATCTCCAATAATGGTGAGAGATTCCTCAAAGCATAAATCAATTGAGTCACGGCTCACACAAACAAGCCAGAACAGAAACACTCCTCTGATCCCTTTTACAAAAATTGAAATTGTTAACTTTAGGAGCAAAAAAAATGATTTTGTTTTAATTTTTTCGCTTCAAAAAGGGAAAGGATACAATTATAGTATATGACAATTACAGAATTGAGAATTTCGCAGTGGAGAGAAAAAAGATATCCGATCAATCAATAATTGAAAGAATGCTCTCCAAAAAAAAGGATCCATAAATCAACCTGTAGGAAACGAATTGAGGAGAGATGGGATGATCATCGCAGGAGGCAGAGGAGCTGACGCTGGAGCCAGAGACCGAAGCAGATCCGTAGCCAAGGCCCTGATCGTTGCCGAAGATGTGGTTGGAGGAGACCGAAGGGCGAGGCAAGGGAACCCCTCTGCTTCTATCGCCATTGGTGGCGGCGAATTCCCTGCTCCCCTTCGGCGAGTTCCGAGAGACGAAGAGCTCGTCGAAGCTCTTCTTCTCCTTCTCCTTCTTGTTCTTCCTGCTAATCGGCGACCTTATCAAGCTGAATCTGAGGCCGCTACGTGTCTCATCCTCATCTTCCACCTCCTGCTACTTTTTCTTGCTGGACTTCATACTCCACTAAGCCGATATTCTAGAGCAGTTGAAAATACCAGAATTTTTCGGGTGGGGGAGATGACGACGGAGTGGGGGAAGCAGAGAGGAGGAACGATAGAGTCGTTGATTTGGGAGTGGGCGGCGATTTAGGTCTTCAGTTTTTTTTTTTTTCTTTTTAAATTTTAAAGGTAACCGGGTCGGATCCTATAATTGGGTCGGGTCATTGGTTAAAATTTTTAATTTATAGTTATTTCACGTGGCGTGTCACGTCAGCGCCGTTAACAGTCATGTCATCGCAGTTAACTCCAACCATCTATAGGGACCAAAACCAAACTTCAAATTTTTATAGGAATCAAAACTAAACTTTTTAATTTTACAGGGGTTAAAAACTTAATTAAGCCTTTTTTTTTCCCTCAAAATCTTTAAAAGGGTGATAAAGTTATCTAATATTCAATCAAGCATTGATAAAAAACAACATAATTAGATGTTCGTGTACGCAGTTATCCAAGTTAGGAGACCTGTCATAGTCAGATGCGCGACTCAAGTCGACTCGAATTAGTCAAAGTTAAACTTTGAATACCAGACAAACAACTTAAAATATAAAAAAAATTCAAAAATGATCACATATGGAAACAGTGGTGGGCCCCAATGAGAGAGGGGGGGACTGATGATAGATAGAGACGTGATTGAATTGCCGCAACAGGATCCCCTCACTCACCTAAATAGAAGCCACGTAGAGACACACTAATTGGCAAATTCACATAGACCTCACAAAGTCGAGAGAAAGAAAGGCCACCCTCCATTCCACCTTCTTCTTCTTCACCCACCACTGCTACACACTCAGGCTCCAGAAGAGTGTGTATGGCGGGGCAATCACGGAAGTGGATGATACTGGTGGCGACAATATGGATTCAGGCGTTCACGGGCACCAATTTTGACTTCTCCGAGTACTCGACGACCATGAAGTCTGCCCTCAAGATCTCACAGGTGCAGCTCAACTACCTCGCCACCGCAAATGACATGGGCAAGGTCTTCGGCTGGTCCTCCGGCCTCGCCCTCATGTACCTCCCCATCTCCCTCGTCATGTTCATCGCCGCCTTCATGGGTTTCTTTGGCTACGCCCTCCAATGGCTCCTCATCAACCAATTCATCTCTTTGCCTTATTTTCTGGTAACAATATCATCTCCTTCGTCATCACGTTTTTTTTGC
Source organism: Nissolia schottii (assembly GCA_003254905.1). NCBI lineage: Eukaryota > Viridiplantae > Streptophyta > Magnoliopsida > Fabales > Fabaceae > Nissolia > Nissolia schottii. The sequence continues at coordinate 312,472 of QANU01054017.1, forward strand.
CGTGAATTTTTTTTGGCTAAAATTAGTGACGATGTTTTTAGAATTGATTACTACGCGCTATAAGATATAAATTAATGTGATGGGAATATTTATTTAGCATTCAGTATTTGCCAATTTTAGTTTGTTAATGTGGTTTTAGAAATTAAGATGAAACTTGCCATTTTGGAATTGTTAATTGATTGATGCTCTCAGAATGAGGGTAGGAAGATGAGTGCTCACGCTTTTTATGTTCGGTTCTGGCGTGGAGAGCGTGGTGCTCCTATTTTCATTCTAATAATGCTATTTTGATCATTTTATTAATATAAAAATGTATAAATATTTTTGTCCCTCCTCTTACCATATATTATAAGATTTGATCCATATGCATTGGGAGAGGATTAAGAAGTATTTTGTTAACAAGTATTTTTAAAAAATTTATTAAAAAAATAAAAATAAAAATAAAAATTTTATATATTTTTAATGACATTAAATGTTTTAAAATTTATCATTTTATATTTTTTAGTCAATGCCGTAAGACATTGGTTAACAATTTTTTTTAATAATATTAAAAATGTATATCGGTTCTTATAACTAAAAGTATGTTTTTTAATTTTAGTATTAATACGTATATGGGCCAATGATGGGCGAAAAGAAAAAGTATGGGTGGTCATGAAAGCGGTCAAACGTCTTTGTTGTTGACCAAAATAGAATGTCTTTGTATGCTGATTTGTGCCGATTAATTTTTATCTGTAAGTACTGCGCTGATTAATTAAAAAAGATTAACTACTTTTGGAAACATTATTTTGAAGAGACTCAATATCGATTAAGACTGAATTCTAATTTTTCTTTTAATTAATATGTAAAAGAGTAATGTTAAATGTACAATTTAAATATTGCTAATCATGTTATATTAAAATAGTTCTGCTACACGTACACTCTAAATTCATACACCATACATGCACGCGAATTAATATATGGTGGGCTCCAAATAACCGCCCGCTAACCTCTCTCTCCTACTCTCGTTCACTTGCGCATCTCACATACGCGTAGCCTTCAAACTTCTTCTTTCTTACCTCAAAAATAAGGATTGAACATAAGAAACTCTCGTCCCTCTCTTTGATCTCTCTTCACTCTCATCGATCTCTCTTCACTCTCGTCTTTCTTCTGCAAATTCATCATGCTCACTGCACAAATATGTATCAAACGCAATCACAAATTCATGCATGAGTTTAGATGAATCACGAATTGACAACTTAAGAACCAATCTCCTTTACTTCATTGCATTCACGTCAGTCTAAAGTAATTCACGAGATTTCATGTCCTTTGATCCATGTTCACCACTATACCTCTAGGTGTAAAGATTGTAAACTTATTTATGTTTGAATAAAATCACAGTGTTGTACACAAGTGCGTAATGTTTATGCATATGGTCATATAATGTTTGTGCACTAAAATCTGATATCATAATCTGCAAAAATACTTAATTATACATTAAGTAATATGCATATATGTAAAGTTTATACATTAGAATGTATAAAAGTGTGTGTACACATGTATGTGAACTAATTTTTATAAAGTTTGTCCACTAAAAATGTATAAAGATTGTAAACTTATTTATGTTTGAGTAAAATCACAGTGTTGTACCCAAGTGCATAATGTTTGTGCATAAGGTCATATAATGTTTGTGCACATCATCATATAATATTTGTGCACTAAAATCTGATATCATCTGCAAAATTACTTTGTGCACTCCAATTAGATATCATATTCTGCAACATACACCCTTAGCACCATTGTTAAATATATATCTCATCCATTTTAAAAAGAAAACTAACATTTTATCATCTTCATTTCATTTTAATCAACTTTGACATGATAAGAGGATGAAGATGAAGAGAATAAGAAGGATGACGATGATGAGAGGATAAGAGAATGACGTGGACGGCGATGATAAAATAAATGAGTTGTACCAAACTTGATAGACTTTAGATTGTGCACAAAATATTTTTTTATATTTAAAAGGCATACAAAAGATCTTTAAATAACTAGAAGAGGATACAAATAATATTTTCTTTTTATTTCTTTTCCTTTCGTTTCTTTATGTAACATTTGTATCGTTTCCCATGCTTAAAAAAGAGACTATGTTTTCCAATATTGACTGGACTACATAATTTTCTCCAAAAAAGAGAATAAAAAAAAGTTCAATGAGATAACTTTCTTAATTTTCCTCCTTTGATGCTCTATATCTTCATATCTTGTGTTTTGTGGTCTGGTTTTTGGGGTACGTCCTTTCCATATGCAACCATTTCAAGTGTCGTCATTCATTTTTGTACTCTCTGGTGGCCCCGATAGTCCCAACTGCCAAAGATCGTTCCAGAACCAAGCTTAGGCAGTTCTTTTTCTAGAATCTAACACAAGGATACTTATACAACAAACGCATTTTTTTTATCTTTAATTAAGTAAGATGTAAGTTGTACGCCTGTACCATATAAACTAGCTAAAAGGAATTCAACAACACAAAAAGATTGTAGCATTTATGATTATACCTTGAAACCAAATCATGTCCAATACACTAATAACAGAGAATTGCTTATAGCTTTGGTAGCTTTGGCCATATTGAGTAGCTTTTACCGTTTTACTTTGCCTGTGGCAGGTCTTTCTGCTGTCTCTGTTAGGTGGCTGCAGCATCTGCTGGTTCAACACAGTGTGCTTTGTTCTCTGCATCAGGAACTTCCAATTTAACAGGCCCCTTGCACTATCACTCACTGTGAGTTACAATGGCGTCAGTGCAGCACTCTACACCCTTGCTGCAAACTCAATAAACCCTTCATCCGATTCACTCTACCTCCTCCTGAATGCCCTTGTTCCCCTCCTCATTTCCATGGCAGCACTAGTCCCTATCCTTCGCCAGCCAAATGTAGACCCTCTTCCGCCAGATGGGGCCCGCAGGAACTCCTTGACATTCCTGATACTCAACATCTTGGCCATTTTCACTGGCCTCTATCTCCTCGTCTTCGGCTCATCAGCTTCTGACGCTTCCACAGCTAGGCTCTACTTTGGTGGGGCTGTTCTGCTCCTCATCTCCCCGCTATGCATTCCTGGCATCATATACGCCAGAGATTGGTTCGGGCGCACCGTCCATACAAGGCTCAGGGTGGAAGGCTCGGGATTCATTCTTGTTCACGTTGATGATCTTGAGCTCCATAAAGAACTCCTTGCTCGCCCGAACAGCACACTCAGTAACGGGGATGGTAACGGCCATCTGAGTGACGATGAATCTATGTATGGAATTTTGAGGGCTAAGAGTAGTGATGATGTGTGTTGTGAGAGGCTGCTTGGCAAGGATCAGTTGGCAATGCTAGGTGAAGAGCACCCGCCTGCGGTGCTTGTCCGAAGGTTGGATTTTTGGCTTTATTATGTTGCATACTTCTGTGGGGGCACAATTGGTCTTGTATACAGCAACAATCTTGGGCAGATAGCACAATCTTTAGGCATGAGTTCAAGTACTTCCACCCTTGTCACGCTATACTCGTCTTTCTCCTTTTTCGGCCGCTTGCTTTCAGCTGCGCCGGACTATATTCGAAAGTAAGTACCAAGCATACTATATCATGTTTTTTGGGGATTAGTGTGGAGGAAGGTGATTCCTAGAATCTTGTGAAATTAAATTGTATCAGTTATGAACTAATCGTGATACTATTTGATGTAATTTGCAGTAAGTTCTACTTTGCAAGGACTGGATGGCTAACCATTGCACTTATACCCACCCCAATTGCGTTCATCTTGCTTGCTGCTGCATCAGACAGCGCCGCAGCGCTTCAAGCCGGCACTGCACTAATTGGTTTGAGCTCTGGATTCATATTCGCAGCTGCTGTGTCGATTACATCCGAACTGTTTGGACCTAACAGCGTGAGCGTCAATCACAACATCCTCATAACGAATATCCCAATTGGGTCTCTTCTCTATGGTTTTCTTGCTGCTGTAGTTTATGATGCCAATGCTCACTCAACACCAGGGAACTTGTTTTCTGAAACACTGGTGTGCATGGGAAGGCATTGCTACTTCTGGACATTTGTCTGGTGGGGATGCATATCTGTCCTGGGACTAGTTTCTAGCTTGCTGTTATTCTTAAGAACCAAACATGCATATGATCATTTTGAGAGACACCGCATTTCGGCACAATCAATTGTGTCTTAAATTTTTTGGAACTGTACAGAAATGAAGATCATAGGATTGTTGATAGCAGAAGCTTGACATATATAGGCTATGAAATATATATATACACAGACAGAGGCACTAAAAAGGTTTTTTTTTAAAAAAAAAATAATAAAACAAGTCTTTGGTTATCCAATTCTGTAATTTAGGGCCCATTCTTTCTTTGGTGAGAACACAAGACAACCTTCATCAATTTTATGACCTTTTTGGCCTTTACTATTTCAAGACCTTTTTCTACATCTCAAATCCTGTATTCAGAGTTCTGATTAATCCTCAGTTGCCAGTTGCTACGGTTGAAGCAGAAACAGACTCATCATGGCATCCTTAAGAGTCCTTGGGAGCCTAACAAAGAAGTACACGTGAAAATTTCCTCTGAGTTGATTATCCATATCATGTGAATCTTTACCATTAGTACTATGTTGCAAAAAAAAAAAAAAAAAATGTCTATTGATTTTTATGTATCATTGAAGGTGCAATTGTATATCCATATAGAATATATAATATGAAATATCAGTTCCCCTTTTGATGAATGAAATAGTGTTGCTTCTTTTTTTTATTGGCTGCAACATAATCATCATACAAAGAAGATGGTCTGCCAAGATGGAAGCTATAATGTGGCCAAAGTGATACATGAAGTTAAAATTAGGAAAATACTACATCAAATTGGTACATAATAGTATACTCATGTCATACTGAATGAAAAGCAAAAAAGAAGGAAAAAACGAAAAAGAATGGTTTCTAGCCTAGCCTCAAGGATAGGTACAAAATGTATCCTTTTTTATGCATAGGAATAGCCTCTCATATGCTAATGCCATCTTTCTTGCTGTGAACATGGAATTTGCATATTCACGGCAAGCCTTCCCCCTCCTTGCAAGCCTCTCTTGCCCTTCCTCCACCACTGCTTCCAGTGCCTCCAATAGGGACTCCACATTAGGAGAAAACATGTAACCAAACTCATCATCAACCACAATGGTACCCTTGATGCTCGGAAACCGTGATGCCAAAAGGGGCTTCCCACTCATCATTGCCTCCATTAGAGTAAGATCAAGCCCTTGTGGCCTTAGCGTAGGATTCACAAAAATGTCAATGGCATTGTAAAATGCCCTCAACATGGAGGGATCCATGGATCCTAGAACAAGAACTTGGCTCCCTAAATCCTTGTACCTGTTCCCCCAAGGTCCTGAACCTGCTACAACCAAGTACACATTGGGGTGCTTGCTAATTAGGCTTGAGTAAGCTTCATGAAGCAGAGGATGACCTTTGTCCTTAACCAATCTTCCAGCCACACCAAGCACCAAACTCGCATTTCTGGGAATGCCGATTTTGGTCCTAAACTCTTTCCCCAATTCAACATCCACCCTGAAGTCATCCTCATCAACGCCATTGACAATGACATGAACTCTTCTGCTGGGAATTTGGTACACATCCCTCAGCATCTCGCCGCAGCTATCGCTGATAGCAACATGGTGAGCATAGTTCCTGAAGAACCTTATCTCATTCAGCACCTTGGGGATAACACCCTGCACACTCCTGTTGAAATCGGGTGACATAGGCTCCTCATGCCTGAGAGCCAAGTCCTGGAAAATGCTTGATTGCAGGCTCTCCAAGGCTATGCCATGCCAGGACACCGCGAGGTTGGCGAGGTTTCGCGCTATCCAGTGAGGAAGCGCCACGCTCTCCGAGTGAACAACATCGAACGGCTCTCGGCTGTTTTCTTCTTGAAACTGCTCCCATGCTTTGTTGTATCGCCACCTACCGGCCTCTCCTTCATGGCAATGGATGTAAGGTGAAGAGGGCGCGCCAGCTTGCTCATTTTTCACCTCTGAGGACAAGGTTGAAATGCTTTGATCCTCCGGAGGAGAGGTGAAGATGTGGACTTGGTGGCCGCGCCGCACCAGAGCTGTGTGAAGGGTGTGAGCGTGCCGCTCCATGCCACCAGGGGTTGTGCCAATAGGCCATTTTCTGGAGAAGACCGCGATCTTGAGAGATAACGGCGGAGCCTTGTCATCGAAGAATCGCAGGCGGTTCCACGAAAACTCGGCTAACCGAAGATCGCCGGACCAGCCCTTGTTGGCCTTGTTGGCGAGGGTGGTGCATATGGAGGCGTTTGTTGGGGTGTGGAGGAGGAAAAGTGCTGGCAGGGTGAAGAGGACAATGAACAAAAGTGTGATGCAGAGGTTGGAGTTAAGAGCAGAATTGGACTTCTTGAACTTGTTTAAGGCCATGCTGATATCTTCAAGGGTTTCTGAAATTTTGGGGCACTTTGGCTTCTTAGATGTTTTGATTGTCCTGTTTTGAATGCTGTTATCTCTTTGCTGAAGGTTTTGGGAAGGTAAGAATGCACTGAAAGAAACGTGTGTTGGATTGGACTTTTCATTTTAAGTGCGTTTCTCACGCCCCTTTGAGGGAAAGAAAAGGTGGACTCATGTGCAACTAGTTTCGTAAGCTTCTCAGTCACAGATTTACCATGCACACCCTCATTAAGCGTTACTTCAATGTCCATGCCATAATCGACATTGAGAAACATTATTAATATCCTGGATTCCTGGTTAAGTTATTGCCTTTTTAAATATGTTGTAATTAAAGTGAGAAACTACATTGCTGTTCTTGTAAGTTAGCTTGCATATTGAGATGTCACATAAATTGAAATGGCTAACCTAAGATATTCATTCATACACTATTTTTTTTCCCCTACATAATTCAATACTAAAATTGATTCTCCCATTGGGTTTCCCCTTAAAAGGTTTTGTTGAGGCATAGTCTGCATGTGTTAAGCATTGTTAAGTTTCGATAATTTCTTTTGTATTTGCTTGTCTTATTTGAAGTTTAAATACGTTGTTCCATTAAAAAAAATTAATACTAGAACAGGGTGAAACTTTGTATTATGAACTGGACTCCGCATATAAACTAGTTACTTTCAAAAAAAAAAATTTGGTGTGAAAAGTTATGCCTCACAAAATTATTGTGCAGGTCACATGTAATTTGGTCATTGTCACACCATTCAACCTTTTTTGTCTGCTATTTAAGCATTAAATTACCGGTTTATGATTATTATAATCCAACTCAAAATTTATATGTAGAAAGTTAGGGTTGAAACTAACTTTGTCACTCCATCTACTTTGTTAAGATTTAACAAGCCTTTTTTGATAATAGAAGTCAATCAGGAAGGTAGGTTTGACGCATACGAATGATGAACATTTTTGACTAGCACGTTTGGGGGATTGCAATTTGCGTCCATGGTTTGAAAGCCTTACAATTTGGTATTTCCTCACCACTTTTAGAATATATTAATCAAATCATATGACGCATATAACTTTAGGTACAAAGCATTTACATGCAAATACAATTGCACTTAATTTTCAAATCACATGGAAAGGCTTCAACTTGAAGAAATAAGTATGACCAACAATAAATTAACTATATATAACCTTTTTTTTTTCTCCAGAGAGGTCCTAATGTTTAAGGTTCGCGTATGGATGAAGCAGAAGATATAGATGGATCATATTACCATTTCCAAAGATGGTTCTTGGTCGATTATATAATTTCCATGTCCCTTTATTATTGCATTTATTTAATTTTTTTCACTTAGTGCTTATTTTAATTAGTACATGGTTTAATCATCTGTCACATTTTCACTTTGATCATGGATTGAAAAGAAGATCTCTCATTTGTCAAAAGATCATTTTATTGTACACTCAAAAGTTTATCTACACTCCATACATATATTTTATACATTTACATATATATTATATATATAGGGTGGCCAACAGTGATAGCCACACCACATGTGATACTTTACACTTTAATTAAAAAGCACTCTTCTAATTCTTAGGTAGGAATCAAGTTTTTTTGCTAGGAACTGGAGGAGAAGGCTTCTTCTGGTTAACGCTAGCTTTGTTCTTCACCTTATTATTGGAAGCTCCATTTCTATTATTATTAGATTTAGGTGTTGATGATGGCCAGTGTCCACTTGTAACAGCCATGTCCTTGAACTGTTGCAGGCTCTCAAGAGTTTCAACAACTGTTGGCATCCTTGGCCTGTCTTTAGGGTTCAAGCTCACACACTGCAATGCCAGAACAGCCATCTCCTTTGTACCTTTTACCGAGTATTGGCCGGCGAGCCTCGGATCCATGATGCAGCGCAGCCGCCGGCTGCTCCTCAAGTAAGGCCTTGACCAATCCACAAGGTTTTGCTCTGTCTTTGGCCTTGTCTTGTCCATTGCTCTCCTCCCGGTTAGTAGTTCTAGCAGGACTACGCCGAAGCTGTAGACATCGCTCTTTGTGGTCAAGTGACCTGTAGAACATTCACATTTTGGATTAGGGATCAGCAAACTATGCCTTGATTGATGGAGCAGATCCTCTCATGTGAAAATTTCTTATGACTTGCTCATATGCAAATAATCATCGTTGTCAAGGCATACAAATGAGATGATATAATTAGTGGCGATTATTTGAACATGATCAGATTAGGTGAAATTTTCATATTAAAGAATCTGCATCTTAGCCAATCAATAAATCTTGTTGAATCCACTTGATTGTTCTTATAGTAGTCAAAAGTATACATCTTCAAATTAGAGCATATCTTAGATTCACTAATTTTTATTAAGAGTTATTTGTCAATATCATGATTAGTCAATTGAGTCATGGTACGATAAATAATTCTTAATAACTTTTCCAAGTGAGGGTAGCATGATTGAAAAAAAGGGCGAAACACCCTTCAATTTACCCACTTAGTTTGAACAATTACCTGTTGAGATGTATTCTGGGGCAGCATATCCATAGGTGCCCATAACTCTGGTGGAAACGTGTGTGTTTGATCCCTCTGGTCCCATTTTTGCTAGTCCAAAATCTGATAACTTTGCTGTGAAGTCCTGTTTTTGAACAGAACCACCAAAAAGGCTTTAAAACTCAATCAATATAGTTGGTAGTGCATAAGCATTTTAATCCATGAAAAATAGAAGAATGTTTGGTAGTTAATTTACTTACTGAATCAAGCAATACATTGGAAGTCTTGAAGTCCCTGTAAATAACTGGTTTCTCAGCTCCATGCAAGAAGGAAAGTCCTTTAGCAGCTCCTATTGCAATTTTTAATCTTGTTGCCCATGGCAGTGATGTTAGCCCTGTAATCACATTAAGTGGCAAACTGAGTAAGTAATTGGCGAAAAAAAAAAAAGAGTAAACAAAGCAAAAATTCTTAGATATTCCAAATTTAAAGAAAAATTTAAGTGAGTTTAGTGCCGACCATATCTTATTTTTATTGAAAATTTAATTCAATAAATAGGTGATGTATTAAGTTATGAATGATACATATTATGATATTTTTTTTCTTATTCTAGAACCATTTAAAATTTTCTCACCAAATAACTTGCTATGTCTTGATTTTATGATACATATATGTGTCATAAATGACAATAAACAAGGATTATGTATGGGGGCATACTTCTGAACAAGTGATTCTCCAAGCTTCCTCGTGGCATGAATTCGTAGACAAGTAACCGTTCTTCATCTTCACAACAATACCCAATCAACTTAACCAAATTGGGGTGCCTTAGCTGCCCAAGAAATATCACTTCTGCCTGTACCAACACAAGGCAAATTAGTCCATTTTGCCTCAGCAATGACTGAATTTTAACTTTTTACAATCTTTTTTCTCGTTAGAAAATTCCTTTTACATACTGGTGGGTTGATTGGTCATGATTATTGAGTAATGATGATTAAAAATTAATGGGTGCATGTAACAAAAAACTTTTAAGTGCATCTAATTTTGGGCCCGGAATAAGTGTTATGGGCTTTTCGACTCCTGTCCGTGTGGGTATAAAAATGGGCTTTCGAAGGGAATACTACATATTAAAAGTAAATAATGGTATTTTTGCATTATTGTTTCCGTCATATTTTATATTCAATATTTTTCTGGTCATGTATTTTATATCAGCTTTTGAATAAGACATTGATCCGCAAGCAAGACCTTTACACATACTCACGCAGGAACCGGACCAGCCCATCTCCAAGAATACAAAAATGATATTAGTCCTTTTTTATATATAAAAGTAAGTAGTCTTTGTTTTGGTGCTTATATAGTTCTCCCTAGATATATGGTTGACTGGATGCAATTACATCCGATCAATAATGTATTTAAAAAATAAAAAATAATAATTAAAAGTGGATAAGGAGAATAAAAAGTAGTTTGTCAATAATTATTCAGTTAATAATGTATTTAAAAAATAAAAAATAACAATTAAAAGAAGATGAAGAGACTTCAAAATAGTCTATGAATATTAAAGACTCATAGTTACTTCTTTGACTTTTTTTTTCTTCAGATATAGGAGGGGGTTTGGTGTTTTGTATGTGTCTTTGGGCCTTTTACATATTCAAAAATGTATTTAGACGTATAATATTTTGTTTAATATGATTCTACTACACAAAATAATATTTTAATATGTATTTTAAAATGACTCATTTTTCAAAATTAAAATATTATTTTATATTTAGTTAAGAGATGATTGTAAAAGAAGAATATATTTAATACTAAGCTTTATAATTGGTCAATAATTTCTGGATACCGAAAGTGAACTGATTTAGCCTACATATATATAGCCTGCTTTTCTTTTTTGGTTCCTCACATATAAACCTACTTCGTTCTACTCCTGTTGTTTCAACCCTGCTCATTATATATTGAGCCAAAAAAAAAACCTGCGCATTACTTACCAACTATGACAAAATTACCTAAATGACGGTGACAATGACTACAATATTCCAGGCTTATATATATTTTGGTAGAATGAGTGGTTATTTGTGTATTAAATATTATAATTAAGAATCTCGATTTTTGCACACTTTTACTATGTACATCAGTTGCACACCCTCTTATAATTAAGACTCGTTATTGTGCAACCCAAAAAAACGAAGAAATATCTTTCTACTCTCGCTTTTCATATTTCGCGCTCTCTCGCTCAACCTTTCTCTTTCAAAAGCTCTTGTGACTTAACTATTTTTTCAGTGGTTCCTTTGTTCGTCTTTTGTTTTGTCCATCTTTATATTTTATTTTTCTTTTCTCTTTTTGTTTCGATTATGTGATGATTATGTCCGTATAATATAAAAGATAGGTGTGTGTATATAACGTGGTTGTGTACAGCTTTGTGTGTGTATATACATATATAACAGTTAGGTCATATTGTTTAATAAGATTAGAATCTAAGTTATTCTCTCAAATTTTCATGAACTGTTATGCGAAGCATCAGAAAACAGTGATATAATAACTTTTCACCTCTAATTTATGATTGTCAACTTTTTAGTTTTATGTTCGATTAATTGATGTTAATACTCGTCAATTAATGGAAAAAAAAAAAAAAGACAAAAAAAGTGATGTGCCATAATTTAGTAGTACTTACAAGCCATTCACGGTGACCTTGTAATCCTTCAATGTCAAGAAGCTTAACAGCAACAGGCTGAGCCTTCAACCCCTGCCTCAAATTATCATCAACGTAACCCTTGTGAACCGTCCCAAACCCGCCTTCCCCGAGCAAGAAATTGCTCGAGAAATTCTGCGTGATGGCGCGCAGCTCGCTAAGCTGAAAATCACACAAATCCGGACCGAATGACAGCGCGAGATCCTCGTTGATCCTGATGGACGACGAACGGCTGAGATCGGAGAATGATAGTCTCCGGAACGACGGTAACGGCGCAACTTCCTTCGATAAATCGGAACGTGACGAAGGCTTGCACCGGCTGAAGTTTTTGAAGATTGTTTGGTCCTCTGTTGAGCAACAATTTGATGTGAATGGCCTCCATGATGGCTTTGATGATGGTTGCTTCATAATTTTCTCTTTCTTTTTTTTTTTTTTTTTGCTAGCCAAAAAAATTGAGAGAGTATTTTGGAAATGAGTGTGGTGGTGGTGTTGATAAATTATATGGTACCAAAGATCATATAATATACCATAAACTTTAATTGTTTTTTTCTTCCTATGTGATGGGGACAGAGGAAAAGGGAAGAGATTCTTTCTTCAACTGCTCTAACCACTCTAGTAAAAATTTACATTATGTTGTCAACATATATATTATTTAGTTATGTACGTGTTCTTTTTAATTTGTACTTCAATTTTGGCAATCCTAGTGTAGTGTGTCTTCATGCAGTATTGGAGTGTTGGCTCCTCACTGCTATCATAATTAAGGTTGAAAACAGTGCCACGGACTATTCTATTTTATTATAGGGAGGTTTCTAACTACTAATTGCCTTTAAAACTTGGATATTATCAAGGTGAATATATCTCTTAAAAAAAATTATATATATATATCACCAAAAATTGAATATTTGAACAAATGCTTAGAAAACTCAATCTACCATTAGTTAGAGTCATGGACTATTGCAAGCCTCAATTAGTTCCGTAAGCGGGGGAATTAATGTATTTACTCTAATTTATTATACTCCTCCAAACTAAGTTTTAGAATATTTATAAGTTGACAAATTTAATACAAGAATATTGTACAACAGAACAGTAATACGTAACAAAATTATTGGTTAAAGTTAAAAATAACTTTAAAAGCTACTAATTCCAATTACTCATAAGATATTAGTAATTTACTACTCTAATCACGCCAGGTAGCATAGTGATGCAATTAATTAATTTGAACTATTGGATTTGTGAGCGGATAGAACCTTATCTGATCCACAAGTGAGAATTTCTGCCAATAATTTCGTTTATCCAATTTAAACTAATTCCATTCATGTATTTTATATGGGGATAAGAAAACTTAGTCGTGTATCTACAATGAATACATTTGTTTGCTAATAATGATTTGGTGAACTAATTAAGTAACGTATAAATTTCAACAGAGTGACGAAGGGAATGATAGCATCAAGTTCTGTCTTTATTCAGAAATACAAATACTGTCAAGTAACAAATGGTGCTCAGCGAAGAGGAGCAGTTATTATGATTACAAATTGAAGTGCTTGATGAGGTATGTCACAATTTAGTACAAAGGCAAAAAAAAAAAAAAAAAAGTATAAGCAGCGAATGAGGTGTACACTGTACACTTGTCCTCTGGCTCCGATCTCAACTACCAAATAGAAACACATTAATCTTATATTAACTTTCTTTATTAACTAATGAGTTTAAATGTTATATATAAACCGGGTAAATTTTTTTTTACAGCACATGACTTTTTATGTAGCGGGTAAAAAATTTAATATTTTATTAATTTTTTTTAGATAAGTAGTATGGCTTTTTATATTAACAAAATCTCAAAAGTAAAAAAGAAGTGAGATAAATCTCTTATTTTTTAGAAGAGGAAAGAGAGAACTCTATTTAAAACTAATTAAGAGTAAAAAAAAAAGGTAAAATAGCAAAATGAATCACATTTTCACAATTTTTTAAAACCACCTCAATTCAACAATAGTCATTTCTTTGTTCCATGTTGGGATGGATTTCTCCAAGAAAAGAAAACAGGACAAAATCTTTCAAAGAACCTTTCATAGCATTTCAGAGTTAGCTACACTCAACATTGCAATCAACTTAAAAGCAACCCCACTTAAAAGCTTATTAATGTAACAAGATGTTATTAAATCATGAATATGTGAAAAAGTTTTATAATTTCAAATTAAGCTTTTAATTAGGTATATTAAACTTCGAAAATATTGATCATGGCTATTTCATTTGGATCAGAGTCAGTCTCGACAGAAACGTTCATTCGATTTTGACCGATCTTAGTTCCTCAATCTCGGCCGTGACTATTGTGATCTGGACGACATTCAATCTCTACTTTTGGACTATTAATGATATTTACCAAAATTGATGCTTGGATGATTGTTGAGAGCTCAATCCAAATCCACTCTATGGTGTAACTTTTACTCTTCATGTTGAATCTATTGTGTTTCAAGCTTCTTTTTTCTTTTCATCTTAAACACCAATCTAGTTACTCTAAAAATGTTATGTATCCTTCTATATTTTAGGTGTTAGAAGGATAAAACTTACCTCCATTTTTATACTTATATTTTAACGAGTTATCTAATACATAACGACACATGTATATTTTTTGAGCAATTTTGATTGTGAGCTTTAGTGAATTAGACCAAAAATGTGCATATGTCATTATGAGATTGGAGAACTTGATAGAATGGATGTAAGGAAATGGAGGTAAGTTTTAGGGGTGAAAGCGAACTGCTTCAATCCATCAAAACCAATCAAACCAATTTATTTGGTTCGGATCATCGAATAAAAAAATCGATCAAATCCAATCATAAATGAATTGAATTTTGGATTTATAATTTTTGGATCCAACCCAATCTAATAATCCAAATTAATATAAGCAAATTACAGTTTTATTTTTATTTTTTTTACCTATAAGTCTTTAACTCAGCGTCAAGTCTATAACCCAGCGTCCCACCCACCCCAACCCTTTGACCCATAACCCATATAATCCAACAACAATTTTACAAAACTTTAATCTTAGACATCACAAATAACTTAATTATGCAACTAGGTTGTTAGTTATTTGTTTTATAGATTGTTTATAGATTGTGATTATGACATGAGATATGAACCATAATTTTTATCAAATCATTATGAATTATTTTGTGATTTTATAATTTTTTTATTTTTCTATTTTTTAGATTTTTAAATAATTTTTTATATTTTGAAAGTATTATCAGATAAATTCAAGAACTAAACCGAATTAATCTGTTCATGTTCGATTTGACGCAGTTCAAATTTGGTACAAAAGATCAATAAAAATTGAACCAAATCAAACAAAAAAAAAATGATTGAAATTCATTTATCAAACTTATCCGATTTCACCCTAGTCAGTTTAGTCCGTAAATAAAATTCCAAAATTGCTTTCAATAGAGTGGTAGCTAGAGTGCTTCAATATAAATAAGGAAGAGGGTGGGTTTGTTAGTGTTACTTATTATATTATCCAACTAAGAAAATTTGGTAGCTAGAGAACAAATAATCGTATCATCCGCTCGCTCGTTAATTCAGCAGTCATGAAGTGAATTATCCACTGACGAAGTTATCTATAGTTATATTTATTTAGAGAAATATTTTATCTATGATCTAAAATTTGTAAACTTTTGTATAATTTATTTTTCTTAATATATATTTTCTCTCCTTTTCTTTCTTATTCTTTATTTTTTCTCTCTTCTTCTCTAATCTCTCATCATTTTTTTTTGTTTCCATCTTATTTTATTTTTTATAGATCCAAGAGTTTACATTTTCATTTACATCATATGCTTTGTTTTTTATTTTTCAAATATTTGTGCATGTGTGAAGGAAAGTTTGTGTATATTTGTTCAAAAGTTGTACATGTCTGGTTGGTCAAAAGTTTGTGTAAAAAAGTTTGTGCATTTTTATTTAAAAGTTTGTACATATGAATACAAAAGTTTTCTTTTTTGTCTTTGTTTTCATTTATGTTTCCATCATATTTTGTTTCTGGTTATTGAAAAGTTTATGTGCGTCAGTTCAAAAGTTTGTGCATATTCTTTAAAATGTTTGTGCATGATAGAAAGCGAGTCCACGCGCTTAGAGTGTGAGTAGAAAAATGAAGAGAGAATACTACAATTACTTTTCGCTATTTAATACGCTGTAGATCCGGTTTGATTTAGTTTCGTATTTGAAAAAATTGTGCATGTGTAAAAAAGTTTGTGCATATATATGCAAAAATTTATGTACTCATTATCATTGTGCAAACTATGGGTTAACAACATGGTTATCAAAATTTAGATTATACACCTAATGTTACTCATTTATTTAATACTTTGTTTTTGCTATAATATTGTTAATTCGTGTAAACGTTTTTCTAATTTTAATTCAAACAATATATGTTATACACTTTTTATCTCTAGATCTGTTTAGATTAATTTATTTTATAATTACGAAAACTTACACAACAAAATTGCATATAAAGAGGATACATATGTAAAAAATTACATATAATCATTTCATGCGTTAACTTTACGCAAGAAGGTACGTACTCAATTCTCAACTAATAGTAGTAAGTAACTAGTAAACCATTTCATTGCAAATTTATCGTCCAAAAAAAATGACAAAATATAAAAGGTACATAACAACTTTTGCTTAATGCTTAACATCGTCCCAAAACATCATTATTCCAATTACCACTGATTTTTCATTGGTTCATTTGTTTTTATCCTGTTGGTTTCCCATTGGTTCCAAGGTAGCTGATGGATGCTTTCCCTTTCGGCCATTGTTCTCCTATACCTAAAGCACATATGAGCCCACCAACAATGACTCCACATTGTCTTCATTTTCCTAACTCTTTATTTTCCCCTCCTTTTCGTTTGACAAAGCTAAACAATTCTATCAACAACATTCCATTTTTTTACATGACAAAATAGCGGATCCAATCTCCTTCCTTGGGCTCTTCAATCTTCCTGTTGAAAAACCTCTCTAATTTTGTCCTAGAAAGTTCCCTCCAGTCCCAACCACAATCACGCCATTGCACTTCCTTAGCATGTTCTAATTCTGTTGTACATTGCTTTTTATTTTTTAATAAACAAAAGTTTTGATGAGTGTAACACCGGTTATTCTATTAGGATCAAGACATGTCTTAAGAGCTTAAGGCTCTTTGAATGCTTATAGAAGTTAGCTCAAGAAGGAGGGTTATCTTTCTCTTATTATTGTAGTGTTTGAATTGAATAGTTTAATTTAGCCTAAAAAAACTACCTCAAGATAGTGAGTTATTTTTCTCTTATAAAATCTATCTAACATCGTGCTTAATTTTTAGTTTGAGGGGGCAAGAAAGAATCAATTTTGATTCTAAGGTACAACTCACTAATTTTTCAAACATGCACCAAGTAATATCTCTAAGACAATGTGAAATTCTAAGAACAGAGACATTTGATATCAATGGGTATAAAAATCATAAGATGGACTTTAGGATAATCTTAAGATAGAATAACCCTAACTTATCCTGAAAGCAAATAAGGAAAATCAATTCTAAAGTGAGAATCTCTATAAAGTATCCAAATCCTTATTTTATGGCTTATTCAACTGGATTTATTTTTGCATTATGTGGAAGTTATTCTCTGCTTTTCATTGTTCGGCCTGAGTTTCTGGTGTTAATTGGTCTTTTGGGCCTTTGGCCACTATGTGAATAGATTTAAAGAGAGAAACAAAAGAAAAGAGAGTGAGTTCAACTCCACCGACTCACTCCAAAATGGAAAGGTAAAAGACAGAAAAGTCCCTGTGATACTGTGATCATCATGGACCCCTCACGGTTGGGAAAAATGGTTCCACGACGCACCACACCAGTTAGCCGTTGAAACCTCCTTACTAGTGCTGCTCGCTGCTTGCACTTGATCTTCCCATTCTCCCCCAAAACCACGCTCCCATAGGAGACCACACACTTCACTCACTCTCACCCCCTTTTACCCTCTCTCACATCATCGTCAACAACATCAACAAAAAGATGGCGGGGTTCTTCTCTGACACCGACGATTCCGCCATCGACGAAATCATCTCCCACGCAAAAGACGCCTCCGTTCTCGAGCAAGTCTCCGCCATCAACTGCTCCTCCTTCACTGACTCCCTTCTCCCCACCGACCTTGAATCCCGCTTCCGCAAGCTCAAGTCTTTCCCCGCCGCCGCCGCCGCCAACCCCAAGACCCCTCCGCCACCACCACCAACCGGCGATTCCAAAGGCGAAAACTTTCCCACCTTCAATTCGAGGAGCTTCCATCTCCCAGCGAACAAGTGTCACGAGGAAAGTCCCATCTTTTCGCCTTCGGAAAAAAACTCAGATGGGAAAATGCGTTTGGACCCTAAATTGCAACGAGGGTTTGTCTCTTCTTCGCCTTCGGATTCCGCGGATTCCGGGCGTGGGAAGAAAGGGTTGAATTCAAAATCCAAACTTGGCTCTGTTTCACCGGCTTCTGCCTCTGGGTCTGAAGAGAGTTCCTTGTCTTCGATGTTCAAGCCAGCGCAAAAGGGCAATAAACCGAAAGTAAAATCAGGGTCTGCATCGTCTTCGCCGTCGCCGACACGAAGAGCGGGGTGTTTCTGGTGCTCTCCGAAGAAGAAGGATTCGAGGAGGAGGAGGAGGAAGAGCAAGGAGAATTGGGGTGTTCTGGGTTTGGACAGCGACGACGAGCTCTTGTCTGATCTGGGAAGCTTCTCGAGCAAGGAACAGCAGAAGATTCTGAAGATGGCGATGAAGGAGGAACGAAAGATTAGCCGGGAGGCTGAGAAGATCGTTGAGATGGCCAAGCAAGCATCTGCAAGGATCAACGTTACCGGCATTGAGGATGGGCTCAGTGATGAAGAAGATTAGAGAGGAACAATAGTTACTTCTCCATTTTCTTTCTTTGTCATGGTAGGCTAAGGATAAAGTAAGAATAGTTATTGCGAGGTGTGACAAATATATTGCCTTTATTTTATATTTTTTTGGTTTGGAGAGGAGGGTCACAATGGCATGTTCTTCTATGAATATCAGTTGTTACATATGTCTTTACCAGAGATCAGGGATGGTCTATATACTACTACACAAAGGAGATGTTTCGGCAACTTTTCTGATTTTCGATTTTTTTTGTCATCTCTTGAGAAATCTAAATTGTCTTTTAAGAAATGTTTGAATGCAAACAATTGTCGTGGCATTACAAGTGTCTCGCACACTTGATTTATTGCAGATTTATAAGCCTAATTTTCTTTGTGTAGTGTTGTTTTGAACTCATCAGCATTTCAATTTTTTATTCCCACCTCTGAATCGAAAAGATCGGAGATTTCACTCTTCAGTCTCATTTTTAACATTGTAAGAAGTTCTTCTCCATGGTATTTTTTTGGGTAAGGAAGTTGTTAATTGTGATTGTCTAACTTGGAAGATTACCTTAAAAGTTAAAACATATTGAGAAGGGAAACTGTTTAATGTATGTATAGGGCTGACGGCTGAGGGAGCCTTCTGTTCCATGGACTCAGATGTGTATAATGCTTTCCTTATATAACCTATATAAGATTGGATAACTTCCCATATGATTAGCCAGGTCCCACCCATCTAATATAATTCTTGTTTGAAACCGGGATTTATGTCCAATCAAACTTGGAAGTTGCTTGAATGAAGAGGCAAAGTGAAGACAAGAACTATAGAGTGACGGCATGTAGTTGCAGGATGCTAGCCACCAACTGCGCCTCTGTTCCATGCAACTGTAATTTAGTTTCTTACTCTCAAACTTAATTGTAGTTGAGAAGAGCAAAGCAAATGGATTAGGATGTGGGAATCCTATATTAAACAAGCCTTGCTTTTCCTTTTGAACTCCCCCTGCATATTGTCTCATTGCAAAACCATTGCTTAAATGGCAGGGACTAACACCTGTGAACACATCAATTGAAACTCTACCTGTGCAGGTGTCGGAATAATAAATAGTAACTATTTATTTATTTATTATTTTGCTCAAAAGAGCATATAAGAATTTCTCATATTTGACACAGGTAAGTGACCAATGTTGCTCAAAGAATGTCACAATGCTATGTCGTAACTTGTAACATTGAACCAATCAATAGCAGCATGGACTTGCATGAATTATTTTGACCTCATGGCATGGGATGCTGAGTTTCTTAAAAGTCTCTATCTATGCCATTTCCTTTTTCTGTTACACTTTATCATTAGACCATAATATTAGAAAATGTTCAATAATGCAAGTTGTTTGAGGTTGGCATTAGGAGGGAAAGTATGCTGCAAAGTTAGAATAGGCTGCCAGGCTGGCAAGCAACTTTGTGTTGCTGTTAGCATGGAATCCAGCTTATATTTATGACCTGAGTTTTGTTTGAACAATCATTTATCTCAACACCTTTTCAAATCACAGGGACCCAGTAACAGAAGCTACAGATTATTTCTGCTAGTCTAGCAAGACATCAAGCCACTACAATTGAAGATATAAATTACTCTTTCCATATTGATGCATTGGAAGATTCTTAATACAATGTTTCTTAATATACTTTTTTAATTTAGAAGTACAGACCATCCTATACAATGGTCAAGGAAAATTTAACATTTATCCACCTCTAAGCAAATACCAATCGTACATCAATATACATATTAAACTGCTATTTCCTATCACAAATTATGCTTAAATATACAGCAATACTGCACAGATGACAGAACCACCCAAAAATAATTGCAAATACATGCTATGGCTTTTCAAATAGACCTATTATAACAAAACTATACAGTTTTTGCCTCACCTAATCAGAAAGAGAAGACCAAATGTTGGCATCACGTTGACGTTATTCGATTATCTTGCTGGCTGGTAGTAAGTCCTGTCTCTGTACATAAGCAGAGGGAAACCATCCAGCATTGCCCTTGCATTCTCCTTCAGACCATCCATTGGCACCAACCTGGAAATGTAACAACCAGAATTAAAACAAACGAATATAAGTCAAATCAGTGATAAGCTAATTTCATTGGCTGCAATGAACATAATGACTTCTTTTTTATTACTAAATACTAGTGTGAAAAAGCAAATCAACCAAGTTGTAAAAATTTGGCCTGTTATTTCATGCTGTCAAGATAATGATTATGTGATTACGTGGGGAAAGATTCCAGCATCAAAATTATCGGTTTTTGATGTTCAAGTAATAGTCAAGGGCTATAAGAGTAGGTGAAGCTATGAAAACCAAATAATAAAAACTAACTGTGAAAGAGTACACTATTCACTTATTGACATTGAAGACACAGAGTTCAAGCCAAATGATATTTTGGGAAAAATTATTAATGCAAGTGAATTTTGATTTAATTTTAACTAATCTCTATTTTCTCTCTCAGATTATATACATCACAAGGAGAACGACAGGTGGCTTTTAGGACCCCAACCAATGATCCATAATTATGAACATCAAAAAGCCCATCTTAGTTCTTTGCAAAAACAATTGATATATCCGGGGTCAATTTATCTGGAAAACCATTGATGCATCATAAATAGCTGACAAGTCCTTGGAAATACCTGACGGACTACAACATAATCATCAACTGATAGACTTAATTCCCCCTCAGCTTGAGCGTCAAACGGATGTATGACCTACAACAAAAATGATGACACACATGAATTAGTTTAAGCTATGAATGTAAATGAAAATTGCACTGCACTGATTTCTAACATATTTTGGATTATATTAGGTGACAAGACTTGAATTTTTTTTTTTGCATAAAAATTTGTCAATGTTTTATGTCTGTCACACTCCGTCTGCACACTAATTCAATTAACTTCTTGTAACATTCGCTATTTACTTATTTAATTTTCTGTAGCCCCTTCATCATAACATACATGACAATTTGAAACATGAAGAGATTTTTTATTTTTTGTTACATCAGAAAAAGGAAAGACAAGGCTAAGGCCTCAAGAACATGAAGAGGTAAATGAAGTGAAATACTGAAGTGAAATACTTTGTCTTGGAATAATTGTATAAGTATATTATGTCAAATATCCATGAATTCAAATATGCAGAGAAAGAAAAATCAACATTAACAAGTAATAAAACAAAGATATAGATATGATATCAGTTGCAACAAAACCAAAGCCAAATTATCTGTATATGCTTCAACCATTCAACAGTCAACTGCAAGAATCTGGTCATAAGTAATGAAGGAGCTCTGAAGACAGATTTATTCATATATGACTTACCTTTGCAAAAAAGTATGTTCCTGTTTGACTTTTGTTTTTATGATCAAAACCATTTGAATTAGCATTCTCATTCACATCTGTAGGTTGATTATTTCCATCTCTTGGCGGTGGAAATGATGGAGACTCTTTTGGTGGTCCCTCCACAGTCATCTAACTCAATAACATCCAATGAAAGGTATGTGTTATGAATTTGATTACACCCCCCCCCCCCACAAAAAAAAAAGGAGTTGCGAGAATATTATGCCAGAAGTCAACATGTAGAATAGACAAAATTTGTAATTATTTTTCATCTTTGAAAGAGGATACACACTACAGGTGCTAACCTCGGCATATAGTTTCTCTAGAATAACAAGGGCATTTCGATGATAAGCTCTCTCAGCATCAACCTGCCAAAAGGGGGGAAAAATTGAAAAGGAAAGAAATGGCTTAGAAGGGAACCATTGATAAGAAAAGATTTCTCAAGGCTCAAGATAAAAATAGTGCAACTAATGTACACAGTCAAGTAAACATTAGATGAGATATAACTCAAATAATTCACCATCATGAATCCAAATTCTCCTGAAGGTTTTGACCCATAGCTACAGAGAATTGATTAATATCATGTCAAGAAACCTAATCAGTTCCTATCATTATGCACTCAAAGCATGTGAACATTATGCTAACTATCTGTACAAGCATGTGAAACTTCTTTTCTTTCATTCAGTCTCCGTATATGAAGCAACATGGTCATTTGTAAACAGGAAACATATGGCCAACTTTTGGTAAATGTAAGAGTATCTCTTCTTGTATGATGTTAAGCACCAGTCAGGCACATAAAAGTCAAAACAGAAGTCACATGGCAAAAAAACTACTTCCACAGAGAATTCGGCAATACCATTGTACAAAGGCTCTGGAGAGTTATTTGTTGCTGTTGTTCTTCAACTGACAACATAGCAGAAGTTGCTTCTTTGCCCAGTGCCATCAAGGCAGATTTAAGCCCTTTCAACCTTGTTTCTGCATTTTGAAGCCTCATGGAATTCTCTGCAGAAACAGAAGAGTCCCTCAACTTTGATCGACGCCTCAAAACTTCAGCAGCCTGATGAGAAGATATCTAACATAAATACCATGCACTGCACACCACAATATGCATGCTATTGTGAAAAATTATTACCTGGGCTTCTACCTCTTGACGAAGTTTGTCATACCGTTGAGTGAGGTGGCGCGCATCCTCCAAAGGAGCTCCGGTTATTTGTGCTCTCAGTGGCTCAGAGATCTATACAAAATCTGAAGCAGAATTAGGAGCATGAAAATTTTGGGAGGCCAGGGAGGTGAGGTGAGGGAAGGAAGAGGAAAAGACATGATTGGGGAAGTCTCCATATTATTATTTATTGGTTTTTGAATAGAATGGAAGACTCAAAATATGAGTATATAACAGAACTGAAGGTTAAAGACAAAATTATTCTTACAAAATAAATGATAATTCACTAATTCAGTACTAGTTCCAAATGACTAGGACTTCACTCAAATAGCACTAACAAGTGAATAGTTCCCTTATATTGTCTGAGCAAATAGTTCCAACTTCCAAAGAATTAGGGCTTCTTACTTCCTATTGTTAAACATATTGATAAAACTAGTAAAGGGACACAATAAAGAGAGAGAAAATACAAAGACCAAGAAATAACGAAATTGTATTATGAGAGTTATACCATGGGCACAATAAAGTAGTGCCAATTTATAGGCTCACAACAGAATCAACACATAATGAGAGAATAATTCTAAATCAAATTAAATCAACACATAATTAAACTTAAATCAATCTAAGATATAATAAAGATATTATATTATTTTATTTTAATTCTAACACCTATCAAGCAAGAAGAACTAATATTCTGATATATTTAATCAGCAGCAAGTCAATGTTCTATTGATTTATACAAATTTCCGACCCCACTGTTCATGTCTTAGTCAATATATCACATTTTGTACTACAAGGCAATATCTCAAAAAATGAACTCTGAAAGACTATACTACTTGAGAGTGGGATAGAAGTTTCCCAAAAGATTACCTGATCACCTAAGATCCCAAGCAAAGTTTCTCTCTCATTTTCCAATGTATCATACGAGTTACCCAATTGAAGAGAAGCACTTGCAAGAGGGTAACCACTATCTTGATTCTCACTGCCATACTTACAACAGTCCTTAGCCAACTTCTTTACTGAAGTATATAAGACAAAAATCAATTGTCATCCTTGCGGCCGAAACTAAATTAACAGAGGCAAAAGGCCAAAAGAAAAGTCACCTATCTCCATCTGCTTGGAACTGACAGAGATGAAACCTTCAATGCCACGAACAATATGCCGCTGAAAATGCTGCAAGCATCATCACACTGATTAAAAACACAAACAAACACAGCATTCTTAAATCATTTAAGGATAAATGGCCAGATAATATCAATAATACCTTGGCTGTCTTTGTCGAACTGTATAACTTCCGAAGTTGCTCGTGACATTCAAGTTCAGATTCATCAGTCATGAGATGTTCATTGCTGATTTGGCCTAACTGTCTAAGTATAGCCTGCAAAACAAGAAACATCATTATCTCGCACAAAGGACAGTAAGACAAAAGTCAAACAAATGAAACCACCAGAAACACAGGCAAAAGTGAACAGTTACAACCAGATTCTACACACTTATTTAAGGATCCCGAACCATCAGCTCAATCCTGAAGTTAAATAAATAATAAACCTTTACACAAAACCCCCCACTAGAAAAGTTCAAGGTAAAAATTGATATTATCAGTTATGAGTCTTATGCCATGCTACAGTACAAAATTATCCTAATCAGTAAACATTACCCCCAATAAAGCACCACACAATTGGTCAAGCACCCTAAAGGCTTCCATAAGAAAGAGAGAATAAGGTATGGAATTAGCAGAATAGGGATCATCGCTTCACCTGTTGTTGCTTGGCAACTTGCTCTCTTAATTTGCTAGCTTGCTTTCTTATAGCATCCATTCCTCCTCCTCCTTTTTTTATTCTTTAGAACAAAAACAGTAACTTCGTTTTGCAGTCCAAAATTGGAAATGATCAGAAAAAAAGCTTTGCTTTTTTGGATTGTTTTCAATTCGTTGAAGAAGAAAACCAGGGCATGGATCGAAAGGAAGGAACTACTAACTGTAGCTGGGTCTTTCCAGATAGAGAGAGCGCTACAACAGAACAAAAGGTTCCAAATTGGAAATGGGGGTATGTATGAGGGAGTGTAAGTGAAAAGTGGAATGAAGAGAAAGAGAAAGAGAATCAATTGAATGAATGGGGAAAAAGTGTCTTTTTATGACCTCCCACTGGACACGGACACGTGCTTGACTTTCGGGGCATAAACTGTGTCAACTGCAGAGCACAAAAGCGCATTTTACACCGAATGCGAATTGTATCCTTGGGATTCGGGCTTTCCTACAAATTTTCAATTTTCTAAGGCAACATAGGATAATTCTAATAACTATGCATCTTTTCTCATAAAGCAATATATTATAAGCAAGGGTAAATTATACCAAGTAACAAGTTAAATTATACTCGACTCTCATGGGATTATGCAAAATTAAACGCTCTCTAATTGTTTAGGTGACATTCACATTTTTTAATGCTATGGAAATAAATATAAATTAAAATATCAAATAGTAAACTTTAATATGATAGTCAATCATAAAAAAAAACTCTAGTTCTATTTTTTTTTGTCTCTTTCCATTCCTTTTCTTTTACTTTTCTATTTGAGTGTTAATGAGTAAGGTTATCATCGTTTTTCTTTGTGGTGGTTCTCTTATATTTCTTTTAGTTATTTAGAATTTTTGTGTTTTTGTTCTTACTTGTGGGTGTTTTTATTTTTCTTTGTGGTGGTTTTGCTCTCTTTATGGTGATAGTTTTTCTTCTTTTTGGTGTTTTCTTCTTTTTTATGGTTATTTATTGTGAAAGTAAGCATACTGAATTCTTGAAATTGCACATATGAAAGATATTTAAATATCCATAGTTTTGGACAAGAAGCCGAACTATAGCTTCATTCAAAATGAATGGTGCATTTGTATCTTATTAATGTTAAATCTGATACATTATTTTTAATTTGTAAATGTAGTCAGGCTACTTTATGAATAAAATTATTTTCTTTTAAAATAAAAATTATGATTAAATAGTAAAAAGTATGTAGATATGTATAAAAAAAAAGTAGATATCAAATATTATTAATATATAATAATATTAGGGTTAATTATGTTTTTAGTCCCTGTAAAATTTGAAAGTTT
>QANU01054017.1:344564-362090 GCA_003254905.1 Nissolia schottii
TAGATTTTTTCTTTGTAACTCAACTTTTACGAAGGTATTAATACTTTTTAATATTTGAATGGATGCGATATAATCACAAATTTAAAATAATAAATAATTTAAATTAATGAGATACGTGGTGAAATCTTAAATATCAAGATATCAATATTCTTAAATTTTATAATATATATATATATATATGTGTGTGTGTGTGTAAAATGGGATTACGACACTATATAGAAATTCTTAACTTTTTGTTTTATATTGAGGATCCTTCCAAACGAGCAAGAATACTCTTTATGAGTTTTTCAATCAATATATTTAAAAAAGCATATTTATAGTTTGTCTTATCAACTAGAATAAAAATAGAATTATAAAGTTATTTTGATGTCTCTTTATTTATTTACTTTTATATATATATATATATATATATATAACATAAGTGAGACATCAAGTATAAAAACTTTATTTTTTGTTACAATAGTTTACTTTGCATACAAGAAAAAACCTCCACCGAATTAGTGCTTGTTGTTATGGATGGTTGATTAGTGCTATTATAGGTTGATCTTCCACTGAATTTGTTGGCGCTTATTTAGATCTTCTATTAATCTTAATTTTTTAATATTTCACCAATTTCAACTCTCTCGAACATCTTCACAGAGGAGAAGCAAACAAGATCATAGTTTAAAATAAAAACACTATTCATAGTTTTCTCTTCTTTATCAATAGAATCTATGCAAAAATTATATTTTGGAACATATTTTTACTAAGCAAAACATACTTCATAACATATTTTCCAGGAGAAGATATATACTATAAATATTCATGCTCAATTGTATGAATTTGATATAAATACAAAGTCACTTAGATAATATAATCATTCTGTTCAAATGTTAGACTCACTTTTTCAAATTGCAAGCAAAATCATATCTAGTGTTCATGTAAGCAAAATTTATTTTCAAGATTTTGACACTGTCTGCTATCAAGATATTGGAATATTAAACTTAAAAAGATAAAAATATCAAGAAATTATTATCAAGTATTTACAAGGTTAACTAGGTTTTAATTCATAATTGAAGTGTGGACTACAAAGAAAAGGAGGATGAACAATTAAATATTGAATTCATAATCCCTCCTAACAGACATAGAACTTGTAAATACATTGGAAAGTTAATGGTTGGTTAGAAGTTGATAGCAATTTCATGAATGAACTACTTCAACTGCCATTTCTAACCCACTAAAGTTGTTAAGTAAATTATTTATAAGAACAAAAATAGTAATAAAAATTGGACGCCAGAAAAAAAAATGTATAGAATTCTCTTTATGATTAGTGTGTATAGATTAGATTGTGTATATAAAGGAAAGGAGAACGCGTCAGTAGTGGCTGAAATAGTTTGGAAGCATTACTCTCGTGACTAACCGACAGACAGAGAATTAAGATGAACTAGTGGGTGGTAATGGTTTTTATGTTTAGCATGTGTACCCAAATTGAGTGAACAGCATGATAATTTGATGATTCTGTAAGGTGGGGGATGGGTATGTCAGCGAATTTGTATGTGCATTATGGATTAATTATTGTGGTTTAATTTGGTCAAAATCGGTGATTGATGATGTCACTGGTCTTTGCAGAGGCATAGTCTGCACTCCGTCTCTACGATAGAGTTAGATTGATTTAAAAGGACTATTTATTGAATGGCAAAGTTTTCTGGAACCCGATGGATGAAGCAATTCACATTCACATTCTAACATTATAATACAATGTTCAAATATTTTCATTAAAGAAATAAATCTTTCCATAATATAGTAGCTTATCATTGTGCGTACTGCATGACTAAACGATTTTATTAGCATACCTGCCTTCCATACTAACATTTAAAATCTACAACGAACCGAATAAATAACATCTAAATAAATAGTAAACACCTCTAAGTACCATACTTCGTCTCAAATAACATCTAAATAAATAGTAAACAACTCTAAGTACCATACTTCCCCTCGGTTCTTATTTTGTACCAGTCATTTATCCCTCCACACAGCCAGTGCCTAAATGGGCATACTGTAAAAGACATTCAAACATTTGGATCCGACATGCGAAAATCATTGACAGTAGATGATTTCTTTTATGGAAACATATATTACAAAAATCAATAACAAGAATCGCTTGCAAAAGAGGGTGTTCTTAATTTATACATATACACTTAAATTGGAGTGAACAAATGTGACCAAGATTACAAATGCTAGAAGACAAGAATAAAGAAAATAAAAGAAAGACACGAGTGGAGAGGGGGAACCACCACTAACTAGGCAGCATGTGCAATTTCATTCTTGAAGACAAAGAAATGTATGAATGTGTCCGATGACGACATCTGACTTCTGTTGTGAAGTGGTGCATTTTTCACCATATGAATCTGATCCAATAAGGAATGCAACTGAGACCAAAAGCAATGATACAGATGCCTGTATCATAGCATCCAAATTGCAAGTAATTTGCAGTGACATGGAGGCAAACACAACATGCAGTTAATATGTCTTGGCTAATATGTCTTGGCAAGCTTTCTACTCGGAGTTGGAGTCATAGAAGTCACTTGGGCAAGGGGTTAAGACCTCTGGTTCAAGCAACTGAACCACTCGGTGCATGGTGGGTCGATCCTCCGGACTTGAGGAAACACACTGAATAGCTACGGAGAGCAAGGCATCAAGGCTCTCCACTTGCACCCCCTCACATAGTGGATCTACAATTTCCCTAGCCCTATTTTCCGTAATAAGAAAATTCAACTGCAAACAAGAGAAAGAACAGATTATCTTGTTTTTTTAATCACATTACAAGCTACTTAGCTTACAAATAGTGTACTGAAACTTGATGAGAAGTAATTTCAATTACAATTATTTTGCCTATTTAAATTATAGAAGGAACCCTCCCACCCACTCTATGCTTATTATGGTAACCATGAGGAAGCCCATTTTAAAACAGAAGGCAGTGTAGTGTCAATGTCAACAAATACTTCAATGAGTATCCATATTTTAAAACATAAAAACATATTAAGGGAAGAAAGCGAAGAAAAGAAAAGGAAAAAGAAAAAAAAATAATAAATAAATAACTTGCACTAAAATCTACACTATTTAGGTGCATGCATACCCAACCAACAACATTGAGACCCTTTTCAATGAATGAGGCATCTGTTGGCCGCTTTCCACTTAGCACTTCAAGTGTCAACACACCAAAACTATAGACATCAGTCTTCTCAGTTGCTCTGCCACTTTGCATATACTCTGCCATGAAGTAACAGAGGCTCTCTCAGACAAGCATTAAGTTAAAATGCACAAAACTAATAAAGTAATAATCTAACAATTATCCATATTTTAGCACACCCTAAAGAGAGCCATCCCTTCAAATGTCACAAAACTGTGATGCATATATATCAACAAATATATTGAATATTATCTGCTACTCAGACTAGTTAGTGGCTCATGATAGTGGCACTATAGCACCGTCACAGTGCATTGTGGCAGTGGAGCACAAGTCACACAACATGGTTGCCATCAAGACGTATTTTGAGATAATGGCAATTTGCAGCATTGAATACCCATATCAATTTACTTTATGTTAATAAAATATTAAAGCTTTAAATCATCTTCAACCATATTCTTTATTTTCCGTTGGTTGGTTTGGCAACTGAGATCTCTCTTTATCTCTAAAATGGCCAAAAGAAGAAAGAGTTCAACACATGCTCTTACAAAATCAAGTAGAATTTAACCAACACTTACTACAGAGAGATATTTTCGGTGGGTTGTGTTATATGAGCTGTTAACTTTTTTCTTCACAAACATCGAGAAACGAGAAAAGCGGAGTACACATCCATGCAGTTTCAGACCACCTAGTATCTAGTCATGTTATAGATGCCCTCGGTAACAAGAGGACTTCATCCATGCTCTGGCCAACTATCTATCTGGTCAATATTATATCCATACTACATTGCTCACCTGGAGCTAGATAACCAAATGTTCCAGCAACAATAGTGGTTATGTGAGACTCTTCATCTTCCAGAAGTTTGGCAAGTCCAAAATCAGAGACCCGAGCATCCAAGTTTCCATCAAGCAAAATGTTGCTCGATTTTATGTCTCGATGTATGATCCTAGGGGAACAATCATGATGCAAGTAAGCAAGCCCTTTTGCAGCTCCCATGATTATATTCAGGCGTGAATCCCAGTCCAGTTGCTCAGATCTTTCTGTGCAAATGCAATGCATCACAAACACATGTCCCCCAATTAGATTTAAGCAGAGATACAAAGAAGCAGTCATATAAATAGCGGAAATAGCGTTTTGCTCAAAACCCACTATTTTTTCACTATAGTGCCTCTATTTCCGCTATAGAGGCCAATTAACACTGTAAAATAGCATAGCAGCCAGCTCAAATATAGCAGCGCTATAGCGGATATTTGATAACATTGCAACGAAGTTGAAAATTTCAAAAGGAAAACTCATAACCTTGTCCTGAACAAGATTTAAGACCTTCAAGAAGTAATAATAAAAGTTACCAAAAAAAAAGTGTTTTTTTAGATAGAAATTAATGGACTTGTTGAACCCAAAATAATTTCTCTATTGTCCTAATACCTCACCAAACCGGAAGAGCTCAAACAACAACTTTGAGGTGTAGGAAAAAATGAGTGGCAAGGAGAATGTATTAGACAAGTCTCTCCTCAAACAGACACTCTGGTGGGCTTAGAATGTCTATCATAATATAATAGGATATTATGCTCATTGGACAAGAAGAATTGTATTGTAGGCAGCTAGCAGCGGCAATACTTGCTACACTAGATTCCAAGTTAATTAAATTCATATCAACTAGCGCAAAATAAATGGAAAGGCCTTATTTAACAATCAAACAGTAAAAGTACTATAGCATCCCATCCCAAGCAGATAGAAGTTATCAAAGGTTCCTTAATTAAGGATTAGGTTGGCTAAATGAGAACTAAATGATGATTACCATGTGTAAGCATTGGCTTTTGTATTTAGCACACCCACCTTAACAGGTCCACACGTTACCCAAACTACAGCCGTTTCATGCATTCATACGATGATGAAAACATAGTAATCAAATAGGGATCTTACCATGAAGAGCTTCGTCAAGACTACCACCAGGTAGGTAGTCATATATTAACAACTTCGATGTAGGCGAATTGCAATATCCTCGCAAGTTCACTAGATAACGGTGCTTGATGCTCCCAAGAATTCCAAGCTCCCTCTCAAAAAATCGATCAAAGCCTTCATTCAACTTTACAATCCTTTTCAAAGCAAATTCATTCCCATCATCCATTGCAAGCTTGTAAACAGTTCCAAATCCACCTATCCCTATTATGTGTTCCTCATTTAAAGTCTCAAGTTTCTTAATAATGTCTTTTGAAGAATATGGCAGGTCTCCGTGAAACATCACAATTGATGCACCTAAAAGGCATCATTTGGAGATATTAATTTTCAAGGATTTTTCAATGTATAAAGTACAAAAACTAGGCCACAGAAAGATAAGGAGCAAACCTCCACTGACATCCATTGCCAGACTTATTCTGTCATTTTTACCAAACTTCTTGTAAAGAAAACAACCCCAGAAGCACATAAGTGCCACCAAAAGTAGTGCACCCACAGTGGCTGATGCACTGATGAGCAGCCGGCCAGAATATTTCTTCTTTCCATTTTGATTTTGGTCTATAAAGAGCACATGATAAGTCAAAATGTTAAACTTAACGTGATCCAATTGATTGTAGTACATACAACACTGTCAAATCTGTTGCTGTGAATAGAAAAATTCAAGCCCATTCATGGTGTGTCAACTTAACACATTAAAAGACAGATAATGTGGACCTGTTTCTTGCATTGTTAAGAAATATACAAAAAGGTAAAAGAATCTTGGGTAAATATTACAAAAACTAATGCTTTAAAGACATTTAATTTCATAAAAACAAATATCTTTTAACTGCATTTCTAATTCCATCTTAGATTGCTGTGCATTAACTGTCTCTAATAGTTAGGATTTCTTTGCTGTGCTCTTAGGCTCTTGCAGGAAATTTCCAATTCAGGTGAATGGGACTCAGGTTTTATTGTCTCATATAGACGAATTCAAAGATTGTGCTTTTCTGTTGAGTAATTCAGGAGAATATCTTACCCTCCTTCTTAGTCCTTCTAACACTTTCTAATAAAATCTCTCTTACCAAATTAATCATGCATAAGGTGGAGACCAAATAAGGAAATCCAGATGAAATTGAAGCACTTGACACAATCATGTAGTTATGATAAGGGATTCAATCCACCCTTTTATTACACAAGACAGATGCTAAGCACTGTGTCACCTTCAATATCAACTTTGCACAATCTGATTGCTTATTTATAAAATACTGACTGGTATACTGGTGATTTGGGGGAGTTAATTTTCATAGTTTTTTGTGGCACTCAAAACACCAACCAATCAACATGCCCCTTATCCTCTCTCCCTAGCTCACTTAATATCTAAACAAAAATATGACCTAACATTCCAAGTTTGAAAAGCACGAAGTCAAGAAAAGTTGGATCTTCCAAAAATCAAAATGACAGCTCTTAGGGAGTCATCACTTTGAAAATAGGCCCATAAACTAATACCACGAATATCATCAAATTCAGTTAAACATACAATATAGGTTTGGGCTTTTTTTATGGGTGTAATTTTTTTTTATCTATTATCAACCAAGCTTGCTTATACATGTTAAAAAATTACTTTCACTTATTGTGTTTAGCTGGATATCTTTAATCAGAAATTTATGTGCAAAAAATAGCAATTCATATTTTTTATTGATTGTAGTCTGAATTAGGTGTGACGTGTCGAGAAACTTGCCATGACTCTGCCTCACCGGCATTAATTAAGATTAAAACCAAAGGGGGATTTAGATTAACAAAAAAAAGCCTCATGCCACCACCTTTACACCCTGCAAAAAGAGCTTCCTACTTTTCAATTTAACTTCATCTAAAAGCAGTGAGGACTTGAATAACCACCTTTTCTCGAGAAAAGATTACGCCAGCATATCTATAAAGTTGAAGGTTCAAACATTCAAGGTTCAATTAAAAGACGGTACACAAACTAAACAGAGAAAAAGAAAGAGCTCGGTCTGAGTAGAATGGCGGACTAAGGACTTGATTTATAAGCATGCAGCTTTACCCGAAGTAGATTGACTATTTGTTGCAGGCGAACCATCATCTTTACATGTTGAATTGATTTGAACCCCACACAGACCACGATTTCCAACAAAGCTGCAACAAGGCATATTTGCATCAGTAGCTAAAAGTAGATTTAATTCCTTAAAAGTAGACTATTGTGTTAGAACAGTCTAATAAAAATATAAGACAAAATACTCATTTTGATCCCTGTCCATAATATAGGAGACAAAATACTTGTTGTGTTAGTCCCTCAAAACTTGAAAGTCCACTTTAGATCCCTAAACATGTAAAATAAGCCAATTTGGTCCCTCCCCATTCAAGATATAGGGACAGTTTGGTCCCCACTTTGGGGAAACTAAAGTTTTCCCTTTATATGCTCAGCAACCAAAGGGTTCTATTTTTTAAATAATTAGGGACCTCGAGTGGACTTACACATCTTAAGGGACCAAAATAGGTATTTTGTCAAAATATAAATACTCGAGAAATTTATTTTATTGAAGATACTCATGTTATAACTTAATATATGTATAAAATTATCAACCAGGAAGACATAATATAGCAAAACTATAGCAAGACTAGACAAAGCTAATACATAGGCATGTTCAATATTACTTTGTGCCTACAGATATAAATATGCATGGGTAACAAGAAACAGTTAGAATATCAAAACTAAAGATGGATTTCAACATTACAATACACCAAATATCAAATACAATATTTTCAGTGAAGGGAACAGCAGGACTTTTTCTTTAATTTTATCCAGTTCTACCATAGTGACAGATTTAGATAAAAATAGCTTGATATACCATTAAATACATTTTTTTTTGTTAGAATCAAGTCAAACCTTGCATCTTTGTCTGGGAGAGGCCAAAGTAAAGGGAAAAACAACAAATGCAGAAAAGATGCATAATTGTTTGACTATTTAAAAAGGAGCACAGCCTAAATACAGATTTTTTTTTAAAAAAAGCATTTGAGTTGCAAGTGAGCAAAAAAAAAAATCCATGCCTACTCACCCATGAAAAGAGAATTGCATGTGAACAATAGAAACAGAAACTTAAGAGAGTTGGGCAGAAGAAGTTGATAAGAGAATATGAAGGAGTAAAAAAATGGAAAAAAGGATGTTATAGAAGGGAGCAGAAGAAGAATGTTTTTAACAAATAGCACACTATGACAATAACAAGACAAATGAAACTATGAAAGTGCACACCGGAATTGACCCTAAATTAGAAGACTAGTTATTCATTATCTAAGTCTTAAAAGGATATTTTTCTTCATCTTAATTTTAATTTTCTTTCTGTCAAACACACTCTCCCAAAAGGTTATCACATTCCCTCACGGAAAAGCCATTTCGGCTTGAAGTGTGGAAAATGCACAAGTTGACCTACCTTTGTCCTGTAATTCAACTTATTTTATTTAGAAGAATTGTGGCAGCAAAGATCGAACTCTAAAGCACTTGATCATAGATGCTCTGATATAATGTAAAGAACCATCTCTCTCAAAAGTTTACCATTGGGTAAAGGCAAATGAATTGTTTTTATATCTTAAACATGTTTAAGTATATCTATTGAGTAATCCAAATAGTAGTCGAAATATTTGCCAGGCCTGAAACACCTCACATTTAATACATATGTAGCTAAAGTCAGAAACCCTAAGATGTAAAAAATCCTATGCAGAATAGATTATGAAACTTATGCAAATAGTGTCATATTACCATCAACACTTTGCCTACAGCACATTTTAAAACAGAAATGTTGTACTTACGAGCTTCCGGTGAAGTTGGCAAGGACACCATCAGCAGGTATTGGTCCAACTAGAAAGTTGGTAGATACATTGCTTCAGAATATCAAACATGACAACAGCAGCAAAAATATTCAATTATTTAAAAGAACAATGTAACAAATTAATAAAAATTTGCATAAAGAAAAGAGAATCACAGCAGAAAAGAAGTCTACATACAAATTTTTGAGATTATACAACTTCCCAAGTGATGCTGGGATATTCCCACTAAGAGAATTGCTTGATATATCCCTGTAAAATAGGGAAATGTGTTGGTCAATATGATCTCAGTAATATAGAACTACCTAATTTGGATGTGTGAGAGAGAAACAGACAGAAATCTCACTAAATTACTGCACACTCATCTCTAAACTAGCTGGCACACGTGCATGCATAAAGGTACACAGGTACCCACCACTCTTGCATAAACACCAGACAAATAATATTAAATATTCCCTTTTATTCTGTTTTTCTTTCAGTGCGCACACTTAGACCATTCATTCTTGAAATAAAAACGGAATAAAACAGTAATAAAATAACAATAGTGCTTAAAACAGGCCCAAAAATTTAAATAAATAAATAATAGAGAGAGATAGAGAAGTGCATGGACTATAAGAGAAACTCACAAATTTTGAAGCTGTGAAAGATTTCCTATCTCACTTGGAATCACTCCACTAAGGTAATTACCCTGTAAAAACCTGCACAGCCCAAATTAACAGTTATTGCCAACATAGAACAATTGGATTCACCCAATTTAACCCTCAACATAAAGAACAAGATCTAATAGTTAAAGAAGAGATATTTTCTATCTACAAGTCAAATTATATAAAATGCCAACTACAAAATGTCATGCTCTAAGTCAATATCAAGAATATAAGATATTGTTTGATCCATGGCTATCGAGCCCATGCGTGCACACAAACATATATGAGTATATGAAAAATACACTATTGTCTATCATGATTTTCTCTCTACAATTTGTGTTAGCTAAATTTTAAGTTCAATTCCTATGAAATATTCTTCCACAAGGGTCCATTTCCAAGACCCATTATCAATATATCTAATCTAAAGGATGAATGAAAGTAGGAAACAAAAGACTAAATCCAAACTACATGCTATATGTTATAGAAGACGACATAGAGACTGATATCATGGTTATCTATAGTTGCCTCCGTCAATAGTTTTCTGGTCTTAAGCCAAATATAAGCAAGATTCTCAATAAATATTAAGAATGTGAACAATAAGAGCATTCAATGGACATATCAATCATTTGGTCACAAAAACCATCATCAAACTACAAGAAGACTC
Source organism: Nissolia schottii (assembly GCA_003254905.1). NCBI lineage: Eukaryota > Viridiplantae > Streptophyta > Magnoliopsida > Fabales > Fabaceae > Nissolia > Nissolia schottii. The sequence continues at coordinate 354,808 of QANU01054017.1, forward strand.
TGATCCTAAAAGTATAAGGCTATATCTACATGACGACTTTGAAGCCCCTCAGAACCACAGATCATTCCCATTTCTCCATCAGACATTACATTTACACTGTAATTGCAATTCTGTAAATAAAGAGATTTAAGGGAAAGCTTGTTTTAATGTAAAGCAAGAGTAACACAAATAGAAGAATAAGCACAAGAATCAGGGCAAAAAAACAGATCAAATATGTAGGAGTGAAAGCATAAAGTCATGAAATGGCGTTCGATACGAGCATCCATATTCCATAAACAACAAAAGTGCAAAAGATTGTACACATGAACAAGGCAACTTGAATTTGTACATGCAGAAAATCAAAGTTAACAAAGGTGCAGTTACTTTGCTAAATGACATTAACCTAATTCCAACATCAACTAGGACAAATGCAGATAACTTTTCAAGGTAAATGGAAGAAGAAAAAGCATGGAAAAGAACTTGGCAAAATAAGCAAAGTAAAAAACATACATTCCCTGTAACTCAGAGCAGTTCCCCAATTCTGATGGAATTGTCCCATAGAAATTGTTGCCGTGAAGAGCACTACCACAGATATATTATCATTGTATAAAGCAACAAAGTCATGTATCAAATATAAAAGAAAATTTTAAAAAAATTGTAAATCAAAATTTTAAAAATACATACAGAACCCTTAGATGCTCAAGCTTCCCAAGCTCAGGAGATATAGGCCCACTTAACTTATGGCGAGATAGACTCCTAAAACATAACCAATGAAAGCAAAGTTAGATACAAAAAAATCATCGACAAAATTGCCATCTTGTCTCCCTTCATTTCTTGATAAAGGACTATTACTGTTTTCTAAAATTAAGAAGTTCCATAGCCAGAGTTACACAGTGCAGCTTGCAAGGAAATTCACATCTAACAATGGAGTATCCTATCCTGCTTCAATGCAAGCCAAACTGCAATACGAAATCCATAAAAGAAAAAGAAGGGGAACTAAAACAGAAACAAATACTAAAATTAAAGAAAAGAGGTGAACACAGTGACACGCTAGGGTGGAAGAAATTTAAACTCTAGCATTAAGCTCATTAAAACATCATAGATGCAGTGAGAAACTGAGACAGGCCAAATGTTTTGGGACGAACATACAATCAGCACTAACTGCAAGAATTAGACAATACATTTGTTTATGCTTTACGGAAATTAGAGTCTAACTAATATAAATGTTTCAGACACAGTAAAAAAAATACAAAGAAGCTTCGTGGAAATCAGTTTGGTGTAACTCCTAATAAAGAATCAACATGATATAATCAATTTACCCCCTAAAAAATAAATGCAATAAATTACATCAGACAATTAAAACAAGATGATGTATGAAACACTTCAGTATCTAAAAACTTGTTTCACGGTAGCAAGTGCAAGACAAGAAATATCAAGATCATAATAGAAACTCACAGATGTGTCACTCTCTTGGTCTTTGGATCACATTTCACTCCTCTCCATTTACATGGGTTAGGATCCTCGGGCCTCCATTGTAACAGGAAACCATCTGAGGCAGTTACTGCTGTCCTGAAATTGACAAGAACCTCACCTACAAACATGAAAGAATAGAATATGCTATTAAACTGATTATGCAAGAGAAGAGTTGCTCTCATGAAACTAGTTAAATGTTAATCTCAACCAAGTAACATGAGAGAACATATGCAAATAAGAAGACAATGAAGTTATATGTTAATATTTGTAAATTTTTCATTTAATTCAATATATATTACAGAGGCACAAGGAAGAATACCAATATTAGTCTAGTTTAACAACAATCTCAGTCAAAATGTGTGAGATGTTGCAGAAGCAGACTTATATCTTAACAAACAACATCCTTTAAAGTAATGAATTACGGAGATTAAAAAAGAAACACATATAATCATACCATCGGGACTGATCGCTTCGCTTTTTTTCATTATAATATGTATCAGCAGAACACAAAGAAGCCATGGCCATTGCCATTTCATCAGACAAATGCCCATAGCAACACTGTTCGAGCATAATAGGGTAACTAAAGGTCATCTGAGACAGCAGTATCTAAAATGCCTGCCTCCACCATGTAGTTATTATCTAGTTGATATGGACATAACCAGCGCAGAACACACAGATACTGCCTGCAACAATAAAGCAACTAACCTGAAATTACAGCAGACAAGCATCGCCATTAATCTATTATTACAAAAATCATCAAAGGAAAATACAGGATACAAGAAGATAATTTTATTCTGGCAGCAGAATCTCCTCCAAAGATTCTTTGAAGAAAAAATACATCGTAATCACATTTAGCCATAGAATCTAAAGACTGAATTTACCAACCCCGTTCAACCACCACCTTTTCACAGCACAAGCTAACCCAAAAATACAACAATCAGATATACTTTCGAGTTTATCCAATATAAGTCACTTCATCACCCCGCGTCCAATTGAAGGACTAGTCATGCTACTCTCCTAATTTCGAAGATCACAACCTCTAATTCCTCGAAACAATTGCATACAGGAAAAATCCAAAACAATGAACAACATACTAAAGCCCAAAGAAGCGACACAAGAAGGTTCTGATCATATTCTTAGTCCCTACCCTACGACATCGGAATCCAAAGTAGCTCAAATAGCTACCACAAAATTCACTGCCAAATCAAAATTATTAAAAAATGATAAAAAAATTAAAAAACTAGAAGAGCTTCGTATGCAATAACTACACTAAACAAAAAATCCAGCATTTATGCGCAAGCAACAAATCAAGGTGAATTAACTCCGCCGCCTCAATTTCACTTAAAGCGGTGATGATTTTTCGTTCAGTTGTTCGATTTTCCCGGAAAATCGAAAGAAACGGCGAGAAAATGCGCTCACCTCGATTTCGATCTGAGATGCAAGAGCGAAGAGGGGAGAGAAAGAAAATGGAGGTAGAGCTGTAAAAGGAATAACAACAAAAAACGTTAAGACAGATACCACCACCCTCTTCTTCCCTCTTAGTTGGGTTGCCTAATAAGATTTGTGTGGATTCGGAAGAGTGTGTGTGTGTGCAAAGTGCGAGTGTGAGAGTGAGAGTGAGAGTGTGGGTGCGAGAGACTGAGGGGAAAAGATGCTTGGGAATCAAAAGGGGAACCAATGAAAGCAAAGCTGTTTGGCACGTGAGAACACGGACACACAGTACGTGCCACCGACGCCTTCGCTCTCTCTCTCTACACTCTTCTACAGCACTAGAACCACCCCTCTCACATCACAGCTCACAAAATTGACGCCTGTACTTTACTTATCTGTGTGGCTTACAACGATGTTTTATGCGAAAAATCAGTGTCTTAAATTGATAAACTATGTAATTATCACCAAGATAATGAATGAATGGAAGTTTTGAATTTTGATTGAAAAAATAAAAATATCAAGTTTTTGTTAGAGTGACAAAGCACTACTTACAAAACCTCAATATAATTTTTTTTTTTGGGTAAGGATAGTTTTTTTTGTAAGGACCGTCGATAGAACATAATAGTTAATAAATAATTTTGTTTCTCATAAACTGATATGTCTCTCTCTATCATTGAAAACGAATTAAACTTTTGATGAAATATTTAAAAATCACAATAATCTATCAATTGTGCTAACTTCTGTTTGTACTATGACATTTACTTTGATATTTCATCTCATCAAATTTGAATTCTCTACTATTTGTTTTAAACATTAATGTGAAATATCATGAAAAAGATAAACACAAACACTTAGACAAATCTCATTTATCAATAAGACCAATCAATCAAATATTGGTTAGTATATGATCAAACACTATTTAAAACTACTTTTATTACCTTTGTGGTGTACAGATTTTCAATGCAAATATATATATAAAAGATATAATATAATAGATATTGATAGTCAAATAGCAGTTTAAAGTATAAAAAAAAATCAGCACAGAAGAAGAAAAAAAACGGAAATAGAATATCAACATTTAAATAAATTTATATTTGTTGTTATTAAAAGGATTCAATGTTAAATAAACATGGAAAAGTAACTTAAAAATTAAATTGAAATTAAAATTATTATAAATTAAAAATTAAAATAATAAATTGTAAAATAGAAAATGATATGTGGTAAGACATTAACTATAGAAATCTTCCTTTATATAATATATAGATACAGATTTGTGCTGCTCAGCTTGAACATTTGTGCTTTTTTTAAATAGAAAATCAGGCCTAAGACCAAAGAAAAACTAAAGAGAAATATTTATGGGGAACATAACTCCCATTACATAAGCCCTAAAAGTATTATCAACAACAATGTCATGTTGGCATGGTGGTAGAGACACATTACGAACTTAGAGGGTGAATTTTAGTTCAATTTCTAAAAAACACGCTAGTTAAGAGGGCAAAGATGTTTATTTTGAATAGATTTATCTCCTTCCCCATTAATAAAGTAAGAGAAAATCTAGTTGCACCAAAAAAAAATGTAACTCTTATTGTGGACTAAGCCCAGAGAGGATTGGGGCCTAAAGTTCGTTCGAGTGGATCGATCAACTTGGTATGGATGATCCAATCCGACCTGATGTCCGCAATACAATCACTAGAATTACGAGAGCTTGCATGGATCTCTCTAAGATAGGGGATCTTATATTAATCTCTTGCATCTTCGGAGATGAATCAGCTCATAACTTGTATAACATCAAGTCTCATTCGTCATATTAGGTATGAAATCATTCTATCTCATAGCATTAATTTTGACTTGAGCATATATATAGGAGTGACTTTCAGATACTTAACCAACACTCTTGAACGCTTTTAATCACCATGGAACGACCATCTAAGAACTGATCACAACGCCTGATCTAAGGTTCTAAGTAACTTTGTGAGTCTCTCGGATTATTTTGTGAAAAGCTCTAAAAGCATTTAAAATAAAAGAAGGAATAGAGAGAAAATAACATGGTTGGCTTTGTAGTAAACAAGATAACATGTTTAGCAAACTCAAATAACAAAATCCTGAGCAGCACAAATGAAAGAATGGTCAGAGTGAGCAGGACCCCCTACTTCTTGCAGTAGTGAGTTTTCATACAAAAGATGAATTTATCTCCAAAAGGATTTCTTTTATATATATAAACCTAGTGCAATCACTAAAGACATACCAATATATAAGCACTCTAAATCTGTCATAATCATTCAACAATTACCTATTATGCACTAAAACTAGCAATAAACTGACTATTTTTCATCCTTGGAAATGTCACCACACACAAAACCATAGGACCAGGAGGAACAAAAGAGCCATTGCTATTAAGTTCAAACCAAGCCATTGCTATTAAGTTCAAACCAATCAACACTACAAGAAATTTGACTATTACAGTCCATATGTTACCGTCGAACTTGAAACAGTAACTTGAAACGCCATTGTTTTAAAAGCTCCTCCCCCTGCGGCAGCCACATTATCTCTAACCAACATTACTCCCAAACTCTCTAACTCTCCAAAACTCTCTCCCAAACTCTCCAACTTTCCAAAGCGTTACTATCTCGCTACTGTTGCCACCACCAGCATTTGAGGTAAGCTGGTATATATTGTATTATATATCTGTTTGTATATATGTGTGTATTATATATCTGTATATATTGTTGTATATCTGTATAATATTATATATCTGTATTATTAGTAATATTATATATGTTAGTATGTATGTATATAGTGTTTGTATGTATATATGTTATATAGTATATAGTATGTATGTATACAATGAATGTGGGTGTATGTATATAGTATGAATGTATGTATGTATGTATATTATGTATATATTATATATGTATGTAAGTATATAGTATGTATGTATGTCTGTATGTGTATTATGTATATATTATATATGTATGTAAGTATATAGTATGTATGTATATATTATATATGAATGTATATATTATGTTATGTATATATTACATATGTACGTATATATTATGTTATTAATATATAATGTATGTATATATTATGTTAATTAGTAGTATTATATGTTAGTATATGTATGTTATGTATATATTATGTATGTTAGTATTAATATATTAGCATATATGTATTAATATACAATATTAGTATTATTGTTATTACATGTTAATATATTGTTTATATATGTTAAGTTATTTTAATAAATTAATTTAATTTAATTGTGCTAACTTAAATTTTTTAATTTCATCTAGTTAGTACTAATGGTCGGTGACAAAGGAAAGAAGCAGGTGTCCGACTACTTTCCGGTGCGACACGGTGGTCGGGGGGAAGCAGGACGCCCTCTTTCGAATCACCGACTGGGGAGGGTTTCATGCCCACCCCTAGGTTGGGGCAAGGGCCGATGGATGTCGACGATCATCGATCGTTGGTCGATGATGCTCTGTCGCTGACTTTCATGCCTCCGGCGACAACAGATCAGGCGAGGTTCGGGAGATACTCCGACATTGGCGTCCGAGCTTCCCCTGGTGATAGCCAACAGCCGGAGACTCTGATGGTTGCTGAGAGCCAGCAGTTGAAGACTCCGACGGGTGCTGGCCCGCACAATGAGGGATCCTCGACCGAGGATCGGGCCCCTCTGCGAGTCGATCCCAGCTTTAGCGGCTGTGTAAATATTTTAATTTATTTGTTAATTAATTAATTTGTAAGTTTTTATATTATTATTTATTATTAATAAACTAAGAAGTTTTGCTTTTATGTCTGTATAGGTTTGAACCTCACGCCCTTAGAAAGCGAGTTGTGACGGAGACACTGAAGAAATGTTACAGTCGGCCCATCTTCAAGTGGCAGGATCTCTGACATGAGGAGAAGGATCGCATGTACAACGTATTCAAGGTGAGAAATTAATAATAAGGGCATCATTTTAAATATTAAGTAATTACATCAATTGTGTTATTTAATAATTTAGTTATTAATTGTTATTATTTTTTTAGCGTCACTTTATTATCAACCCTCAGGAGTAGGAAGCCATGAAGAAGGCATTCAACTATAGAGCTGGCTGACGACTGCAGTAGCTATATTGGGACATCAAATTAGGGAAGACCCGTAACCCTGATATGCACAAGGAGTGAACCCAAAATGATGAATTGCATCATGGAAAATGTGGACCAGGTGGCTCAACTTGAATGAGACTTCTTTGGAGTGTTTTGTTTGATATTTTGTCTTGCAAATAAATGGGCATGTCATGGGATTTTTGTTGATTGTTATTCAGCTCGTTTTTAGCATTAGATGACACCATTAGTTAGCATTAGTTGGTGTTCATTATTTAGTTTTCAGTTTTGTTTTGGATAATAAGAGAATAA